>JALAZF010000352.1:6375000-6687049 GCA_022829125.1 Lathyrus tuberosus | reverse complement strand
TAGTTATTGTAGTGACTCCTTTGTCCTTATTCATAACATTACCTCTCATTAAATAAATCTTGTCCTCATGGTATAAATTAAGATAACTCTTAGAAAACTCACTCCTATTTTCCCATGTGGCTTCATACATAGGAAAGTTGGAGCATTTGACAAAAATCTATGATAATTCCTTTCTATTTTGCAATAAAACTCTAGTGTCCATAACTGTCTCCGATTGTAATGTAGGTCTGGTATCAGCGGTCATGAGAGGTATGGGCAAATACTGAACATGGTGATCGCCCTTACACAATTTTAAATTCACAATGTGAAATACATAATGTATTTTAGTTGATGGAGGAAGAAATAACTTATATGCTACTACTCTTATCTTTTGAATGACATGGAATGGTCCAAAATATCTCAAAATCAACTTTTGATTCTAATGTAAAGTCAGGGAATGTTGACGATAATGTTGACGATAATGTTGAAGCTTAACTAGAACCATATCTCCAACTTGCAACTCTAAAAATTTCTCCATGCATCGATATATTTCTTCATAATTTATTGAGCACGATGTACATTAGCCTTGAGAAGTTGTATAGTAATGCTCCTTTTAGTGAACAATGCTTACAAAGGAGGTGGGTCAGTTGTGGCAATATCATACTTGATATGTATAGGGGGTCTCACACATAGAATGCCTTAAATAGTGTCATGCCAATTTTGATTGATAAGAAGAGTTGTACCAAAACTCTGCCAAGATAATAGTTTAGACCATCTTTGAGGAGCTTGTCCTGCAAAACACCTGAGTTACATCTCTGCACATTTATTATTTGCTTCAAATTTCCCATAAGATTGTGGATGATATGGTGAGCTCGTTGCCAATGTTGTTCCACTAGACTTGAAAATTTGCTTCCACAAGGCCCTTGTAAAAACTTTATCTCGATCAGACACTAAGCTTTAGGGAAATCCATTCAGCTTAATCGCACTGTATAAGAAAGTATCAACAACTTTAATATTAGTCAAATTAGATTTTAAAGGAGTGAATTTAGCATACTTAGAAAGTATATCGACCACCACCATTATTATAGTGAAACCATTAAAAGGGGAAGTCATGTGATAAAATCCATAAAGAAATGTTCCTGCTCCCCAAATTGAAAAGGAATAGATAAAGGTTGGAGAAGGCTTGTAGGAGCTATAGTGGACAATTTTGCTTGTTGACAAACCAATCATTTGGACATAAACACTCATAAATCACAATAAGCAATTTGTGCCTTGGTATGGGAAATACCAACATGACCCCATAACATAGAATGATGGAATTCCTGCAAGAATGATTGCACAATGCTAGTGTCGGGGGGCACCACAACCTTATTTTTCCAATATAATATGTCATGTCACACTTGATATAAAAAGATTTGCAATTGTATCTTGTAAACATTGGACTTTTATTTGAGACAATAACTCCTAAACATTGACAACCACGTTTATACTAGACAATGGAGGATTGATCAGTAAAAAAAAGCCCTAAAGAAAGACCTAGATGGTGCATCTCAACTATTTTGTCCTTGAATGGATTTTAATATATAGTCAAGTCAAATCCATGAAATTTATGAAACCACTTCTATTACTCAGGTGTTTGGATGATCTGATTAGTTAGAGCATGTCTATACGGATAATGAACATATTGCGTAGTATATAATGCCAAAATTTGGCCACGACATCTGTAATTGTATAAAGATCTCTGATATAAGTTGATTTGTTTTGAATAGAGGAGTTGAGTTTCTTAGAAATAAGATATAAGGTGTTAATCTTGACTAAGAATAACTCAAATCCCAGTACATGATGAATCAATTTCCAATATGAGGGGTTTGGAAAAATTAGGTGATGCTAATACAAGCGCCATAATGATGGCTTATTGCAATGAGATGAAAGCATCTGTGGCAAATTGAGTCCATTCAAAGGCATTTTTCTTGATTAAAGCAGATAAAAGGGAAAAAAATGGTGGCATAGTTTCTTATAAATCATTTATAATAACCCAACAATCTCGAAAATTCTCTTAATTTCTCCAAGTTTAATGGGATAGGCCATTCAAGCACAACTTTTACTTTGTATTTATCCATATGTACACCCTGATGAAAAATTGTGTGATCAAGGTAATCAATTTCAGTAAAACCAAAAAATCATTTGGACCTCTTAGCAAACAAGGAGTGAAGGCGCGGGAGCTGTATAACTTTAATTAAGTGAGATAAATGAGATGACCATTAAGAAATATACGCCATAATATCATCAAAAATACTAAGTCTGACTTCCTTAGCGAGGCTTGAAAAACATGATTCACTCGGCATTGAAACAAAACAAGAGCGAGTGTCCAAAGGGCATAAATATCCATTCATATAACCCACTGTGTGTTCTAAAAGCTATTTTTTGTCTATCTTCATGTTTCATTAAAATCTGGTGGTACCGGGATAAAAGGTACAACTTGGAAATAATGAGAACCATGTAGTTCATCCAATAATTCATCAACAGTTGGAATAGAAAAACTATCCTTGATAGTGATGGATTTGAGATCTCAACAATCAGTACAAAATCTCCATGATCCCTCTTTCTTTTTTACTAGCAATACTCGAGAAGAAAAGAGACTATTTCTAGGTTGGGTAATACCTTGTGTAAGCATCTCAATAACTAAGGTCTCTCTCTATCTGTGGTTTATGACTGTAGGGGTACCTATAGGGTTTCATTTTGACTAGGTTACTACTTTCCATTAGGGTAATAACATGGTCAAGGAACCTAGTAGGTGGTAAGAACTTAAGTTCAACAAACACGTCAACATACTTGTGTATCAACGCTGCAATGTTAGTGATGCAAGCCACATGTGTACGACAATGCGAAGTAGTAAAAGATATTGAAACACAGGGAGATATATTTGAGTACTGATTTTTACTCTAAAGATGTGTCCCTTCTACACCATAACCAACTTGATTTACATGTGTCCTTTTTGCACCAAAACCAACTTGATCAAACTCCATGTAGTAAATGAAAAATACTAGCTAAACCTGTAGAATTTACTGCTAAAAACTTCAAGGTGAGTCCGAAAGATAACTTCCAACTTGGAAAAGGGGTATTTTTGGATTTCATTGGGTTTTTGAAAACTATATATAGTGTATTGAGCAGCCCTCTATATTTTGAGACTATATTATAACAAGACTTTTTTTTGCCTAACATAAAAAACTTAGGTATGTTAAGAGCGGTCTGTTTATAAAAGGATGATCTCTTTTGACAGCTCTAAATGAATAAATGATTCACATTTGCACAAAACCCAATAATATTTCTTAGAAAGTACTTTGGCACATATTCACCTACCTTTTAATTAACAATAAAATTAGGTGGGTGGAGTAGCATAACTGGTAATTACTAGTTGGGTTAAATGGGCGAAAGTTGTTGGTCCAAGGTTCAACTTTCTCATAATGTCCTAACGTAAACAAGTTACTGATACTTTTATAAGAAAAATTAAATTATAGGAAATACAAGTGATACTCCAACCCATTACATGAAAGCAAATTTTGAGTCCAACATTACATAGAGGAACCACTACCCACCTTCTATGAAGAGTTGCAGAGAACTCACACAATCCTATGCTAGAAATCTAGACAAAGTAAAATACTAAAACAAACAACAAACAAACTTGCTTTGAAAAAAAAGCACGTCCGCTAAAAGTATATCAAACAGCTACGACAAACTAATTCAATGATCTTTTTTACCAAATAGAAAACTTGAAACACATACAAAAAGAAACCCCTCCCCCACCACTTTATACCGCTCCCACCCTACCCCCAAACTCAGTTGGGGGTAACAATGGATCACCTACCCCCACTTCCAACAGGGAACAGGTTTCCCCGACCTTCCCCACACTTATCCGCAGAAACTATAATATTTTTTACTTAACAGATACATGTCTTTTTCCATTGCTATAAAAGTTAAAATTAAACTAAATAATCATTTTAATATTAATCACAATATTGATAATTTTTTAATATGTATTTGTTGGTGTAAACCTAAAGGCCAATATTATTGGCACTTGTATCGAATTATTTATTAATAATAAAAAGACATTTATTTATTATGTTTGTTTTTCCAAAATAATAAAGTCTCTAGAATAGCTAGTCTGCTTAATGAAATATTAAGTGTGACTTAATCATGAGATCCAATTAAACATAAGGACACTATTCTTAAAGTATCCATATTTGAGCTTTACTGTGAAGTGGGATAACCTTAAAGTATTAAGACTATTATGTAGATAGGCTGATTATCACATCTCATGGATCATGGATAAGGAGTTATCAAGTCTTAACATAGGTATGAATATTAGGAGTAATATTTATACTGGATTGACCCGTTATGAGAGTACTACATAGAATGTTATGCAAAGTGTCATAAGTTACACTCATGGTGATAGTGGTGTATACCACCCTTCGACCTGAAATCACTATGGACCCTAGATGTAAAGTCGAGTACTTTATTGCTGATCTAACATTGTCCGTAACTGGATGACCATAAAAACAGTTGATGGATACTCCATAAAGCATGCTGAGGGACATGAGTGACCTAGATGAAATTTGCCCATCCCGCACAACAGGATAAATGTCTAAGGGCCCAATATTGAACAGGACAAGGATGACACAATATATGCTTTGTGTGTCAATATAGACATAAAGGCAAAAGGGTAATTGTACACACAAGTATTATCACAAAAGGTTTTGTTAAATCACATGACATTTTTGTGACTTGGGTAGCAGTGATGTGTTTCCAGATACCACTCACTGTTTATTATGTTAAATGCGTGATTTAATATAATTGCCAACGTCGCGAAAACCTACATGGTCACACACATAAGGATAAACTGATAAGAGGTAGAGTAAATAAGGAACACTGTAAGGTACGGTGCACTTAGGTAAATGTAGAACACCGTAAGGTACGATGCACTTAAGTAGAATACAGAATGTGGTAAGGTACCACGCGCTTAAGTGATATACGATACACCATAAGATATGGTGCGCGTGCACTTAAGTGGGATTTTTAGCTTGCAGCCCACACAAGTGGTTCTATAAATAGAACCCTTGTGCAGAAGCATTCACTCTTGATGAAAATTCAGACTGTGAAACCCTAAACGTATTTTCTTTCTCTCTCTCTTTCTCTCTCTCTCTCTCTCTCTCTCTCTCTCTCTATCTCTATCTCTATCTATCTATCTCTCTCACTCAAAGACTTCAATCATAGCAGCTAGCATTGAGACTGAATGAATCTATTTGTGTGGACTTAGTAGAGGCATTGTTCATCGTTCAGCGCTCGTGATCACTCCTTTGATGTTGAATCAAAGGTTTCATCGCCACAAGAGGTAATCGTTTCTATCACTGATCATGACCATTCGTAAGGATCACTAAATGGGGAAATTTTAATTTTTGTTGTGTTTTAGATCGCGATTTCCCTTCAGTATTTTCAAAAAACAAAATATTAATTTTAATAAGTTTGATATCTTAATATTATGAAGGGTAAATGGGTAATAAAGTTATTAACAATAAGGGTGATAAAATAAATTTAATAGGCCAGAGTGGGGCGACTATTAGCATATGACACCCCCATCCCCTGTAATTCAAATTTGGGTTTTCCCTGCACCTATACCAAATCAAATTGGTTTTTTTCCATTAGATTTGGAGTGGGGGGAATCAGGTCTAGGTAGAGGAAGATTTTTATTTCCATGCCTAATATTCACATTCCTCAAATTCCTTGTGCATTAGATTGAGGTTCAGCAAATTAGAATTGTTACCTTATTAGTGTGCTTGTCTTTGAATAAAATGATGACGTTGAGGAAGTGATCTGTAACATTATCACCTCCACATCCATTAACATTCCACCATGAGCGAATATTTTTCCATACTTCTTTATCATAATGAAATTAGAAGAAGATATGTTGACAGGTTTCTAGAGAAGTGCAAGACACACAACTTAAGTCGAAATTTTGCCGTGTTATACCAAATTGAGATTGGATGCCTTTGAACACCACACATTCGGTAATTTTGTTCTTATATTTTTTTAATAAATATTTCGCTATCATCTAAATAATTAATTATATTAATTCATATATGTCATCAAAATGATCAAAGGTACTTAAGAGTAAAGGTACCCAATCCTCTCCCAGTTATACCTATGCTACATAGAGCCACACAAGTTGGTAATCTCCTAAGAAAAATCTTCCAACCCAAGTGTCTTGTCAAAATCTAACTATTTCTCTATTCTCAATATTACAAGTAGGATTCTTCGCAAAACAAATATTATTTTCCTCTATTATCCCATTATAACACCCTTTTCTACCCCATGAATATACACGGCAAAATACACAAATTATCAGAGTAAAAATCACCTCAGAAGGGTGCACATTTCTCAATAAACTCAAAATAAAATATTTGCTCCGTAAACAACGGGTTTTCCTCAAAATAATCAAAAAGCCATCAAATAGCAGCGGAACCACCATAACCACAATAATCCAAAATCAAAAGGGTTTTCATTAAAATCCATAATAATCAAATAACAACAAAAATAACAACTCAACATGGATCGACTCAACGACCCAACCCGATGTTACAATATCAGAGCAAGACCCTCTACATCGACCAAAAGCAAATAAACTAAAAAAGTCATCGAAGGCATCCACAGCTAAGCCTGATCACCTACACATTACCCACGTGGAGGCAACATTCAAACAGGCAGGGTGAGTAATCACAATTCATTATAATCAATATAAAAACAAGATATGCATAAATAGCGTCATCATCATATAAAACGTCTTCAGGATCATCACAAGGAAAACATCAAAATCACGTTATCATAAATCACATCAATGCCAAATAAATGCAATGCACAACAAGACGTATGCATGTGGTACCAATCGTCACAGTCGATGGACACTCAGGTCATCACCCTCCAAATATCCCCGTCATTAGGATCGATTCCACACAATAACCGGAGCACGTCAAAAACCACCTCACATCCACACAATGGGATGAAAGCCTCAATATACCGAAGTCTAACTCACTGAAATGCTATGAATGCATGATACACAACGTCATAATCATCATCATCAATAAAATTCATTACGTGCATCATCATCCATCAAAATCTCATGTTAACCATGTCATCAATTATTCATCAAAACATCACGAAATCATCATCTCATAGTCATCAATAACATCATGATAAATCATCAGAAAAATCACAGCATCAAAACATCAAGACAACACAAGAACCATAAAACAATTCGCGAACAACAGTCGTTCGCTACCAAGTTCGACGTACGAACTCATTCGCTGGGATGTTCGCTTTACGAGCTTCCAGCGAATCCCATAATCCCAAACAAAACCAGAAAAACCCCCACTCTGTCTCTCTCTCTCTCTCTCTCTCTCTCTCTCTCTCTCTTTCTCTCTCGCTTCAGCCCGCTTCTGCTCGTCTTGCGAAGTCACTCGCTGGGAAGCTCACCGTGCGAGTCTGGGTCGAGTGTTCGCTTTGCGAAGAAACCATTCGCTTTGCGAACCTGCGATTTCCTGCAATCGCTGCTACGCATCAGTAGCATATCAGACCCAAAAATTCTTACGATTTCAGCCTCATTTACCCCCAAAAACATCCCCAAAACATTCCTAAGGCATTACGGCAATCAAAGGCACAAAACCTACGACTATTAGGTCCATTAATTATACTATCTTGACCTCAAAATCACCTAAACCTTCACAACCCCAAAGATTCTCATAAACCCCATAAATCCCTTTCTCTACAAGATCCCACATATCATCAACAGAAGGTTTAGCCTCGAAGGCCTACTTTTATCCGATTCAATTCAACTCTTAATAATCAATCCACAAAAATGCCCTAAAGCACCAATTTACACAAAAACCCACAAACCCATATAAACCTCGAAATCAGCTTTAAGCACATCGAATTCCTATATTGAAACAATGAAAGACAATACTCTCCATACCTTAGATTGCCTATTTCAAGCTTTCTTTCTTGAGTTCTTGGAAACCTTCTCGAATCCTAAGTTTTTCCCTCTTTCCTCAGAGCTCTGGCCTTTTCCTTCTTTTCACGGTCTAACAAAATGAAACCTATTCCTCTCAAATTCTTCTTTTTGTTAAACCTTTGGGCTTCTAAAATGGGCTTTCCCAATAATACCCTCATTAATCCTCCTCAAAAGTCCATCTTACCATTAATTCCTCTAATATTATTTAAATTAATAATAATACTAATATATACTATATTATATACTATTATTTAATTAAATACCCAAAACTCAACAAAATGCCAACATCAACACAAACCACCAAAATTCACCGAAAATTCACGAATATTATATTTAAAGAATTTTCGCCCTCGAAAATTACCTCAAAGAAATAGAGTCGGATACGACTCCCTCATCTGATCTTCACGTTCCCAAGTCCAACTTTCGCCAGTCGATCCACCCCACAACACCTTCACCAAAGCTATGTCCTTACCCCGCAGTTGCTTCATCTATCGACCGTCAATCCGCATAGGTAGAGCTTTCACTGTCAGGTTATCCCTCACTTGTACATCATTCATCTGTACCACATGACATGAATCCGGAATGTACTTCCTCAACTGAGACATATGGAACACGTCATGCAAATTTGCAAGTGACGGCGGTAAAGCGATTCGATAGGCTACCTCTCCTATCCTCTGTGAGATTTGATATGGACCAACAAAACGTGGAGTGAGCTTCTTAGACTTCAAAGCTCGACCCACACCAGTCACTGGCGTCACCCTAAAAAACACGTGATCTCCCACTTGGAATTCAAGTGTCTTCCTTCTCTTATCATGGTAGCTCTTCTGACGACTCTGCGACACTCTCTTCCTTTCTTGGATCGTCTTAATCTTCTTAGTAATCTCTTGTACAATCTCAGGTCCGAGTACAACACTCTCGCCCGACTCATACCAATACAAAGGAGTCCTACACCTTATCCCATACAAAGCTTCATAGGGCGCCATTCCAATACTAGCATGAAAACTGTTATTGTACATGAACTCAATCAACAGTAAATGACTATCCCAAGATCCTCCGTGATCCAACACACAAGCCCTCAGTAAATCCTCTAAGGATTGGATAGTCCTTTCTGTCTGTCTGTCCGTCTGCGGATGATAGGAAGAACTCATCCTCAACTTAGTACCCAAAGCATCTTGCAAACTCTTCCAGAACCTAGATGTAAATCTTGGATCTCTATCCGACACAATGCTTGAAGGTATCCCATGTAACTTCACAATCTTCTCGATGTACATCTCGGCTAGCTTCTGCATAGAATAACTAATCTTCATCGGCAAGAAATGGGCCGATTTAGTTAATATATCCATGATCACCCAAATCGAATCATTTCCCTTAGCAGTTCTCGGTAATCCCGACACAAAATCCATGGAAATGCTATCCCATTTCCATTCTGGAATATTCAATGGCTGCATCATACCTAAAGGCTTCTGATGCTCAATCTTCGACTTCTGACACATCAAGCACGCATAAACAAACTCTGCGATATCCTTCTTCATACCCAGCCACCAAAACAACTTTTTTAAATCCTGGTACATCTTCGTAGCACCGGGATGAATACTCAACCCACTTCAGTGTCCTTCTTCTAAAATAATCTTCTTGATTTCTGGAACATTTAGGACACATACTTTATCCCGAAACCTCATCACACCATTTTCGTCAATCCGACATTCTCCTCTGTTACATTGATTGATCAATGTGAACTGGTCAACCAACTTTAAATCAGATTGTTGTCCCATTCTGATCTCTTCCAGAATGCCACTCGTCAACTTCAACATTCCCAACTTCACACTGTTGGGAGTGGCTTCACATACCAAACTCAAATCTCAGAATTGTTCAAGTAACTCCAACCCTTTCACCACGAGCATCGACATATGCAATGACTTTCTGCTCAATGCATCGGCCACTACATTTGCTTTGCCCGGATGATAACTCAAATCAAAATCAAAATCCTTCAACAGCTCTAACCACCTTCTTTGCCTCATATTCAATTCTTTCTGATCAAATAGGTACTTCAGACTTTTATGATCACTGAACACTTCAAACTTAGAGCCAAACAGATAATGTCTCCAAATCTTCAACACAAACACCACAGCGGCCAATTCCAAGTCATGTGTAGGATAATTCCTCTCATGAACTCGCAATTGTCTCGAAGCATAGGCAACAACTTGTCCATTCTACATCAATACTCCTCCAAGACCCATCTTCGACGCATCACAATATACCATAAAAGATTCGCTCAGATTAGGAAAAATCAACACTGGAGCGGTCATCAACCTCTTCTTCAATTCCACAAAACTCTCCTCACAAGCTACATCCCACACAAAAGCTTGACCCTTTCGAGTAAACTGAGTCAAAGGTAATGCCAACCTAGAAAAGTCTTTGATAAACTTGCGGTAATAACCCGCCAATCCCAGAAAAGTTTGTACTCGGTAGCAGACTTCAGAGTCTCTCATTGTAACACAACATCAATTTTTGAGGGATCAACAACAATCCCACCACTTGAAATCACATGGCCCAGAAAACTCACTTCCTTCAACCAGAACTCACACTTGGACAACTTTGCATACAACTTCTTCTCCTTCAATACTTGCAACACAGTCCTCAAATGCTCAGAATGTTCTTCTTCAGATCTAGAATATATCAAGATATCATCGATAAACACCACCACAAACTTGTCAAAATACTCATGAAAGATCCGATTCATGTACTCCATGAACACACCAGGTGCATTGGATACACCAAATGGCATCACAGTGTATTCATAGTGACCATACCTCGTCCTGAAAGCCGTCATCGGGATATCATCAGGCTTAACACGAATCTGATGATAACCAGACCTCAAATCAATCTTGCTAAACACACATGCACCTTCTAACTGATCCATCAAATCGTCGATTCTCGGGAGTGGATACTTATTCTTGATAGTCACTTTATTCAACTGCCGATAATCAACACACAACCTCATACTTCCGTCCTTCTTCTTCACAAACAGTACAGGAGCACCCCACGGAGAAACACTTGGTCAAACAAACCTCTTCTCAAGCAACTCTTCCAACTGTTTCTTTAGTTCACTTAACGCAGAAGCTGACATCCGATAAAGAGCCATTGACACTGGACTCGTACCTGGTATTAAGTTCACTGCAAACTCTACTTCACGTTCTGGAGGCAAGTCACAGATGTCCTCTGGAAACACATCTATAAATTCACATACAACAGGTAAGTCGACACTTGCAGCTTCACGATCAATCTGCAATGATGCAAACATTGCAAACACCAAAGCTTCGTCTCCCACCAGTTCATCCACTTGCTTAGTAGACAAGAACATCAACTCTCCAGCATCACCAAACTCAGGAAACTCCACAGTCTTGTGATAACAATTGATATGAACACGGTTGAACTCCAACTAGTTCATTCCAAAGATTACATCTATTTAGTGCAAGGGTAGGCACACCAAGTCCATCACAAAACTATTCTAAAAAATCGTCATAGGACATCTCAAACACACAAAGGTAGTAGTAACAGAACCATTAGCTGGAGTTTCTATTACCATATTACCATTCATATCAGATAACTTCAAACCCAATCTATTAGCACATTCAAGCAAGATAAAATAATGAGTAGCACCAGTATCAATAATAGCAACCAACTCGATATTATTAATAAAATATGTACCACGAATTCGGTTATCCTTCTCTGGCGCTTCTGCACCACTCAAAGCAAACACTCTTCCACTGGTATGAGCAGCAGTTGCAGTCTTCTTCGGCTTCTGACACTGGGTACTAATGTGACCCTTATCTCCACAATTGAAAAAGGTTGGACCATCATCTTTGCAATCAATAGCTCTATGCCCCTTCTTACCACACCTGTAGCACTTTAACACATTATTGGTACACACATCAGCACGGTGGCCTTGCTCGCCACACTTATAACACTTCCCAGAAGCGGGAGCTGCTCCCCTACTTGTCTTTTTCCCCTCTAAAGCCTTATGCTTCCCTTTGTCAGCTGAAGTTGTATAAGGTTTCCTCCTATACTGCCTTTTCTTCTCACTCATCTTCTTGTAGTGAGCAGATCGAGCTCGGCTATCCTCATCGTAGATTCTGCTCTTGTCCACCAACTCAGCATACCTGCGGATCTGTTGATACCCAATACCCTGCTTAATTTCCGGTCTCAGCCCATTCTCGAACTTGAGACACTTGGACATTTCAACATCAGCACGGTTGTAATGCGGACAAAACTTCACCAGTGCCTCGAACTTCGCAGCATACTCCGCCACAGTCATGTCTCCTTGCTTCAGCTCAAGGAACTCCACTTCTCTCTTGCCACGAGCATCCTCTGGAAAATACTTTCCCAGAAACTCCTATTTAAACACAGCCCAGGTTATCACAGTGCCAACATCTGTGAGTCTCTGACGGGTGTTATCCCACCAATCCTTGACCTCTTCTACCAGCGTATGCGTTCCAAACTGAACTTATTGCTCATCAGTACACCCCATCACTTGGAAGATCTTCTCGATCGCCTTCAGCCACTTGTGTGCACTTTTTAGATCATGAGCACCCACAATAGTCAGTGAATTGTTCTTCTGAAACTTCTCTAAGGCACGAAACTCATTAGCAACTACATTAGCAACTGATTTCAATGCATCAGCGATAGCACGATCATTTCTTCCAGCCATCCTGCACACCACCAACAAGGTTAGAAGAAACAAAACATCGACAGTGTACACACACTCGTCGACTGACTGGGGACTGACATCACGTAAAAACCTGGTCGGATGGACCGACCTGCTCTGATACCACTAATGTAACACCCTTTTCTACTCCACGAATATACACGGAAAAATACACAAATTATCAGAGTAAAAATCACCTCAGAAGGGTGCACATTTCTTAATAAACTCAAAATAAAACATTTGCTCCGTAAACAACGGGGCTTCCTCAAAATAATCAAAAAGCCATCAAATAACAGCGGAACCACCATAACCATAATAATCCAAAATCAAAAGGGTTTTCATTAAAAGCCATAATAATCAAATAACAACAAAGATAAAAACTCAACATGGTTCGACTCAACGACCCAACCAGATGTTACAATATCAGAGCAAGACCCTCTACATTGACCAAAAGCAAATAAACTCCAAAAGTCCTCGAAGGCATCCCCGTCATAAGTCTCTACCCGTAGGTTCCATTCATACTCCAATGCGGGAATCAAACCTGCCAAGTAATCATGCGTACATTTCAGAGGAGCTCGTTACTCATGGAACGGTAAGTCAAGGAAACCAGTTACGATTACGTGATCTCACACACCAATGTGATTGTATTCGACAATCACAAGGCCACATTCACCTTAAGGCCCTTACGCCTTTTCCTCACAAACACAAGAGTCCACACATGTTCCATACTAGTGTCTTATTCTTTTCTAGACCATTACTCGGCAAGGATGCACCTTTCTACATCGAATGTACGAGCATCATCATCTAGGTTCTCTACTCTAGACTATTACTCATCAAGGATGCACATTTCTACATCGAATGCACGAGTATCGCCATCTAGAGTTTCTATAAATTTCTAGTCACAATACTAGATTCCACTATCATTTTGTTTTGGGGTAAAGTTTCCTCACTCTTCCTAATTCATATTTTAAACATGTATTTTCTCTCATTCACAATTCTCAATTTAATAGATATGGCATAACACACTTCATATAGGTGAACATTTATCACAACATATCACATAACATTATTTTCACTCAATTACAAAGTAACACAATTCTTAGGTTCCCTCCGATTCATTTAATCGGGTATCGAAATCAATATTTTTCACTTTAATCCCGTAGGATATTTTCACAGCTTTCCATCGACTATTACTATGCCTCAATCGGAGTTACGATCCAAAAGTTATGAATTTTCAAACATTTTTCACAAATCATAACAGTGGTAACCGGTTACCTCAGAATGAGTAACCGATTACTCAAGCTGTATTGTTTAAAACAAAATCAAAATGAGAGCTAGAGGCACATTTTGGTAACCGGTTACCTCAGAATGAGTAACTGATTACTTAGTTCATTTTTCACGCAGAATCCCAAAATTTCCTGCAAGTAACCGGTTACCTCAAAATGAGTAACCGGTTACCACTGAACCAGAATAAAAAAAACTATTTTTGATGGTATGATTCTAAATCAAATTCAATCAAAACATATTCTATCATACTAACAAGTATTCCTGATTATTTCCACATACAACCCGACTATATTACGCGGTTTATTTCACGTTTCATCCGTTAGAAACATCGATTCCACACAATTATTCATTTTCTCTCAAACTCTATCCTAAGTTCAACATCATGAAATTTCTAGAACTTAAGGTGTCTATCTAGAACCCACCTGATAATCGAAGAGGAGGTTGAAGAAGATGATGAATAATGATGACGATCCAAGCTTCTTCCCAAGCTTTTCCTCTTTCCCTCTTCTCTTCTCTTCCTTTTCTCTTCTTTCTCTTTTCTTCTTCTTTCCCAACTTTCTTTTTTTTTCTTTTTTCTCTTTCTCTTACTAACACACACATATATATATATATATATATATATATATATATATATATATATATATATATATATATATATATATATATATATAAACTTATTATATAATATAATCTAATAGGGTAAAACATCTCCAATTGATATTTTATCATCTCAAACCAAATTGATCAATTATTAGAGTTACCATAAATTCCTCTCTTGAACTAAAATAATTGATCTGTCCCTTTCTTTAAATAATCTATCTATTCAGAGCTCACTAGTTGCTCTATTGATCCCAATTGACTATTCATAGAACACTTAGAGGATTCCCTTAATCCAATTAACCAAAGATAGAGCACATAGATACTCATCTGATATCCAATTAAACATTTAAATAATACAGGGTATTACACTCTCCCCCCTTAAGTTGAAATTCGCCCCCGGATTTCCTCCACTCAACAGTAATCAATACTTGTATCACTGTCTTAGATCCACACTTAACTTTACTTCCGTTCAAATTTCTGACGTATTCCAATTCTAACTTGACTTCTCAGACCAAAATCCTTATTTTCACAATTTATCTAACATCACGTCCTTAATTATACTCTTGCTCCAATATCGAGTTAACTTCTAATTTTGCTTTTTCTGTAATTCATCTGTTGTCCCATAAAAAAATACTTAGTCGCATTCTACTTTCGGAAAGAATGTACCATTCCATATTCCTCTACTGAGTCACAAACAAAACTGTAACACCTTATCTTAGTTCAGGTTAACAAACACTCATCAAATCCTCGTGAGGTAATTCGGAGATTCCTTAACTTTATGCAATCATCGACGATTTATCTTTTCATAAATACTTCAACGTCCAAAACCACTTCATAATTAGTCAAATGACTTCTTTACCAGTTCCATCTGGTCCAATGCTGTACATGGTACTCATTAAATTCGATATTTCATCTCTTTCGTATCACGTCAAAAGGTGACACACTTAGAACAAGATCTTCTTATTTCCATACTTATAAGCAACAATTTCTTAAACCCCTAATATTCTGACTGAACTCTTTCATCTGTCACCTTCCACTGTGTAATCCAAATTCTATCAGTAGAACACCACCAATTCTTAAGCACCAAAAGGTAGCCAACAGTCTGCGGAGAAATGTAACACCCCCAATCTATTACCCCCAAGCTATTAAAGCAGTAAATAAAAATTCAAAATTTCATCAGAGTATATTTAGATTATCATGGCATAGAAAGGGAGAATCACATTATATTGCAACAAAACATACAACACCTGCTCAAAAAGATATGCAACAGTGGGGTAGCTATCCACAGAGGAACTCAGTTCCTTATACCCACATTTCAGATTTTAGAATAAAAGCAGAAAATCTAAAACTGAATATCATATATATATATATATATATATATATATATATATCACATAAAGGTTTATCTGTTATCAACAGAATCATGTATATATACAACTACAAAGGACCAAGATGAATATACACAACATCACAAAATAATCCTAATCGATCTCCCGACTACCCGGTGTCACATATCAGAGTCGACCGACAAAAGAATGAAGACCTAAGCTTCACAAAAGACCTCAAGCATCTAATCTGTAATGCCTCATAGAGCATTATAAAACGGCAGAAGGGTGAGAAACACAATTAGAATATAAATGCATATAATTATATATATCAACATAAAAATACACATATCAAGTATTCTCACCACAATTATCACATGCCAACACATAAAGCATATACAGATTATATTCACATAATCACATATTCACACATTATGCATATGTTTATACATAAAACATATCATTCATAATTCAATGCATTTAACACGAATGCACATCAATTCACAAATGCTATCACACGCTCAATCACACAATTACTCCATCCCCAATTGCATATTAGTCATGCCCAATACATTTATCACAAATGCATATCACAATATCTCGCACATAATCAACTAAATCATGATTTTCCACATATAACCAATGCAATCATAATTCATACAGATGCAAAGAGACCGACACAACGACTCTATGCAAATGCATATGCGATACCGACTCCATCAAATCTCAACACTAGTTCACTCAGGAACTCTGCTGGAACCATCGCTCGTTACATCACTGTAACTCCCCGTCGGGCCTACGATGTTCACCCGTCGCTTACAGTCCTCTTATTTTTAAGGCTCACGACGTTTATGGATTGCTTTCAGTCCTCTTTGTATAAGGCTCACAATCCGATCGCTTGTAGTCCTCTTTGAATAAGGCTCACGATCATCTATAACCACCGTTTTCAGTCCTCTTTGCATAAGGCTCACGATGTTATAGCAGATTCTCTCAGGAATCAAACCGTCGCTCACACCCCACATGGGCACACGACGTTTATGGATTGTTTTCAGTCCTCTTGGTATAAGGCTCACAATCCGATCGTTTTCAGTCCTCTTTGTATAAGGCTCACGATCCCACAAGATGCATATCATGATGCTTGACACACAATTACCATTTTACCATTCTCCTGGCCATACGCGTATTGCCCTGAGCCATACGCGTATTGCCCAAATTCCTCGCCATGCCATACGCGTATTGCCCAAGGCCATACGCGTATGTCCAGAAACCATTTTTTCCCCAAAATTCACGTTTAAAAGTCTATACGCGTATTGCCCAACACCGTACGCGTATTGCCCTACAATGCTACGCGTATCATACGCAAATGGGCAGATGGTCGAGAAAATTGAAGACCCATACGCGTATTGGCCCATGGCTTGCCCATGTTACGCGTATTGCCAAGGTTCATACGCGTATGAACATGCCCCATACGCGTATCACCTGGAAAAACCAGAAAAATTTCTGCAGAATTTTGTTCTGCGTTTTCTCAACCAAATTCTTCCAAAATCTCATTTTTTCACCAGAAATTACCAATTTGATGTATAACCACATATATCTATCATGTATCAACAACAAGGAACACGACAACATGATTTCTAACATGATTTAATCGAATTCTCACACTTTCTACACAAATGGGTTTTTGTTCTATTTCTCATACAATCCAAAAAAACCACAAACAAACACATACATAATCATACACATGTATAGGATAATTGAATTTCACACCCTTACCCGATTAAATCGATTCCTAGAAGTTGCTTTGCTGATTTCCAAGCTTTTCTCCCAATTTCTCTCTTTCCCTTTTTCTTCTCTTTTTCCTTCTTCTCCTTTTTCTTTCTCTTCCTATTTTTCTCTCCTTTCTATTTCTATCTCTTTTCTTCTCTAAGTTATAAAAATATAATATAAAATGACTAAAATGCCCCTACTCTCAAATACCCCGCAACCGCTCTCAAAACGCGATAAAACATAACAACATTGAAAAATAACATATTTCCAAATAAAAGTCAAAAATAAAATATTATAATAATAAAATAATCAAACGACTCGATTAAATGAAAATACTAAAACTGGGGCATTACAAGAAACACACTTATCCACTAGGATCCTTACTAACAAACGGTATAAGAAACTTACTGACGTCCTATGGTAGAACAATTTCCTTGCCAACACACAATATTATAACATCCGTCCAACACCCTCCAGACAATAAAGGCACAGGAGTTACCTACAACCATAACCACACAACTCTCAATCCATTCTAAACTCGGACCAATATATCCAAAATAGTTTAACAACTTTCGTTTCTAGTTACCACATTCCGTATCAATTCTTCTTACGGGGTTTCTGACTCACTCAAGGTTTCTTGTTGATTCGAGATCTGAAGTCAATCAGAAGTAATACCATCACGAAACTTCAAACATATGCGAGTCATCACTTATCAAAACTCTTTCGTATCACGTCAAAAGGTGACACACTTAGAACAAGATCTTCTTATTTCCATACTTATAAGCAACAATTTCTCAAATCCCTAATATTCTGACTGAACTCTTTCATCTGTCACCTTCCACTGCGTAATCCAAATTCTATCAGTAGAACACCACGAATTCTTAAGCACCAAAAGGTAGCTAACAGTCTGCGGAGAAACACACTTATCCACTAGGATCCTTACTAACAAACGGTATAAGAAACTTACTGACGTCCTATGGTAGAACAATTACCTTGCCAACACACAATATTATAACATCCGTCCAACACCCTCCAGACGATAAAGGCACAGGAGTTACCTACAACCATAACCACACAACTCTCAACCCATTCTAAACTCGGACCAATATATCCAAAATAGTTTAACAACTTTCGTTTCTAGTTACCATATTCCGTATCAATTCTTCTTACGGGGTTTCCGACTCACTCAAGGTTTCTTGTTGATTCGAGATCTGCAGTCAATCAGAAGTAATACCATCACGGAACTTCAAACATATGCGAGTCATCACTTATCAAAACTCAAACCATCCAAGGCACAATTGTGAGTTTCCATACTACTCACCAATTCGCCCACGACACTCCGCACGCGTATACGCCGTCGAAGTCTATACCACGCTTCTCAATTGAATCCTCCTCTCTCAATCGTTCTGTTCCATATACAATCCAATTTACATGCTTAACTTTGGAACACCCAATTCTCACTCTTACTTGGGAGGATAACTTTCAAATTCCTTCTTCTGGTTAAGGTACAACTTTACACATCTGGTACTACTCTCGCGGATCAAACTAACAACAAGATGGTGTTTCGTTCTAGGTGTTGGGCTTCGGACTCCTTTATGTTGTTTAGGTTGGCTTCAGCCATTATAAAAAAAATGGCTTAAATGCACTTTTAGCTCCCCGTTTTACAAATTTTTAATGTTTTAGTCCCTCTTTTAATTTTTTCAGCCTTTTAGTCCCTTAAGTTGTCATTTTTTGGGATTTCTTGTAGTCCTCCTGTTGTTTTGATTATGTGACGCTCAAATTGGTGAGTGGGCATGCTTAATCATATGCCATGTCATTTAATTATTTAATTAATTAATTTTAATTTTAATTAGGCTAAATTACAATTTTGGTCCTCCTATTTTGGTTTTTTCACGGTTTTAGTCCCCCTATTTTTTTAAAACAGTTTTGGTCCCCCATCTCAATTTTGATCCAAAACCGTACATGAACAGTGCATGACCGTACATGAACAATGCATGAACAGTTGGATCAAAATTGGGATGGGGGACCAAAACTGTTGAAAAAAAAATAGGGGAACTAAAACCGTGAAAAAACTAAAACAGGGAGACCAAAATTGTAATTTAGCCTTTTAATTGTATATTTTTAACTTGATTAATTATTAAATTAATTAATTATAATTTTAATTTAAATTATATATTTTTAACTCAATTAATCAAAATATTTAAAAGGACAATTTAGGCCCAGATTTTAACAATATAACTCTAGCCCACAAGTATGCATTGTATTGTGTTTGTTTTAACTATATAAACACTAAAGTTTTTTGTACAGAAAACGACGTGGGACATAAAATGCAATGCAAAGAGTTCAATTTATGTCAAAGACTTTGAAGTGATTTCTCCAACATTTTATCAATGTTTCTCTTAATGCATGGATTTTAAATAAAACTCAATCGGTATATTTCATGAATGTGTGAAAGAATTATCTTCAATGCAGTGGACTCTTCTGGTGGCAAATCAACTGTCGTGGAGCAGAAAGCTTGTTTTACCTTAAGCAAGGCTTCACTGCAATCATCGAAAAGGTAATTCACCTTTCTGGAATATATCCTTACCACACCAAGTAGAAGATGACTGGATAAACGGAGTGCAATTGGTACTTCAGGAAAAAAATGGAATCTATTTATTCATAAAAGTGGATACATGAATAATGAATAATCTTTAACAATTAAACATGATAAAATTAGACAATAATAAGTGCATCACATGCATGTATAGTGTACTAAGGAATATCAATTTCCCTCAACATTGGAATTACCTTTCTTTCTGCACAGATCATGATCTCTTTTAGGGGTGTCCATAGAAGACATACATGTAGATTTGAAAGCTTAACTGTTGAGAATGTTGGTCCTTCTGTTCGTTCATTCACTTTTGAGATCTCATTTTACAACATTTATTTCCATGTCATTCCCTTTAACAATTTTACTCTACCTTCTATGGTATATATCTCTACCAAAAGGACAATAAAAATAATCCAAAGCTAGAACAAGAGAATCCATTATCTAAATGTAATGCCCATATATAAATACATACATCAAAGCATATATCATACATGAATAATACGTTTGGTACTGAAATATAAAAGTTCCTAGTAACA
Organism: Lathyrus tuberosus; assembly: GCA_022829125.1. Taxonomy (NCBI): domain Eukaryota; kingdom Viridiplantae; phylum Streptophyta; class Magnoliopsida; order Fabales; family Fabaceae; genus Lathyrus; species Lathyrus tuberosus. The sequence goes on along the minus strand of JALAZF010000352.1, from coordinate 6,666,198 downwards.
CAGTATACATATAAATGCCCAAAAACCCTAATACAATAACTATGGCATGTTATATATACAAGATGTTCAAAAAGATAAAACTAAGAACTAGATCAACTAATGATCTCAAAATCTCCACAACGGAAGCCTTGCCACACAAAAGATACGATCCGTAAGAAAAAGTCAAACCACTTTGTCCTTACCCTTCGCCGAACCTGTAGTACCTGTGATGTAAACAACAACGTGGAGTGAGATACATCAAATCTCAGTGAGTTATCTATCTTATATGTCCTCTCGGCTTTACAAGGTTCTAACAAGCCTAACTCAAGTCAAAAAGGAAGGGAAGTGACTTTGAGTACACACACACACTATATGGAAACATGTCATGAGTTCATCAACTCATAATATCACTAATCGGTAACCATGCCAAGGTCTAAAAGTCGACCCGGGTCATGGATCCTTGCAACCTACTTAACATACGAATAGATTCGGGTTCTACGGGCCTTATACCGTTATGAACCGTCACTTCACACGGGCCATTTACCGTCACAAGCATACGCTCCATGGGCGCCATTCGTATAATACGGGGAATCAAACCTGCCAAGTAGTCATGCATATGTTTCAGAGGAGCTCGAGACCCATGAAACGCAACTCAAAGAACCGGCTACGATTACGTGATCACACACACAAACGAGATCGTATTCGACGATCACAAGGCCATAACGCCTTATCATAACCAAAAAGGTTAACACACATGTTCCATACTAGTGTTTACTCATTCTATGACATTAGTATCCGACACACGCCTCGGCACCGCACGCACGATCGTTTTCATGTCATTCCACAATTCCTATATTGTTTACGGCAATATTCCTCACTCTACCTATTTCGTATTTTAACATGCATACATATTCAACCATGTTTAACAATAAGAGCATAGGTAAATTATCATCAATCGCATAACGAAAACACATAATTCAACATATCACAAACTAAACTTAATTCACGGTTCTCTCTAATTTATTTAATTAGGCAATAAACATATATTTCTCACTTCCATTAGCCAGAATATGTTCCTAGCTTCACAACGATACCAAGAATACGCAAAACGGATAACCGAGTCAAAAGTTATGCAAGAAATAAATTGGATGTTCTGCTATGTCCGCATTACGAAGAAGCCAGCGAATGCTCGCTACTTCATTCGCAGTGCGAAGCGTCAAGCGAACGCCTAGCCAACACTTGTTCGTTGTACCCTTCGCAGTGCGAACGACTGGCAAACCAAGTCAGTAGCAAATACAACGTAAGGTTCGCAGTGCGAACCACTGGCGAGCCACTGGCGAACGCTCGCCTTCGCCTTCGCAGTGCAAGCTGCCAGCGAGCCCACGATTTCCCCCTTCGCTGGAGGATTCGCAGTGCGAATCTGGGAATTTCAGAAACTTAATCAGCGTAACAGCTGATCTCCCATGGTTCCAAAACCCCACCAAAACATATCCAAACATCATACAATCAAATATAAATGATTCTATACTCCTATAACTCATACTACTCAGTTTATAACACATTGTAACCGTTAATTCCCAAGATTTTGCAATTAATCCAATTTCCTTACAATTCTAACCTAAGTCTTAGAATCTAAGAGAAACTAAAACAAAAGCATCTAACTAGAACCCACCTTGAATAGATGAAGATGGTGAAGATTTGAAGATGATTGGATGAAGATTTGATGATGTTCTTGATGCTTTTGATCTTGAACTTTTCTCCTCTTTTTTTCTCTTCCTTTCCTTCTCTTTTCTTTCTCTCCAAAATCCTTTCTATCTTTTTCTTTGGAAAATGAAAGGAAAGAAAATAATATATGGAAAAGATCATCAATTAGCAACACTACTAATTGTCCAAAAAGTCTCTAAAGCCCAAACATTTAAATATCTCAGAGTTAGATAATATTAATTGGATGTACTCTAAGTTCAACAGTTACCATAATTATCTCTGCAGATAATTTCTCAGAGCACACTGGGACTCAGTTAATCACAACTAATATTATCCAGAGTAAAATAATTTACGGGGTATTACATCCTCCCCCTTTAAATAGAAATTCTCCCACTAATTTAAAACAATTACCCGAAAAGATGAGGATAAACGTCTCGCGTCTCTGATTCTAATTCCCACGTTGCATCTCCCAGATGCGTCTCATCCCACTGAACCTTAACCAGAGGAATCTCCTTATTCCTTAATACCTTAGTTTCTCTCCCTATGATACGACTCGGTTGAGACTCAAACATTAAATATGCTTCTATCTCAAAGGTATCGGGTGGAATTGGCTGAAGAGGATCTGGAACAAACTTTCGAAGCTGAGATGCATGAAAACATCGTGCATCTCGGACAGAGAAGGCGGTAAGGCTAATCTGTAAGTTACTTCGCCAATTCTTTCTAAGATCTGATACGGTCCCACGTATCTTGGACTTAACTTCCGCGATTTAAATGGTCCCTTCGATCTCAATCTCGGAGTAACCTTCAAATATACCTGATCACCCTCTTCAAATTCCAAAGGTCTCCCACGGTTATCTGCATAGCTCTTCCGACGATTCTATGCTTGATTAACTTTTGCACGGATCATTCTAATCTTTTCCGTAGTCTCGTGAACAATCTTGTACCCGTAGCTTGTTGAAAAGCTCTCCAAAATCTAGAAGTAAACTTTGGATCTCTATCCGAAACAATACTAGAAGGAACACCGTGTAATCTCACAATCTCCGAAATGAACAACTTTGCGAGATGACTCGCCTTATAAGTAGTCTTCACGGCCAAGAAATGAGCAGACTTCGTCAATCGATCCACAATCACCCGAATTGAATCATAACCACCTTGGGCACGGGGTAAACCCACTGCGAAGTCCATCGAAATACTATCCCATTTCCACACCGGAATTTCTAATGGTTGCAATAAGCCACCTGGTCTTTGGTGTTCAATCTTCACTTGTCGACATACCGCACATTCCGATACATATACCGCAACATCCTTTCTCATCCCGGACCACCAATAGTCTCTCTTTAAATCTTGATACATCTTCGAAGAACCAGGATGAATAGTAAAAGTACTCTTATGCGCTTCTTCCAAAATCCTTCTTTTCAACATCGCAGCATCCGGAACACAAATCCTTTGATTAAATAAAATGATTCCGTCGGTAGTTTGCACAAAACTCGGTTGTGTCAACAATTCTCGTAACTTCTCATCCAATCTTTGTCCTTGTCGGATTTCCTCTCTAAGAGTAGAGGTGACATTCAAATTCCCCATAACCACACAATTAGGAGTCCAATTAAATTGAAGATTTAGAACTCTAAACTTTTCCATTAAGGCATACTCTAACATCATCAATTCGGCACTATGCAACACTTTCCTACTCAGTGCATCCGCCACTTTATTCGCTTTACCCGGATGGTATTTTAGTTCCAAATCATAATCCTTCAAATATTCCATCCACCTCCGTTGACGCATGTTCAACTCCTTTTGATCAAGGAGGTACTGTAAGCTCTTGTGGTCACTAAACATCTCAAAACGTACACCATACAAATAGTGACGCCACACTTTCAAGGTAAATACAACTTCCACCAATTCTAAATCATGCGTTGGATAATTCTCTTCATGGACTTTCAACTGTCGAGAAGCATAAGCTACTACATGCCCATCTTACATTAACACACCTCCTAATCCCATCTTCGATGCATCACAATATACCTCATACGACTTGCTAGGATCAGGAATAATCAAAACAGGAGCGGTCGTCAATCTCTTCTTCAAACTCATAAAACTTCTCTCACAAGCCGAATTCCATTCATACAAACAATCCCTTTCGAGTAAGTCACGTCATTGGTAAAGCCAGTTGGGAAAAGCCTTTAATAAACCTTCTATAATAACCTGCCAATCCCAAGAACTCCTAACTTCTGCAACGTCCTTCGGTCTCTCCCAATTAATCACCGCCTCAACTTTGGATGGTTCAACCGCCACACCTCCTTGAGATATGACGTGACCAAGAAAATTTACCTATGACATCCAAACTCACACTTGCTTAGCTTGGCAAAAAGTTGTCTCTTTTGCAATATGGATAAAACGATTCTTAGGGATTCCCCGTGCTCTTGAGAATCACAAGAATAGATAAGAATGTCATCAACAAATATCACCACCAATTGGTCCAAGTAAGGTTGAAATATCCTGTTCATATAATCCATGAAAACTGCCGGAGCATTAGTCACACCGAAGGCATTACTAGGAATTCATAATGACCATAACGGGTCCTAAACGCAGTCTTCGGTACACCCGAACTCTTCACCCGAATCTGATGATAACCCGACCGTAAATCATTCTTCGAGAACACACATGCTCCTTTCAATTGATCTAACAGATCGTCTATCCTTGGCAATGGGTATTTGTTCTTGATGGCGACCTTATTCAACTGACGGTAATCAATACACAACCACATTCCACCATCCGTCTTCTTTACCAATAATACTGGAGCTCCCCAAGGCAAAACACTTGGTCTAACAAAATGCTTAGCCGTCAATTCTTCCAATTGGTCCTTTAATTTTCTTAACTCAAGTGGTGTCATCTGATACGGAGAAACGGAAATTGGGTCGTTCCCGGTATCAGGTCAATAGAGAATTCCACTTCCCTCTCCGGAGGAAGAGAAGTGATATCCTCAGGGAAAACTTCAGGAAACTCAAAACTACCGGAATACTCAGAACCTGAAGGTTGTCGTCCTCCTCTTAGTGAGAACCAAAAGAACAGATTTTTCATTCTCAAACAAGAAATTAATCATTCCAACTGTACCTTCCAAAATAGTAGTCAACACATCCTTCAGAGTAGCCTCCCCGGACGAAATAATAATTAGTTTCTCCTCAAAACCGATAATTACCGAGTTAGCAGAAAGCCAATCCATTCCCAAAACAACATCCACTTTCTGAAGCGGCAGACAAATAAGATCAATATGGAAAACTCTTTCATTTACCGATAAAACACAATTTCCACATACTAACGGCGTTTCAACAATCTCATCCATGGCAGTAGTAACCACCATGGGTGGAGACAATGGAATAGCTTGCAACCCCAGTCGCTTCGTACATTGCACCGATATAAAGGAGTGCGTTGCTCCACAATCAAACAAAACAAAGCAAGAATTTCTATTAACAAAACACGTACTAGTAATCATAGAGCTATCGCCCTTTGCTTTCTTCCCTTGCGTCTGATTCCTATCCTGTGGACAATCCCTCGCCATATGTCCCACCTTCTGACATTGATAACACTTTACCCCTTTAAAGCGACATCCACAAAAATGCATCTTACCACACATACGACACACAGGAGGTGCACTCTTCCGAGAATCCTGGACTTGTTTCCTTTTGAAAGCTTGTTGCCTAGGCTTAGATTGTTGGCTTGACCTCCCACAATCATTCTCAACCACGTAACCTTGCCTCAACTGTTGGAATTCAAACTCTCTTCGGATCCTCGAAGAACTAGGAAGGTAATTTTCCATAAAAATAGCCCTGAACTGCTCCCACACTTTAGGTACACCTTGCATAGTCATAAAAGCTGAAGCAATATCCCACCATCTCCTAGCAGGACCTCTCAGTGAGTGAGAAGCAAACATTACCTTGTTCTCCTCACTACAGTAAATTATCAGAAAGATTCTCTCCATGCTAGCAATCCAGTCATGAGCTTTCATAGGATCCAATCCGCCGTGAAATTCTTGAGGATTCATGCGGATGAAATCTAGAAAACTTCCACCTATAACATCTGGAACAACCACCTGAGGATGAAGACCTCCATTCATCCGTTGCACCATCTGCTGCATGAATTGGTTCTGCTGCTGCTGCATCTGTTGCACAAACTGATACAAATGAGTATTCTCCTTGCCGCCTGGCGGATTCGTCCCAGCTGGAGGATTTGTGGGTCTACCACGATTGTTTCTGGGTCGGTCGGCCATGTTCCTAAATGTCATACAGATAGGATTAAGTTGATCAGGCTCAATACCATAAATATAACACGTAAGACCAATGGCGACACAATACATATGAAACGGAAAGAAACACTTATACTATTTCATGGCTAGGTTGAGGATACAACCTGCTCTGATACCAACTGTAACACCCATATATAAATACATACATCAAAGCATATATCATACATGAATAATACGTTTGGTACTGAAATATAAAAGTTCCTAGTAACACAGTATACATATAAATGCCCAAAAACCCTAATACAATAACTATGGCATGTTATATATACAAGATGTTCAAAAAGATAAAACTAAGAACTAGATCAACTAATGATCTCAAAATCTCCACAACGGAAGCCTTGCCACACAAAAGATACGATCCGTAAGAAAAAGTCAAACCACTTTGTCCTTACCCTTCGCCGAACCTGTAGTACCTGTGATGTAAACAACAACGTGGAGTGAGATACATCAAATCTCAGTGAGTTATCTATCTTATATGTCCTCTCGGCTTTACAAGGTTCTAACAAGCCTAACTCAAGTCAAAAAGGAAGGGAAGTGACTTTGAGTACACACACACACTATATGGAAACATGTCATGAGTTCATCAACTCATAATATCACTAATCGGTAACCATGCCAAGGTATCCCCTATTCTCGGCCTCTTCTACGTCTAGAAGTCGACCCGGGTCATGGATCCTTGCAACCTACTTGACATACGAATGAATTCGGGTTCTACGGGCCTTATACCGTTATGAACCGTCACTTTACACAGGCCATTTACCGTCACAAGCATATGCTCCATGGGCGCCATTCGTACAATACGGAGAATCAAACCTGCCAAGTAGTCATGCATATGTTTCAGAGGAGCTCGAGACCCATGAAACGCAACTCAAAGAACCGGTTACGATTACGTGATCACACACACAAACGGGATCGTATTCGACGATCACAAGGCCATAACGCCTTATCACAACCAAAAAGGTTAACACACATGTTCCATACTAGTGTTTACTCATTCTATGACATTAGTATCCGACACACGCCTCAGCACCACACGCACGATCGTTGTTATGTCATTCCACAATTCCTATATTGTTTACGACAATATTCCTCACTCTACCTATTTCGTATTTTAACATGCATACATATTCAACCATGTTTAACAATAAGAGCATAGGTAAATTATCATCAATCGCATAACGGAAACATAGAATTCAACATATCACAAACTACACTTAATTCACGGTTCTCTCTGATTTATTTAATCGGACAATAAACAGATATTTCTCACTTCCATTAGCTAGAATATGTTCCTAGCTTCACAACGATACCAAGAATACGCAAAACGGATAACCGAGTCAAAAGTTATGCAAGAAACAAATTGGATGTTCTGCTATGTTCGCATTGCGAAAAGCCAGCGAATGCTCGCTACTTCATTCGCAGTGCGAAGCGTTCAGCGAACGCCTAGCCAACACTTGTTCGCTGCACCCTTCGCAGTGCGAACGGCTGACGAACCAAGTCAGTAGCAAATACAACGTAAGGTTCGCAATGCGAACCACTAGCGAACGCTCGCCTTCGCCTTCGCAGTGCGAGTTGCCAGCGAGCCCACGATTTCCCCCTTCGCTGGGGGATTCACAGTGTGAATCTGGGAATTTCAGAAACTTCATCAGCGTAACAGCTGATCTCCCATGGTTCCAAAACCCCACCAAAACATATCCAAACATCATACAATCAAATATAAATGATTCTATACTCCTATAACTCATACTACTCAGTTTATAACACATTGTAACCGTTAATTCCCAAGATTTTGCAATTAATCTAATTTCCTTACAATTCTAACCTAAGTCTTAGAATCTAAGAGAAACTAAAACAAAAGCATCTAACTAGAACCCACCTTGAATAGATGAAGATGGTGAAGATTTGAAGATGATTGGATGAAGATTTGATGATGTTCTTGATGATTTGGATCTTGAACTTTTCTCCTCCTTTTTCTCTTCCTTTCCTTCTCTTTTCTTTCTCTCCAAAATCCTTTCTATCTTTTTCTTTGGAAAATGAAAGGAAAGAAAATAATATAGGAAAAAGATCATCAATTAGCAACACTACTAATTGTCCAAAAAGTCTCTAAAGCCCAAACATTTAAATATCTCAGAGTCAGATAATATTAATTGGATGTGCTCTAAGTTCAACAGTTACCCTAATTATCTCTGCAGATAATTTCTCAGAGCACACTGGGACTCAGTTGATCACAACTAATATTATCTAGAGTAAAATAATTTACGGGTTATTACACTAAAACTTCAATTGAGTTAGGGTGCAATATCCTTCATTTTAGGTGAATAACCAGCTACCAGACCTCAAAGAACTCAAGCTGGGTTTACATCAGAAAACTAGTTTGTTGCCTAAGTCAGCTGTTAAATTTGTGAAAAAATGATAGCAGGAGTTTATGAGGTAAGATGATGGTCCGGCATGCAAAATGCTTTTGTTGGTCTTAGTAAAGTCCCACATTGTTTTCTCTAAACAATGTTTAAGTGTTTATATAGTTTGAACAAACATCAACCAGTAGGTACTTGTGGGCTAGAGAGATATTTCAATGAAATGGGCCTAGCATAATTGTTTTAAAATTTATATTAAATCATTTAAAAATATATTTATAAAAAACTTAATTAAATAAATAAATTTATTAATTAAAATTATATAAATTAATAAATTATCGTAAGCCAAATATAATTGAAATTATGAATTAATTAATTAGTTAAATATATAAATTAAATAAATAAATTTATTAATTAAAATTATATAAAATAATAAATTATCCTAAGCCAAACATAATTAAAATTATTAATTGATTTATTAGTTAAATATATAAATGACATGACAACTCAATTAAATGACATGACATCTAATTTAGCATGCTCACTCACCAATTTGAGCGTCCCATAATCAAAACATGAAGAGGAATACAAGAAATCCCAAAAAAATAACAACTTAAGGGACTAAAAGGCTGAAAAAATTAAAAGGAAACTAAAACGTTAAAAATTTATAAATAGAGGAGTTAAAAGTGCATTTAAGCCAAAAAAAAAATCTCTATTAGCAAAATGGATACTAAGATATTCGTATCCGCACACCTTACCTGCTTATTTGATTGGATAACTGCTTGTACATGTATATGTATCTATTTTGCAAATTCTTAATCTATTTGTTATAGATAATTTTTACTAATACCTCCTAAAAATGAGTCCAATTACTCTCCTTAATCAAAATTTCTAAGGATGTTTTACGACTCTAATTCCTCAAACTTTATCACTACCCATAAATAGTGACATCTGCAACAAATTCCAAAGCAACAAATTCTGATACCTAAACTAATTTTGAAACTATAATTAAATAGTGTAACTATAAAACATTAGTGTACAAAAAATTTTGTAATTAATTTTTACGGTACCATAGTTCCATTCAATTTTTTCATCTTAAAATCAAAGGTAGTTCTCTTTTTGGTTTGCCATTATAGTGTCAAATTATTATACGTTTGATTAGTCGTTATATTAATAGTTACACAAAATTCTTTGGCGAGTATTGTAGTGACGTTAGGATTTGGACTCACTCATCTATAATTATATAATATATACGACTAATCTTTTAGAATAACATGTGGTGTGATTATTCATTTTTCAAACTTTATTTCAATGTCACACATCACTTAGTTTCACATTAGAAATTCCATAGAAGCTTCATGTGTTAAATCCTTTTGTCTATTTTTCATATTTTCCACACACCTCTAAAACCAACTACTACCGCAACCACTCTTATACATTATATAAGAATGAAGCTCATTCAATGAATAACACTCACAATTAAGAAACCAATTACATTTCTAGCTAAGCCATATATTCTATCTTAGTTTTGTTCATCAAATACCATGGTTCAAGAGAAGAAGCTAGTCGATGAAGTCTCCGGTTGGCTTAGAATCTATGACGATGGTTCAGTGGACCGGACATGGACCGGTCCACCTGAGGTCAATTTCATGATTGAACCGGTTGCTCCCCATGAGCATTTCATCGACGGGGTTGCCATTCGTGACGTGACTATGAACACTATTACTAATGACAACTTCAACCACCGCGCTCGGTTATACCTACCGGAGAAAACACCAAAGGAAAATGAGAAATTGCCCATACTTGTGCACTTTCACGGAGGCGGTTTTTGCATTAGTGAACCGGATTGGTTCATGTACTATGAGGTTTACACTCGGTTTGTTAAGTCTACTCGGTCTATTTGTGTCTCCCCGTTTCTCAGACGAGCTCCGGAGCATCGTCTTCCCGCTGCCATTGAGGACGGGTTGGCAACGCTCCGTTGGCTTCAATCTGTGGCCAAGGGAGACACGCGTGACGAGTGGATTGAGAAACACGGCGACTTTGACAGAGTTTTTCTCATAGGAGATAGCTCTGGAGGAAATTTAGTCCACGAAGTATCAGCTAGAGCAAGCTCAACTGACCTGAGACCAGTTCGACTCGCAGGAGCAATTCCCATCCATCCCGGATATGTCCGGTCGGAGCGAAGCCGATCCGAAAATGAAATGCCACAATCTCCATTTCTCACACTGGACATGCTGGACAAATTCTTGAATTTGTCATTACCAAATGGAAGCAACAAGGACCATCCCTTCACATGCCCGATGGGCGAGGCAGCGCCGCCTCTTGCCGGCCTCAAACTGCCGCCATATCTTCTCTGTATAGCTGAAAAAGACCTATTGAGGGACACACAAATGGAGTACTATGAAGCCATGAAGAAGTCTGATAAAAAAGTGGATCTGTTTGTGAGCAAGAACATGACACATAGTTTCTATCTCAACAAGATTGCTGTGGATATGGACCCTACTGTCAATGCTGAAATGAATGCACTTATTGGTAGGGTTAAGGACTTTATTGAGAATCATTAAATTTTGAAAATATATGTCTTGTTTAGGGTTGGTTTCTTATGTGGTGTGGGTTGTTATGTTTCCGTATGAATGTGTGGTTACCTTTTTTTATTTTAATAATAAACATTCAATGCCAATTTGGATTCTATATTGTATACTTCACTTTTTTAATTGTATTGACTTATGAAATTTTTAACTCATTAGTTGACAATCAGTCCTCTAGAGTATAAAAAAAATACTAAGTATTAGTTAATATTTAAAAAATTTAAATCTTTGATTCATGGGTAATAATTTTTTCCACAATTTTTAGAGGTAATTTCACTACACCAAAAACGATTTTCGATAGCGTTTTTTTTGACATTTAATAGCGCTTTTAAGTACTATTAATGTTGTCGCTATTAGACATGGCAACAAAACCCATACTCGCGGGTACCCACCCGAACCCGCCCCGAAGTTGACGGAGAAAATCCGCTTTGACTGGGTTTGGGTTTGGATTTGGGTTTTCCCCGATTAAAAAGTATGGGGACGGGTCGGGTAATGGAGACACTAGTACCCACCCCGAACCCGTCCCCAAACCCGTCCCGTTTATTATATTATGTACATTATTATTTAATTTTGTTAATTTAGAATATTAAATATGTAACCAATGTTTTGATATTTTGATTTGTTTTATTTATTTAACATATTTCAAATGTATGTAAGAGTTTTTTTGAGATTTTATTTTATTTTATTATTTGTAATGTAATTTGATTTTGGAAAAGATAAATATTTCTATTAAAAATTTGATTTTACTAAATAGATGGTGGCGGGGCGGGGATACCCGAACCCAACCCGAACCCGTTTGGGACGGGTTTGGGTTTTAATTCTCCATCCCCGATTAGGTTTAGGGCGGGGACCGAGAATTGTTTGGGGATTCGGATTTGGATTTGGGGAAGGTAAAAACCGTCCCCGACCCGCCCTGTTGCCATGCCTAGCCGCTATTATACAACAACCACCTTCAATAGCGTTTTTTAGCGCTATTAAAAATAGTGTTTACAAAAACACTTTTTAAAAACGACTATCATAAATTGTATTTATGCTGCTTATTTTGATTAGATTTTATAGTACTATTTGAAAAAGCGCTATTATAGTTTTATGGTAGACCATTACCTTTAATAGTACTTTTTATAAAAACGCTATTAAAGGCAATTTTTTTCCTTTTAACAAATGAGAGATGCGTTTTTAATTTAATGCTATATTATAATTAAAATATTCATTCTACTAAAAGTATGAAAATGATATAAACAAGATGATGATTTAATTATCCATAAACATATTAAATATTTTGTTTAACAACTTTTACATAAATAATTTAATATGTTTGTTTTTTAAAATTAAATTAATTTCTTTTAAGTAATTTAGAAAAAGTGTTGTTTAGTGTTTTTTTTTTGTTACAAGTGAGAAAAAGAAAAAAATTAAGAAATTATCTTGAAAAAAAGTCTAATTAGCATCTGTTAAAAAGAGAGTGTTGATTTCTACAAGCGAGTGTTGATTCCTATAAGAGGTTCTGTAAAGGACCGATATACCACATCATTAGCAGTCATATGTTTTGATAGATAGTCAGCGCAAATATCCCCTCCCCTCTTAAGAATATGAAATATTTAAACTCGTCATTTTTTAGAGAAAAACTCTTTAATGTTGTGAAGAATTGCAACATAATGATATCAAACATTAACAAATAAGTTTGATAACTGTGTTGGAGTCAAAATAACAAATTAGATTTTGTTGCTAAGTTCTTAGGTCATATGCAAACCATGATATAGCGTCATCGACTCAGCATGAAGGATGTCAAAATAAACAATATTATCTGCAAAATCGTGAACCTAAGCACCATCAGAATTTTAAATCAATCCATCAAAACACGAGACACTAGGATTACCAAGGCTACTGCCATTAACATTCAAAATCATATTACTACATCTGTGTGCATTCCATGTGATTGTTCTCGTTGTTATGCTTGAGAAAACATTTAGCTAACGGATTAACATAACTCATTGTGCTAAGTTTCAAAGTATAGGAAGATACCACTTAATTCGCAAGATACAATTTATTCCTAACACGCCACAACCATCGGCAAACAACAAAAAAGATAGAGCCACCATCGATGTATGTCTAATCCAATCATATAAATTATTCCCTTGGAAGAATAATGGACCCAAGAACCTAATAGATTTCTAAAAGCGAGTAGAAAATTCAGTCTCTCGAACATTGTAAAATCGTCTCAACATCCTGATTACATCTAAGACAAAGATTTGTCTAAAGCATACCATGATAACACAACATCAATCTAGTGTTTTTTGACTATGTTTAATTTTTCTTTATAATTAAACAAATGATATTTTGTATTTCTCTCTTCAACTATTCTTTTAAATAACAACAATCATGTTTTATTCTCCTAAATATAGTTGACTACATAGATTAAAACTACATCATAATATTCTATAAAAAATTATAATCTTATTCAACTCCTTAATATTGAGATCTTTTTTTAATAGATTTTCATATAGTTTTATAATCTCCCTTTACTTCTAATTATTTAACCGTTCTTCATATGGTTTATTCTTTTTACTATCGAATCCACAAGTATCCTCTCTACACGTTCAAATCACAATCTGTTTTATTATAGGTGCTACCAAACACTCTCTATAGTATTTTGGATTAATTGTTCTTTTGCCCCCTGCCATATGGGCGAGGTTTGAAAAATTCCCCTGTAAAAAAATGTTTAGATTCCTCCCTGACATTTGAAGATTCCACTGTTTTGACCCTCTTGAAATCCAGTCAACAGAATCTGTGACGTGACAATTTTTTTTAATTTTTTATTATTATTTTTTATTACATGGATAGATTAGTTGGCATTTTTTATTTTTATTTAATTTTCTAAAATCCACGTGACATTTATATATATATAAATATATATATATATATATATATATATATTAATTCTATTTATTTTTTTCGTATTATTTTTTTTTTCAAATTGTTATTTTAAAAAATATTTTAATTGGGCCAAGATTAAATAGACCCAAACCCAATGCTAGCATCAGTAGGAGCCCAATAGTTAATGAATGGATAAGTCTTATGTAAGACTTATTTATAAACACTTGTATTTCTACATTATATTTCGATGTGGGACTTGCCAAGAAGTGACTTGGGTTAACCAGTTACACCTGCATTTCACTAACATCTTGCATGCCATAACACAAGCCAGCACGTTGGTAACCGGTTAACCCAAAGCGGTTAGCCGATTACACCTCAACCTGATAGCATCCCGCCTGCACAAAAACAATTCCCCTTCCAAGACATTCACAAACTCCAACTCACATCTTATGAACTAACACACATTTAACCAATATCCTAACAAGTTCTAACAGCATTCACGATCTTCTACACTACAACACTAATTCATTTACACAATTACAACATTTAACCAAAATTAATTCAGTAACTACAACAAATTCATTTACAACATTCATAGCTAATCAATGCATAACATTTCTAACAATACTAACTTCTCAAACTTCTAACTTAACAGTATACCAATTCCATAACAACTTAACTTACATACTAGTCATGTTAGGCATAACACTAACACTTCAAACCAAATCAATTCTAATTTTCACTAACCTATAGCAACTAATTTTCAATTTGAATCTCTAACTCTACTAACATAACTAACTAAAATTATGTATTCATAACTAACACTAACCCTTCTAAACTTTTAACACAAAATTCTTAAGAATTTCACTTCCAACTCTAACCTCACCAATTCAACTAACAACTCACCATACATAGCTAATAGTCAAATTCTTTAATCACATCAATGCAGTAGGAATTCATTGACCAAATTTGAACCTCATCATGCAATCCAATGCCAGTTAACATTTTCTGTTTTAAACACTAAAGTTCAACTGCTAACAGCCTGCATTTTTAGTAACTGATATTAATGCATTATTGACAGCCACAAATTTTCAATACACCAACACTCCCTAATTAACTAACATTCAAATATCCAGTTTTTAACAAAATCGACCTTGAAGTTGTTTTTAACAACAACAAAAAAAATGACGTTTAAGTGAGCTTTGAAGGGAGAACAAAGTGTGTTATAAAGGTTGTTCATGGAGTAATGGTGGTGAAGGGTGCTGTTTATGAAAGTGTGGTGATAGATGGCCGAAGTTTGAAGGTGAGCAGCTGATAGAATCTGACGAAAAGAAGACAGAGGATTGTTTGTGAGAAGTTGGCCAAAAGCTACAAAAACTCTCCTGCTCAAGCATTTAATTTGAACCTAAGAAACAAACTATTGCAGTAATGGAAATGTTTATAAGTCCCACATCGAAATTGCATAAGCAGATTGAAGTGTTTATAAGCAGCTTTTACACATAAGTTCTCAAATATTTAAGTATTGGGTTGTTCTTGAAACAAAAATGGGCTTAGACCCTATTGTAATATTTTGATAATTTTAAAAAATAATTCATAAAAAAATTTAATATAAATAATTTAAGAAAACGTAAAATAAATTAATACAAAAAGTAAAAAAAAAAATATTAAAATATATATATATATATATATATATATATATATATATATATATATATATATATATATATATATATATATATATATATATATATATATATATATATATATATATAGGGAACGTATCATATGAGAATGACATTTTTATGTGAGAACATGAGAATGAATCTGATCCATTGGATTTTAAAATAAATGGTGTAGATTATGTGTTAGTTTTTTTTCTCTCTCATCTATCATTTATTTTAATAATGGAGGAGAGAGAAAAACAAAAACCACACATAATCTCCACCATTTATTTTAAAATCTAATTATTCATATTCATTCTCATGTTCTCATATAAAAATGTCATTCTCATAGGATATGAACCCTATATATATATATATATATATATATATATATATATATATATATATATATATATATATATATATATATATATATATATATATATATATATATAAATGCGACGTGGATATTAAAAATTAAATAATAATTAAAAATGCCAATTAATCTGTTCACGTAATAAAAAATAATAATAATAAATTAAATAAAATTGTCACGTCACATATTCTGTTGACTGGATTTCAAGAGGGGTCAAAACAGTGGAATCTTCAAATGTTAGGGGGGGAATCTAAACTTTTTTTTACAAGGGGGTTTTTCAAACCTCGCCCATATGTCAGGGGGCAAAAGAACAATTAACCCTAGTATTTTTCATTTTTATTTTATCTCGTATAGTTTTTTCACACATCCAACATAACATCCTCATCTCTGCTATATTTATTTTTGTTTTGAGTCGTTTGCATTGCTCATAGTGAAAGGCCCAAAAGTGACATCAAGCGAAAGAGAGAGGAATTGTAACAACCCGTAAAATATATATCTAGAATAATATCTTTCAAGTGTTATTATTTGGTACTGTCACAATCATTAGTGCCTATTGGCATCATTTACACACTTGACCAATTACAAAACATAGTAGACAACATATGGTACAAGATATGGAAAGTGCCAAAAATAAAAATCTAAGATCTAAGTACAGTATCCGTCATTGTACAAGATACACAGCGGAAGATCACAATAAAAGCTTTCCTTGAAACATCAATGCACAACTCCTCTTGTATACTAGTCCTGCAAACAATACTTGCAAAATAACAACAGTATTGGGGTAAGATAATAATCTCAGTGAGTTCTGATATCCTATGGGTTCACTCGGCTCTACAGGGTTCTAGTCAAATCCTAACTCAATTCCAAAGGGGGAAAAGGACTTGAGTTCACAAAACTCTCAATGTATGGAGACATGTCTCTTGAGTTTATCAACTCAAACAATCACTAGCTCAGAAACAATACCAAGACATCTTTCCCCGGTAAGCCCTACGTCTAGGGTTATCGACACGGGTTACATATCCTTTTATCATAAGTATATTTCCTCGGCAAGCCCTCTCTCTAGGGTTATCGACTCGGGTCACAGATACTTATCTCATCCTCATACTTTGACATACGCATGGACTTCGAATTCTAAGGAAAAACATCAACCTTAAGAATCGTCGCTTCCTATGGGACTCCAAACCCGTTTCAAGTCTTTTACCTGTATGAGACTCTAACCCAATTAGGGATCCACCACTTGGGAACTCAAACTTAAGTCAAAAGTATGGGTGCGTCCATCCCAATTCTTACCCTATATAAGCATCGCAACTTGGGATGACACAATCAAAGGGTTGTTTTCGACTACGTGATGAGATATAACATAACGTGATTGTATTCGACAATCACAAGGTGATCATATTCACCTTAATCACATAACAACACAACATGTTCCATACAAAGCATATTATTCATCAGTCACGTGACTACTTGTCTGTTGTACACACCACGGTATAATCACGTCTAAACATCAATATCTAAACCATTTTATATCCTTAGTTATCTTACTAAATTATTTAACCAGTTATATCCTAGGTTTCCTCACTCATATTCATAGGATTTTAAGCATGTTATTCCACAATCAAAACATCCAATCAATATATAGCATACACATTAGCATGTCACAATACCATACATGAAACACACATAATAACATAACATGTCACAATAATTCTTAGGCATATTCAAGTGGTTATGCACAAAAAAGTCAAGCATAATCAACATAAGTAGTTCACATACAACATTATGGCATATAAATCATTACAATCCTCTACCAAGCATCCTTGATTAGTTCAAGGTCTCTAATCACCATATAATAGCCCATTGGATCATCTTTCCAATGCTTCAAGTTCCATATCAATCGGATTCTCGATTCTTAAATTATGGTGGAAACAAAAACTATAATGTTCACATTCACTTCAATTCAACACTCAATGGAATAAGACCATGTTCTATCTTACTATCAAATAGAGCATTGAAATATCTTTCCAACACTTCCGACCGTGCCTCATTCCGGGTTACGGTTATCAAGTTATGACACAAACAGTGCAAAGGGAAAAAAAAACACAAACCAATCATCTGCGCTAAGCATCGTGTAGCGCGCTTACAGCCCCAGAGGAAGTCCCAGGCGTGCTAAGCGCTATCAGACTGGGCTAAGCGCAAAACCCTGTGACCCCTAACTTCTAGAACACCCAAATTCATGATTTTTACCCCAAATCTCATGATTTTTACAAACAAAAGCATCAATAAACATGTAAAACAACAACATAGCATCAAAACACATGATTTTTCATAATAACATAACTCATGCTTCTATCATAACATTAATCAAGCACCACAACAATATAGAATCAAGAACAACAATAATTTATGATGGAATCACCCAAACCCCAATTCCCAATCATGAAATCTTTCGTCTAAAGTTAATGCTATCTATGGAACTCACATTGGAGATGAATATAATGAAGAAATTGAGATGGAGTTGATGATGATGATGATCATGATTTATGAACTTTCCACTTCTTCTTTCTCTTCATCTTCTCTCCTTTTTTCCTCTTTTCTTTCTCTCTTCTTCTATTATTATCCACACTTTTCTTTTCCCTTTCTTTCCACCACATAATTATATAACATATAATATATATATATATATATATATATATATATATATATATATATTAATATTAGGTAGTGATATAAAATATCTCAATTGATATTTTGTCTTCTAGTACCAATTGACCAATTATTAGTGTTACCAAAATGTCACATCTTGTACTTATTAATATTGGTCTTTTTCTTTTAATAAAGATTGATCATATCAGAGTTCACTGGTTACTCTATTGGTCCGACTGACAACCAATTGAGCATTTAAGGGTATATGGGATATTACATTCTCCCCTCTTAATTTGACATTCGCCCCCAAATTTCCCCCATTGAACAAATAAACACTTCTTGCATCACCGTCCCAGGTCAACACTTGACTTTGCTTCAGTTCAATCCTCTGACTTACTCAATCTTCCAACGTGTCCTTACTGGCAAATTTCCTTCTGGAATCTATTCGGAAACACCAACTTCCTTTCCTTGCACTAATTTACACAAAACATAACCACGACACCTTTTCTTAATTTTGATAGTCAATATTCTTAAAACATCATGGGATCATTTACTTATTCCTTAACTACACGCAATGTTGACTACTCTTCTCTTGCAATTCCTTCATCAATTAAGTCAAATTTATAATCCATCAATTGATATCCTTATCAATTTCACTTAACCTGGTACTATATATTATGAGCTAAAACCATGGTGCTTAACTTCTCTTGTACTATTCCAATAAGATACACACTTGGCATTAGATTGTCTTACTTCCATTATTACGAGTAACTATATCTTTGATCCCCCAAAAACCTGATTGAGCTCGTTCATCAATCTCCTTCCACTGCTCTACTCTGATTCTAATAAAGCAACACCTGGGATTCCTAGGCACTACTGGTTAGCTATCAATCTGCATAGAAAATCACACTTATCCTCCAGAGTGCCTGCTAACCAAAATGGTACTAGAACCTCACCACATTCACCGGTAGAATACTTTTCTTGTCGACATAAGATGGAGAATTAGAACTAATGCCTATTTTTACTACCATAATCCATTCTAAGCTCTACATAGAGCTCTGGACCACTCGTGGGTTCTGCTAACACACAAAGGTTTAAAATAGGACCAACATTCTCCGAGAGATAAGTATACAGGAGTCATATGACTACAACTAAAAAAGTGTACATCCTTCAGATTTACCCTGAGCTCGAAGCAATTTATCCAAATTAGTTTAACAATATCTGGTTCTGGTTACTATATCCCATATCAAATCCTCTTATAGGGTTCTGATTCATTCAAGGTTCCTGTCGACACATGCTCTCGACCAATAACAAAATAACACCATCAATGAACTTAAAATCATCAAGGAGAAACCTCTTCCAAAGAACATAAGCAATGTAGAACGTAACTCTGAGTTTCCATATTACTCACAAAATCACACACAACACTTCATACACACCTGGAGATAACATTGCACTTCCTATCTAAATTCATTCATCTCAATCATCATGTTCCATTTTCATCAACTCCAGTTCGTGCTCTCTTCCATATACGATCCAAGTTACATCCTTAACTTCAAAAATCTCTCATTCCCACTCTTTCCTGGAAGGATAACTTACAAAATCCTTTCCATATAGTAGGATGACATTGTATACATCATGTACCACTCTTATGGGGTCTACCTCCGACACCATGTATCTGGGTGAACCGGCTAGATGTCATACCCTAACTTGGTAAACTAAATAGATTACTAGGTTAAATCACTTCATTCATCAAGTGTAAATATGTGGTTTTTAGCATCACCATGTAATTAGATTTTGTTTGATCAATTTGTGCAATCTTGTAGGTTTCATAGCCTAGTAGAAGCATTGGATACTTAAGAGCATAAAACAAGACCCAAAGTTACATTTTGGAAGATTTTGTTCTTTACAAAGCGGGTTAAGCGCGGTCCTAACGCGCTTAGAGAGGCATGGACAGTGAGGAAAGCACATTTTCGCACTAAGCATAATGTTCATCGCGCTAAGTGCGCTTTAGGGCAGTTTAACACTACTATGAAAAACCCATTTAACAACGGTTGGGAATGACATATAATGACGCGGGTGAAGGCGTTATGTAGATTGTCGTTGTAAGTTAGTTGTTTCTACAACGGGCTGGAAACCATTATTGAAAGGTAGGGCGCGAGCCATATATCACAACGGTTATGATAATAAACTGTTGTGATACATACACTTAGGTTCTGGGTTCGAAACCCATCAGCAGCGAAATTAGATAAAACATAAATTACTTATGATATCGGTTACAATAGATAACCGTTGTTGTAAGTACCCTAAGTTTATTATATTAAATGTAGAGTGCTTGTTTTCCAAACACCTCACTAAATAAATATACATGGATTCAATTTGATGAAGATGTCTATAATCTGCAAATTAAACTGTTCTTGAAAACCAACTTAAACAAACCAATGTTGTTTTCTGATTGCATTCGCCTCATCGTGCATTTAACGCTCTTTTACATATATTGTGGTTTATTGATCTGACTCCTTCGATATATCGCTATCTTCGATTATAGTTAAATTTCCATAAGATCAACAAGACATTGGATAATCTGCCTCATCTTTGATTTAACTATAATGGAAGATGGTGATGCATCTAAGGAGCCAGATCATTATACCATAATCTATATATAAAAGAACGTGAGATAAATGATGAGAGGCATGCAATCAGAAAACAACATTGGTTTGTTTAAGTTGGTTTTCAAATACAACTTAATTTGCAGATTATAAGTATCTATGTCAAATTAACTGAATGTATTTTAAGTGAGGGTTAGTGAAACAAACAATCTACATAGAATATAATAAACTCAAACAACATTCTATACCAGATCCATATATTATAAACTCATATAATACGCTTGCTACCACCAGTAAACTTTAAGTGAGGGTTAGTTAAACAAACAATGTAAATAGAATATAATAAACTCAAACAACATTCTATACCAGATCCAGAAATTATAAACTGATATAATACGCTTGCTTCCACCAGCATCATCACCCTGTATCATCCCCTTAACCTGAAAGGAAACAAAGCAAACTTCAAAAATGAGCATCCTCAGTTGAAATCAAACCCTAAAACCATAATCCAGTGAAGAGTAAAGAGAGGAACAGGAATAACGCACCTTTTAATGAAACTAATCCCAGAACAGGAATCAATTATGATGTTGAACTATTTTGGGAAGCAATGAAAAAGAAATATAAGGAGGAAGAAGCTTACACAAAAGCTTCATACTTCTTATATTTATTTTCATTGTTTCTAAAACTAGATAAAGTTTGCTTACAATGTTGATTCTTCATTTACTAACATCTTGTTCGTGAAGCTATGAAGAAAAAGTACAAGGTGGATGAAGTTTCTATCATAGCTTCATGCTTCTTGTACTTTTTTTTCCATAGCTACGCAAACATCATGAAGTTTCCAAAGCATGGTCTTTGTTAAGGTAGTGAAAACGAATCTGAAAAAATGAGAACAATCAACAAAAATAACAATCCACAAACGAGATAATGGGAAATATCTAACAATAGATGGAAGAAGAAGAATACCTTAATGTATGATTCACGGCAAATGGTGAAAACGAAGAGAAAACATGGGTTCTAGGGTTTCACTTTGAAGGCAACGATGTTACTGTCAATTAAGTGAAAGTTATTTTGCTTATATATGGGTAAACTATTTCACAACCATTAACAATAACAACCGTATAGATATGTATTTATTTATTATAAGTATATCACTACGGTTAACTAGAATAACCGCAGTGATAACCCTTTTATCTGTGAATTTTAAAATAAATAAAAACCGTATAGATAGGTATTTATTTATTATAAATATATCACTACGGTTAACCAGGAGAACCGTAGTGATAACCCTTTTATTTGTGAAATTTAGAATAAATAAAAAAGAAAAGGTGCGCCTTAACTTCTCACTTAATGCATCTGCAGTTTAAACATCAACAATGTAATTCACAATGCATCTGCAGTTTAAACATCAACAATGTAATTCACAATGAATCTGCAGTTTAAACATCAACAATGTAATTCAAACCCTAATTCAACTATTACATTTCATAACAAAGTAAACATTAAACATAAAGGAGACAAGAAAACATAACATCTTGATATTTCCAGAAAATATCTCTGATTTCAGTTTGTTCTTCAAATTCTTGTTCTTTTTCTTTAAATCCTCATACATAACCTTCAGATAGCCCACAGCTTCCAACTCTGACTTCATAATGCTCTCATCGTCATTTCCATCTCTTTCTCCCACGTCTTCATCCCATATGAACAAATTACATGTTTCATCGCTCCTCCAAAATGGACATCTCCAAAAAAGCCTTCCTTTATTTTATCCCTTCTTGCATTGATACGAAACCATACGACCATCACAACCACAAAAATTTCCAGATCGAGATTTTACACTGGAAGAAGACGTAGAAACACCTTTGGATGATTTTGTCTTCAAATGTGACATTGCAATACCTTAAAGTAGAACACTTTCTTGTTGTTGTTGTCTTCTTCCCGACAATGGTGACGGCGTTGGTGTTAGGGTTGTTTCGTCTTGTTTCTTTTTTCAATGGATAAATTGATATATACTTGGTGTTTAAAATACATAACAGTTTGTAACAACGGTTTTAAGAAAAAGCCGTCGTGATATCATTAATATTTTTTAGTTAAATATTAATAAAACTTAAAAAGGGAGCATTTACGTCAAAGGGATAAACTATTTGAGGGCGATGAGGTTCGAACCCATGATAGCTAGATTGTATCACCGCGGTTTTCATAACAACTGTTATTATGCTCTTGAGATTTCTAATTAAAATAATGCGCGCGCATCTAGTACGCACTATAAGAACGGTGTATAGGATGCCGTTGTAAACCTCGCGTTGTTGTTTAGGCGTTTTGTAGTAGTGTAAGTTTTGGTTTCCTAATCGCGCTAAGCGGGCTTTGATGGGGCTTAGCGCGGTTCCATTTTTCTTGTTAGATACTTCAAAGGACAATTCATTCCAACTTTATTCCAAGACCTATCTCAGAACAAAAATCATCAAGACCCATTACCACTTTCATATTATAATGTTTACACCGTTCTCCACTCTACGTTTGCTTCTCTCCCTATGGTATTTTTCTTAATTTTTAATTATAACACCATCCTACTAGAATTTCCTTGAATCCAGATTACTTGCTCTATCTCTCAACACAAACCTCATTCAACCCATACCATTACAACTTATGTTACTATATAATGTTTGTTCTCTCTTCGACACAATCTCTTATAACTAATCCTTGGGTAACTCAAAATTTCCAAATTGGTCTCTCACTAAATATTGAATTCCTGTGAACTATCCTGAACCCGATCACCCTTCCAATATTGAATATAGTTGATTTATATTCTACTCTTTGTCTGGTGCATACATGTTTCACTTGGAATATGCAGTCATGTCCTTAAGTCTCCTCTTACATTTCACCATACCTTAGACTCTTACAAAGATGTTGAACGTCCTTATCTCTCAAGATCTCAACCATTTGGAAGGTACCATTCTGAACATACTCCCTGAAATACTCTCGTTCTTCCAATATTCCACAGTGACCTTAGAAACCGAAACACTGATAAACTACCGCACTTCCAGACTTTATGCCATACGCTCAACAAAACATCATTTCTTCCTCACTGTATTGGATTACTTGAAATTCTTATCCATACCAATGGTCAATCCAGTTCCACAGCAGACCCATCCATTTCTCCAACTTAGACAAATTTATCCGATAGAAATCCACAATTTCTAACTCCTCTACCATTATAAGATTTCTTAACTCAAACACCATCTTGCACTTCCACACTACCTGGCACACAACTCTTACTACAACTTCAAACGAGCTCACCGATTCTCCTTACTTGCTAACTCTTGGCTTGAGTCTACCCTCGAATTATAAGCTCCACCAACACTTCGAAGTTCTCGTGGTCGCTCACCCATGATCCTACCTACCACGCACATAACATTAGATTGATCAGCCCCAATACTACATAATGTGACATTAAGAATCATGTTGGCATAACACACATATGAGGGAGGAATAGATTTACTTATGATGTTTCAAGGCTAGGTCGAGAATCGACCTGCTCTAATACCAACTGTAACAACCCATAAAATATATATCTAGAATAATATCTTACAAGTCTTATTATTTGGTACTGACACAATCATAAGTGCCTATTGACATCATTTACATACTTGCACAATTAAAAAAATAATAGACAACATATGGTACAAGATATGAATAGTGCCAAAAATAAAAATCTAAGATCTAAGTTCAGTATCACTCATTGTACAAGATACACAAAGGAAGATTCTCAAGTTATGGTGCAAACAAGAACTATAATGTTCACATTCAATTCAATTAATCACTCAATAGCATAACCCCATTTTCTATCTCACTATCAAATAGAGAATTGAAATAGTTTTCCAACGCTTCCGACCGTGCCTCATTCCTAGTTACGGTTCTCAAGTTATGACACAAACAGTGCAAAGGGAAAAAACACAAACCAGTCATCCGCGCTAAGCGCCGTGTAGCGTGCTTACAGGCCCAGAGGCAGTCCCGGGCGCACTAAGCACTATCAGACTAGGTTAAGCGCGAAACCCTGTGACCCCTAACTTTTAGAATGCCCAAATTCATGATTTATACCCCAAATCTCATGATTTTTATACCACAAAGCATCAATAAACATGTAGAATAACAAAATAGCATTAAAACACGTGATTTCACATAATAACTTAACTCATGGTTCTATCATAACACTAACAAACACCACAACAACATGGAATCAAGAACAACAATAATTTATCATAGAATCACACAAACCCTACTTCACAATCATGAAATCTTCCCCCCAAAGTTAATGTTATCTATGGAACTCACCTTAGAGATGAATATGATGAAGAAATTGAGATGGGGTTAATGACGATAATGATGATTTATGAACTTTCCTCTTCTTCTTCCATGAGTTTCTTCTTCTTCTTCTTTCTCTTCCTCTTCTCTCCAATTTTCCTTTTTTTTTTCCTTTTTTCCTCTTTTCCTCTTTTCCTTTTTTCCTCTTTCTCTCTTCCTCTATTAGGTAGTGATATAAAATATCTCAATTAATATTTTGTCTTCTAGTACCAATTGACCAATTATTAATGTTACCAAAATGTACTCTCTTGTACTTATTAATATTGGTCTTTTCTTTTAATAAAGATTGATCCCATCAAAGTTCATTGGTTACTCTATTGGTCCAACTGACACCCGATTGAGCATTTAAGAGAATATGGGATATTACAGGAATGATGTGGTCCCTAATTCAACGAAGGGCAGACGATTCCACCTTCCATATGCATCAATCATTGTCTTATTAGATCAAACGACCTCTCACACAACACATCTCTTCTCACATGAACGATTATAACTGCACACACTATATAAGGAAGAAAACGTGATATTTCAGGTATTCAAATATATTCCCACCCCCACAATACTCCTTATTCTCTCAATGACTTGAGAGTTTAAGTGTTAACCTTGTAAGCTAACTCTGTCTTCATCACACTGGAAACTTCCTCCAGTGATCCAAGATCTCCTCTCAAAGTTTACTGATCATTTTTTCTTCTCGGGAAAAATAGTGGTGTCATATGTGGGAATGGACTTCTCATTTCTAAGAATTCCACAAAGAAGAATTATTTATCTGTCAGAGATCAAAATCTATGATTCTTCCCCCCCCCCCCCCCGAACCCTAATCTTTTCCCAAACAACTTAATATTGAACTCTTGAAGCAATTATGACTTTGAAAATCAGTCGATATGATAAATCCATTGTAGTAGCTTATAACGATATTAAAGCCCATCCTCCTTCACCAGAGATAGACGATCCGGTCCTAGTAACTCTACCATCCGCTTTAACACTGTGGGATTTGGCTCCTTTCAGGGTCAACCAAGGAGCATTCCATGCTTTTCCAACCTCTCAATCAGTGCCTCTGTCTTACCAAGGTAAACCTTTAAACCAAACTCTTTTGCAACCTCTAGTACTTAGACAAGATATGCTTCCTAGTCTCTAACTACTTTAAGCCAATCTAGGCATGCAGGGAGCCACTAACTCATTAAACAACATGTAAAACTTGGTGCACCAATAAAAATCCCAATTTCTGTCAAATACAATCCTAAAAATTTAAAAATAAAAAAAAAGCAAAAGCTCTTTGTTTTAACCCTCATCAGAGCTTCCATAACGTGGTATAAGACCCTTCTAGATGGAAGCATTGAATCGTGAAAAGATATGTGTGACTTCTTCTGTGCATAATTTACCGTCCAAAAAAAACAACCTACAACTATGGTGGTGATCAGTGGGATCATGCAGGGGGAACAAATAAGTCCTACATGAATACATAGATTGTTTCACGAATTTGGTCGTGGCGGTAGGAGGTACATACAACAAACTAAAGTGTTGGATATTCAAGAAGGGTTTGAGATCAGATTGCATGTTTTGGAAGAAATTAGGGCTTAAGGGAGCTTGTAGTTTAAGAGATTTTCTTAATAAGGTATGACCCTATATGAAATTGGAAGAGGATCTCCTCGAAGAAGAATGGGAAAAAGGTCGTGGTACTGGTAACTCTAGATACCAACGAGCCTTAGAAAAAGACAACAGTCATCAAAGAGACAACTGAGAGTGAGGGTACCGAGCTAACTTTTCCTCATACACTCCTTTGAACACTTCAAGGGAGAAGATCTGGTAAGAGTGGGCCAATATTAAATTTAGCAAACACTCTAAACTCATATTCCCAATGTCACATGGAAATCAGAAACTTCCCAGATCTTTTAGTTTATGAGAAAATTTGTTTTGAAATAACACTATATTCTTGTGTTAAGGTGATAACAGTCGTCATTATGTGATTTTTACAAGAAAATTTGGATGAAATCTGAAGATTAACGAGCAAAAGCCATGCCAAAGTGTGAAAATTTGAGCAAAAATCTATCACAAGGAATAAATAAAGACTTAGTGAAAATATTGAAGAAAAACTAAAGAAAACAAAGCATTTGCCTCTGGATATATCGTGCACGTGATGCATCCCATCGTGGTGCGATAAGGCTTGCATCACGGCGCGATGCAGTGGCATCGTGGCGCGAGGACACGCTTTTTGCTTACATGCAGAATTGTTATTTAAAGACTTTTTTGCTAACTTTTTGGGAGTTTTGGAACTTAGAGATAAAGTGTCCGCTAAGAATATTCAAAAGGAAAATTTGGAAAGCATTAGATTCACTAGAGAATCATTCTTCCATATATTTTGATGATGAAGACTTATCAACTCATGGTATTTTTTAATATATTAATGAGTAGCTAAGTTTTTCTATATTAGGTATTTTTTAGAGGAACCTTATTATTACTCTGTTTGATCATATGTCTGTTTGAGATTTATTGAATGTTATTATCTTATTTAATTTTCTTGAGCTTAATGTTTTTTGTTCATATACAAGCGCACAAATCGATATAAATACGTAGGAATTTCTAACCGTTAGTCTACTTATCTAATCTAGGGCATTTTTCAACTTTGTAATTAACTAGGAATAGGTAATTAGAAGTCGTTGCTTTAGAATTAACACACTTAGAATGTCTAGTTTAACTTTGAATTGACCTAGGGAATTAGGAAATTATCGTATAAATTAGTGAGCTGCACACAAAGGAATTGGGTGTAGTGGTCTTGTTAGTTAGCATTGAGATAGTAATTTAATTGAAACTCAATAAATACACAGTTCATCAACATATAAAATAAGGAGATTTGATATAAAAGACCTTAACATTTTTCTCATCTTGAATTTTATTCTCGTAATTTTCTCGTTCTTGTTTTAGAACCAAATAAAATAAAAAATCCCCCATTTGTTACCATTTTAATTCGCACATAATTACTTTGTTAAATTACAATCCTCGTGGATACGGTCTTTTTAATTATTTCTTCGACACTATCGATACACTTGTCAAAAGGTTATCAAATTTTTTACGCCATTGTTGTGGATTGCAAATTTCAACGTAACGATTTTTGTGCGTAATTTTTATTTATTTTTTGAAATTTAGGGTTAATTGTGAATTTTCTTTGTTGCTACTTAGTTGATGTTTTCCTAAAATCTTTTTTTTAGTTGTGTTAGTTTATAATTTTTAGGTTGTTGTTAATAACATCTAGAATTCTATTTTTTTTCTATTTTTTTTCTTTCTATTTTTTCCACTCTTATTCTGTTCTGGTTTGGTTTGTATCTCAACTTGATATATTATCAAAACTAAAAGCTTTATCAAAGCAAATTGTTGCCTTAACTCAAATTGATGCAAATATTAATCTTAGACAAGGCATTATGAGGCAATTTATGTGGTGAGGGTCACGCTAATGTCTATTGTGTACCATACGGTGAAGAAACGCATTATGCAAGAAATCTTCAAGACCCATATCCTTACCTCAACACATATAACCTATGGTGGGATGATCATCAAGTAATAACTTGAGTAAAAATCAATTTCAAAATTTAAACCAAGAAGCTTCTCAAGATCCATTACCAAGGACATCATCCATTTTAGAAGACATTATGAACCAATTCATGAAGTTTTTTCAAAGCAACTTGGAAGCTCAATCGAATCTTCAAAATCAAATTGGACAGATATTTTTACGAGAAAATTTGGATGAAATCGAAAGATTAACGAGTAAAAGTCATGTCAAAGTGTGAAGTTGAAAAAAAAACTATCACAAGAAAGAAATAAAGACTTAGTAAAAATATTTAAGAAAAAGTGAAAAAAGCATTTCTCTCTGAATTTCTCGCACGCTCGATGTATTTCATCGCTACACGATGAGGCTTGTATCGCACCGCGATGCAGCAGATTCCATGCGTTGTGACACGCTTTTTATCGGCATGCAGAATTGCTATTTAAAGGCCTTTTTGCTAATTTTTTGGAAGTTCTAAAACTTAGCGATAAAGTGTCAGCTAAAAATATTCAAGAGGCAAATTGGAGAGCATTAGATGAGGTTGTCCAGGAAATATTCCGAAAGTATTTGAATATGAAACTTGTTGATGCTTATTTTATCTCTAGAATTTTGTTGTGGGTAGATATTGAGTTTACCTTAGATGACAGTTGGCAAAAGATTTCATGTGTGTGTAAATTTTGAATTTTAAATTTACTATTTGTTTAGTTTAGAGAGTTAAAAGGTATTTTTCTCCATTCATATCAGCGAAATTTTAAAAAGCTTATAAATTAAAACACTATTAAAATTGTATACTTTTTCTTTTAATATTAATGTCAGCAAATTAAAAATAAAAATATATAATAGTTTCATTTCAAATGAAAATAATAGATTTTATAAATAAATATTATATTTTTTATTGATAGGTAAATTAAAATAAATATCTTATAAAGAATACAATAAAATATAAAGAATTGAAAAAATATAATAATGTAAGATTTTGTTACGTCATATGGTTTTGTTCGATTTGTAAAATACAAACTGCAAACAGAACTAAACCGCGTTGTTTTATAAGAAAATAATACAAACATATTCAAACTAAATGCAATTTTTTGAATTTTCAAGTTAAATCGATTCGGTTAGCAATTTTCTATTAAAATCGATTTAATTTTGAACACCCTTAATGACAGGAGAAAAGTAAGTCTTAACCTTTATCTCATGGGCAAAACACCTTAATGGCATGATATTAAACTTTTTTTTATATTTTTATTGTTATGGATAGCTTAATTGGCTTTTTTTTTTTTTTACTTTCGTCATTTTTTTTTTAAATTAGGTTGATATTTTATTATTTGAGTGTTTAATATTAAAATCAGATTGTCAAACATACTTTTATTAGGAATCAGGAAAATCCTGAAATTATTGTGGTGTAATGGCCCTACCTTGTCAAAATCTCTTTTTCTTGCTAAGATTTTCCAACATCTTCGTATATCTTTTTGACTTCCGTTAAATTAGTTCGATACAAATTTTCTAAGATGTGACAATGCATCTTCCTAGTGTGTTCCTGAGTTATCTAATGCGAAATAAGTTTAAAAAATACATATGCATGAAAAAGTTGATTCGATTTATTCCAAGATTTAAGACCCGATTATTTAGTTTTTATTTAAAAATAATTTTTATAATATAACATAATTTTATAAAAAAGAATAAAAAAAAAACTTTTCATAAAAGTTTTAAATAAAAGTTTAGTTTAAATAATTATTCTTAAAATGTTATTTAAGTATTTCATCATTTTATCAAAAAAATTTTTAAATATTAAAATTTTAAAAAATCACTTAATTTTAAAACTATTTCAAATAGCTTTTCTTAAAAAACCATTTTTATAATACTTTTTAAAAAAATTGTAATTTTAACTATGTTTTAATCTTCAATAATATATATTTATGTTATAGAATATCAAAATTAATCTTTTATATTATAAATAACAAATTTTAAAAAACTTATAATATTTTGTAAAATTATTTTGTAGAATCAATTTTTAAAAATACAAAAAATATATATATATATATTTTTTTAAATCTAAATCAAACTAGTCCTTAAAGTTTTTGAAAATCCCAACTGCAACTTTAACAACTCATTATACATTCATATAAGCATTCTCATATATCACATATTTTGTTGTGCCTCCGCAACAAAAAGAATATCCTTAAGAGAAGACTTTCTTACTACATAAGAAACTAGTAAACAAAGTCTTTGATAATCTCCATCAAAACTTCAAAGTCCAGTGAATAGTTGCACTATCTACCCTGTAATGACCAACAGATATCACAAGAATAAACCCAATCATAATCTCAAAAGAATCAAGAGTACTCGACAGATCTAGAATTAACTAGGAAACCAAAGAACTCAGGTTTGTTGTGTGCTGATCCTAATGAAAAATAGGATTCCTATATTAAAGAAAGTTTTAACTAGGTAACCAAAGAACTCGGGTTTGTTGAGTACTAGGCAAGTATGGAAAGACTTCATTAATCTGACAAAAAAAACTAACATCAGAACTCCAGCATGCTTGCATAAGA
Organism: Lathyrus tuberosus; assembly: GCA_022829125.1. NCBI lineage: Eukaryota > Viridiplantae > Streptophyta > Magnoliopsida > Fabales > Fabaceae > Lathyrus > Lathyrus tuberosus. The sequence continues at coordinate 6,634,667 of JALAZF010000352.1, read as the reverse complement.
ACATTCAATTATAACTAATCCGTATTGAAGCAATGTAAGGCTGAAGACAACTACACAAACAGTAAGACTTCCGGTGTGGTGGTGGTCACAGAAGTACCTGCAAAAAAATGTTAGCACTCCGACGCTCAAGTTAGTATATGAATGAAGTGGAACTTTAAAAATATAAGTAAAGGAATACCTGATTGTAATGCAGAGTCAGACTTATAAAGTAGATTATACCTATCTCGGGTTTGTCTGGCTGCAATGTAGATGACCGATCGTGGTAGATCAACGGTTGAGATAAAAAGGATTTACCATAGATCACCAGATTAAAACTTGAGGCTGCTATTGAGAATGTTTATATTTTAAGAAACCACACTACAAAAAAATAGATTCATAATTCACTGCATGTCTTTCAATCAATTTAGAAATTTGATTTGTATGAATTCATTCTCAGTTATTATTTTGGAATTGTATTACAGTAGAATTATTTGAAATATGATTATAACTTACCATATAAGAAAAGTTTCTCTGAATTGTTATTATTGAAACGAAATTACATTTTACTTTAAAAAGAAGTCCTGAAATAATAACAGAAGAATACACCCAACCAACATGTCCAAAATCTCAATGAATCACATTGAACAAAACCATGCATAAACCACATAAATAAAAACTGAAGGCTTACAAAAGAACTTGAAATAACAAATGCACAAAAATTGCAGAGTAGTTTAAATAATAACAGATTAAGGAATGAAATATTTATATACAAACAGAGATTTTCAGATTAGAATCTAGAAATAGGGAAAGAATATGTGATACTGCCATCAAATTGCAGATTTTGGACCTAAATATGAGCCACAATTTACCGAATACCAGATGGAGATACTTTGCCAAATGTGCCAAAGAAGATATTCATCGAAAGCAAAAGCCTCAACCACGCTGGTCATCATATGAAATGAAATGAGTTTTCTACAGAATCTTGCTTAAATATCTTGTTTCGTAAGTCAGACAATCAAAAGATAATAGAAAAAGTACACACATAGAAAAAATGACCAGTTCTTAGAAACAATGATTTAAATGTACACCGATGATAAAAATCCCTGAGAATCAAAATTGAAGATTCTTAGAAACAATGACTGAAATGTACAAGACTCAAATTCCTTAGAAATATCTTATAGTCCGCAGAACATGATGGTTCCAATAATGAATTCTGGGGGACGATGTAATCCTTGAGGAAACGAATTCCTATTCCTATATATATCATAAATAACAGAAACAAAAAGTCAGAGAGTACAACAATAACTCTTCAGATGTAGATCATGAAATCAAATCAAACAAGCCCACAAATTAATGAAAAACAGAACAGAAAAGGTAGCGAGAATTCTTTTCAGCAATGTTGCGCATCCAATCAAGAAAGGAATTTAAGTGTCACAAGCAGTCTGTGATAATCACGCCACAGCCACAACCGTCAGTCCACATACTCCCTGTGACACCCACGTGGAATTTAAGGAATCAAGAAAACTAGATTACCAAGATACAGAAAAGAGAAGAATTCATCTTCGGAGTATAGATCACCAAATAAAAACATAATAACCGAAAATAAATATGCCACAGTCAATTGCAGATTGATGCTCCATGTGAAACGAATTTGGGCTTCCTCACCCCGACAAATGAGAATAATGTGGTAAAATAATTATAACAAAAGAGGCGGCAAACAAACAGAAAAAAAGTGAGCCAACCAAGTTGTCAACTCTAGTCTAGAATCTTGTATGCTTCAATATTATGCTCCAATATTATGCTCCAATATTATGCTCCTGCTACAAAAATACAAACGCCAACACACCCATAACACACCATCACAAAAATACAGATATCATAAAGAAGGGTTGTATTTCAACGTTGGAAAAATAGTATGTTAACCTCTGTTGCCACAGGCCCACAGCATACCAGACTTTCATAGGTTGTCTCTGTCTCCCGATATAACACTCACAGAAAATTCAAAGGAATTCAAAATTAGCGAGTATCAAACTCACTGGAATACCAAATTAAAGAATACAGCACGACCTCTGAAGATGTGATGGTTCATGGACAGTTGACACAAATTTCCAGCCAATTTGCAAGTACTTGTACCCAATATGAAACATGACAGTTTGAGCTTCCACCTAATGCCAAAGGATCTATTGGGCCTACATCATAAATCAGCAATAACAACAGACCCCAGGGAACATATCGTCAAATCATACCTAACCAAGGTATCCAAATTAAATCCTAGAAAATATATACACCAGCTACCAGAACATTTTGAATTATCCTTTTTAATTGGTTCACCAAAGATAATTTCTACAAAGCAGCAGAGACATTATCCTCAACTAAAAAGGTGGAGTGTGATTCAGAATAGGAAAACTTTTGTTGTACGGCAAACTTGCTGACAGATAAATGTACAAAAAAATAATAATAAACTGACAGATAGGTTGTAAAATAAGAACCAAGAATGAAAGAATATAGCATAATTCCCCATACCAAGTTGCAAAGAGAGGCCCACCAATTTGTCCAAATATCTCAAATTATGTAAACTCAAGGCTCGATACTACGCAGAATACCCTACACTGCAGAAAACAGAGCCAGAACCATATTTAAATCCATAGGTATGGCGATAAAAGCCAGAACATAATCAAACCACAGAATCAAGAAATCAGAATATGCTTTTGAGAAGCCTAACAGCTTTTAAAAAGGATAAAGAATTATTGAACACTATGAGATTTTAAACAAGATCACCGTATCAAAACTCAGGTTCAATGCTATTTTGAAAATTATTTTGACAAACCAAGCACTGCTCCAGATACACAGAAATAAGCTCACTGCATTGCAAATAAACAGTCGTCAATATTCTTTTATTTAACAGCATTGAACGATTATCGAATGAAGCATTATATTAAAAAAAAAACTGCACAACATGAAAGAACAACAAAAGCGGCAAATTGCAAATTCTGGCGCTCCAATTGCAGGTTCTGCAAGGGACACTCATTAGGGAAAGAAAATTCTTATATATAACACAACTGACAAGAAAATAGGGGAAATAATTATAATAAGGGACTGAAAAGCTGAGTATGCAAAGGACTGAAATGTGAAGAGTGAGTAGATATGACCAAATTAAGGCATAGCAACAGTATGGACAACGGAGTATAAGCCAGCCTGCAAAAGATGATGATTGAGTGGAATAATTTACAATTCAAAAAAAAAGTATATTGAAAAAAAAGAACCTGATTGCTTGATTGCACATTGGTTGATACTACACAAAACACTACTGTTGCAAAACACATTACATAACAGAAAACAGTACAAGTTTCAATTCGCAATTCAAGTAAGGTGAAAAATTCAAAACATTACCATTATTTGATATCAATCTGCAATTGTAAGACAGAAAATTTACATCAAAACTCTAGGGAGTTGCCAATAAATGTTGCCAACAAAATATATGCAAAACACGCATATGAACACAAATCAAACAAAGAATAAAAGTTTATGGAAAAGATGAATCATGTAAAACCCCAACAACATAATTATAGATAGTAACTTCCAAGGTCAAAACTTACAAAATCCAATTCAAACATAAGAGAATTAAGAAACTAAAAAATCAACAGCCATAAAGATCAAACAAGAGGAAGATAGAACTAAATAAATCGTGTGTATCCTGCAACACCAGATAGTAAATACCAAATCAACAAAGATATGCTTTCAAAATTGATAAAGAAATATTGAAAATAAAGAGTTTAATAGAGATCACCAAATCAAAAATCAAAACGCTAAGCTCCATTGAAGGTTATTACTTGGACAACCACGCTGCAGAAAAACACGTTCAAAAATCAATTTAGACGCCTTGCAATCAAAGGCCGAAAATAAAAATAGTAAAGAATGACCCATTTAAAAATTTTGATTTAGTTATTTAGAGTTGAGTTATTTTCTGTTCTTGTTGTATCAAGACATTCTGGATATCCACCAAACTTCTCAGCTTGCTGCAAAACATAAATGCATCTCTTAATTATTAAATGAAGAATTAAATCGAAGTTATGGAAACAATTCTAGCCAACCAATATGTAAAAGAGTCAAGAGAAGTATCATTGTGTGAACAAGAACAAGTAACTTTTGAATCAAGAAACTGAACGTATATCCTCTCCTGCAACACACCAGAGTAAATAGCAAATCTAGAAATATATGGTCTACAGAGAAATATTAAACAAAAAGAATCTACAAAAGATGCCCAAATTAAAAGTTGAGGCTCTCATGCAATGAAGGTTATTAATTTGAAAAACCCGCGCTGCAGAAAAGATATGTTCACAGTTCATTTGGAATGTCTAGAAATCAAAGCTAAGTAATAAAAATAACAAAGAACGAATCATTGAAAAGTTGTATTTATCTGGAGTTGCACTCCCCAGCTTTTGCAATCCTGTTACACTCATATGGAACTTAAGGAATAAAGAAAACTAGACCCAAAAAGACAGAAACAAGAAATAAAAAAATCAGGTCAACAAAGAAGAAATCAAAACATGGAAGCTAGAACACAAGAGCAAGAACAAACAAACTTTAAAATCAAGAAATCAAAGTACATCCTCTCCTGCAACCCGAGTAAATAACAAGTCAAGAAATATATGCTCTATAAAAAATAAAAAAATATTAAACGACAAGAATTTACACAAGAGGACCAAATCAAAACACCTCTTGCAATGAATGTTGTTAATTTGACAAACTCTGCAAAAAAAAATTTAAAAACGTGTTCGCGGTTCAATTTGAATGTCTTGACATCAAAGCAAAGAACTAATAATAACAAATGGCAAATCACTACAAAAATGAATATCTATCACAAAACACAAACTTCAACAATAGCTTGTACAAGATGAAAATACAACTTAAGAAAGGTAGGCTGCTGCATGCTTTGAAGAATGTTTTTATTTTGACAAACCAAGCTGCAGAAAAACATGCTCGAAATTCAATTTGCATATCTTGCAATAAAAGTTAGAAAAAGAAAAGAAAGACTCTGTTAAAGAAATTTGTTTTATCTATCTGGAGTTGTTCTCTGTTCTTGGGTGTCTTATCATGAGGTTTTAGATATGAATGTAATCTTGACTTTGCTGCAAAATGGATCAACATATCTCTTAATTATCAAATGAAAACCGTGTCAAATCAGTTTCATGTGTTTCATAGATTATTATTATATCTATAAATTAAACATATGTGCTTCATAGATTATTATGATATCCATAAATTAAACAAATGATTCATATCAATTAAGAAAACATTATCAGATAATCTAAGAAAATGTATCTCGACACAACGCAAGGCAATTAAGAAAACAGGTATCAAGACGACACCATCAACAATGTGAAAACAAGTTGGTATATGAATGAAATGGAAATAAACAAATATAGAGATAAAAATAGTATCCGCATCTTGAAATAGAAAAAGAATTTACCATAGATCACCATATTAAATCTCAAGTTGCTAAGAAAAAAGTTTATATTTTAAGAAACCACATTGCAGAAAATTAGATTCATAATTCACTTTACATGCATTTCAATCAAAAATAGCAAAGAAGGATTCATTTTCAAAATTTGATTTATATGTATTCATTCTCGTTATTAATTTGGGAATAGAAATCAGGAAAGGTTCTGGAAATGCAGTCTTCAACTAGCTGAAGATCATATAGTAGAACTAGTTTGAAATATAAACTTATTAGCGGTAGCTGAAGATCATATAGTAGAACTAGTTTGAAATATAAACTTATTAGCGGTAAATGAGGAAGTCACAGTAGAACAATTTGAAATATTAACTTGCCATATAAGAGAAGATTGTCTTTGAATTGTTTTTAAAAAGTTTTTTTTCTTTTTAAAGTTAGCAATGTTTTTATTTCTACAATACCTGGTGTATACACTTGTTAAACATCTATATTATTGTTGCATGATGGGCTATTGATGTGAATTAATCACAATAGTGATGCTATATATTTTTGTCCAGCAGAATTTTAACAGTTTACCATAGAACAAATGACCAGTTCTGTCACAAGGTTGTGGTAAAATATCAGCAGCCACTTTAACAGCCCACTAATAGTACCTATAACATCAACGATAAAAATCATAGAGACTTACAATTGCACATTCTAAGAAACAATTTCTGAATGTACATGACTCAAATTCATTAGAAAATATCTTGCAGTCTGCAGAACATGACAGTATGCAGAACATTATGGTTCCAATAACGAATACTGGTGCCCGATGAAATTCTTGGAGGAAATGAATTCCTATTCCTATATATCATAAATAACAGAAACAAACAGTAAAAGAGTACAAGAATAACTCTCTCTAGATGTAGATCATCAAATCAAATACAGAGAAGAGAGCGAGAAGAGATATACTCCACAATTCTGTTCAGCAATGTCGTGAATACCAGCTGTTTCAGAGTAGAGTTATTGGTAAGCCAAATGAAAACTGATATATTGAAGGTGATAAAATAAGAACGGATTCCAAAATTGTAACACGAAAGGAAAATGACTTCATATTGTATTCAAGAAATCCAATACATGAACAAACAAACCAGAGGAAGATAGATCCCGAAGAAATCACGTGGTCTAAATTTTCTCCTACAAACACAGAAACCAACATTACCACATCACACCATCAAAACAGAATTATTCCAATCCATAACAAGTTGTTTAGAATTCCTTGGCCCGGGCAGAAAGATGTACTCTATAAAATCCATGTATGCTTCAATATTATGCTCCTGCTACAAAAATACAAAAATACAAAAACTCGAACACTCCCATAACACACCATAAAAAATACATATTTCATAAGAAAGAAGGGTTGTATCCCAACACTGAAAAAATAGTATGTTAACCTCAGTTTCCACAGGCCACCAAACACCAGACTTTCATAGGTTTTCTGTCTCCCCTATAACACTCGCAGAAAATTCAAAGGAATTCAAAATTGCCTAGTATCAAGCACACTGAAATGTAAAGAGACTTTCTTAGTAGAAATGACCAAATATACAACCCAACTTCTGAAGACATGACAGTTGGCGCTTCCATCTAATACCAAAGGAGGTATTGGGCCTACATCATAAATCAGAAATATTTCAAAGTCTTGTGACCAAAGGAAAATGACTTCAAATCGTATGTCTTGTGATCAAAGTCTGAAAATAAAAATAATAAAGAAAACGATTATTTTTTATAACCAAAATCATTCTTATCCATTGTAATCAAGAATTGAAAACTGCTCCAGATACATAGAAATCAGCTCACTGCAATACAAATAAACGCAAAAACCAGATCATCTATATCATAAGACAATGTATCCAAGGAAAAATAGAGACTATAAAACTTGAATACCAAAGAGGAAGACTGAAGAAGAAGTAATTGTGTCCGTGTATATCTTCTGTACACCAAAGTGGAAAATAACAAATCGAGAAATATATGCTCTCAGAATTGAAAACGAAATACTCAAACAGAAATTTACTAGAGATCACCAAATCAAAACTAGTCTGCACTGTTCAGACCATTATCTTGCCATGCCTAATTGAGAGAAGCCAAACTCTTGTGACGCCCACATAGAGCTCATGAAAGAATCGAGAAAACTAATCGTGAAGAATTCAATTGGAGGAGAGATCACCACATAAAAAGAACAACAGCAGCAAATTGAAGATTCTGTGAGTGACACTCATTTATGAAAGAAAACTCTTATCATATGCTTATATATAACAATTGAAAAGACTGAAATGTTTAGAGTGAGTAGTGATAACCAAATTAAGATTATGTTTCAGTGGAACAAATTTCCATCCAAATTGCAAGATTTTGTACACCCATATGAAATGACACAATTTTAGTTTCACTTTAAAACAGAGGAGTACTTTGACCACTGCAAGGAAGAGGGTATATTTTAAAAGTATAATCATCAATATAAATCACATAACAATAAAAAATATTAACAGAAGATTACAGTACATGTTTATGTTAGGAAACTACACAAAATTTCCTCATAGTCAGATTCATGGAATAGCGATATAAATGCGAAATAATGACACATAAATTGATACGGGCTGCTGCAGACTTTTTATTTACTGGAAAGATAAAATACACATTGTATTTAAGAATTTCTCTCACTCAGAGTTTTTTTCACTAGTGTATTTCTCTAGTTATTGAAAATGCTCTCAATGTTGGAATGAATATTGTTTTGGCTTTGATATCTTATATAGTCAAAGCATTGGATGCATCATCCGTAACCCATTCATTACGATTCCTATAAAGTAGAAACATCTTCCATTTACTTCTAAATAATAAGAAAACAATGACCACCCAAATAATAAGAAAACAATGACTTTTTCAACAGTTTAAACTCAAATTCGCAATACATGTAAGGTGATAATTGCAAAACATCCCCATTGTTCGATATCAATCTGCAAAAGAGTAAATCGAGAAAACAGGATCATAAAGGAGTAAACTGAAAAATCGAGAAAAAAATACAGGAACATATGGAGTGAACAGAAAATTCAGGAAATTCTATATTGAGTAGATCGGAAAAAAAAAAGACGACAAAACTCTATATTGAATATAAACAAATGAAATACAGGAACATATGGAGTGAACAGAAAATTCAAACCAAAACTCCAGGGTTGTCAATAAGTGCTTCCAACAAATCAAACGCAAAACACCCCAATGTACATGCACAAATCAAACGAAGAATAATAGTTGACACAAGAACAATTATTTAAAACCCTAACAAAATAATAGTAGACAGTAACTTCCAAGGTCAGAAAACTAACAAAAGCCAAATCAAATCTAAGAATCAATAAACCTAAAAATCAACAGCCACGAAGATCAAACAAGAGGAAAACAGAACTAGAAGAAATCGTGTGTATCCTACAACATCAAAGAGTAAATAAACACCAGATCACGGAAGATATGCTTTCAGAATCGGTAAAGAAATATTGAAAATAAAAAGAATTAAATAGAGATCACCAAATCAAAAATCAAAATGCTAAGATCCATCCTATGAAGGTTATTAGTTGGACAACCACACTGCAGAAAAACACGTTCAGAAATCAATTTGTATGCGTTGCAATCAAAGGCCAGAAAAATAAAAAAATAATAAAAAATGACCCATTGAAAAACTTTGATTTAGCTATCTGGAGTTATTTTCCATTCTCGTTGTTCTAACAATACATTCTGGATATCCACCAAACAACCAATCTGTAAGAAAGTCAGGAGAGGAATGATTGTGTGAACAAGAACAAGTAACTAGAATTAAGAAATCAAAACCACATTCTCTCCTGCAACACCAAAGAGAATAAAAAGTCAAGAAATCGAAAATAAAAAATCATATCATCTCTTGCAACTTAAAAGAGTAAATAACAAATTAAAAAATATATGGTCTCCAGAAAGAATTTACAGGAGAGGGCCAGATAACAACTCGAGGCTCTCTTGCCATGAATGTTGTTAGTTTGACACACTGCAAAAAAACCAAAAATGTGTTCACAGTTCAATTCAAATGTCTTGAGATAAAAGCAAAGAAATAAATGTATGAAGAGACAACACAAAACAATTAAGAAAACACTCAGCAATCTTAGAAAACACGTGTCAAGACGACACGATCAGCAATCTGAGAAAAAGTATTAAGCCGAAACTCAAATCCATTAAGAAAGCATCAACAATCTGAGAAAAGTATCAAGACACAACACATATTCATTAAGAAAATACGATCGGCAATCTGAGAGAAGTATCAATACGCAACGCAAATCCATTAAGAAAATCCGATCAGCAAACTGAGGAAAGTATCAATACACAACGTATACCCATTAAGAAAACACAATCAGCAATCCGAGAAAAGTATAAGCCGCTGCGCAGATCGATCAGCAAACTGAGGAAAGTATCAAGACACAACACATATCCATTAAGAAAACACAATCAGCAATCTGAGCAAAGTATAAGATGCTACGCAGATCCATTAAGAAATCAAGATCAGCAATCTGAGAGAACGAGAGAAATCAAGACGCCACATAAATCCTTTAAAAAAAATACAAATCAAGCAATCTGAGAAAGACGCAGCGCATATCCATTAAGAAAACATAATCAACAATCTGAGATAGACGCGACACAATGCAAATTTATATTCAAACAACAAGCAGTCTGTGATAATCTCGCCACAGCCACAACTGTCCGCCCATATGCTCCCTGCGACACCCACGTGGAATTTAAGGAATCAAGAAAACTAGATTACCAAGATACAGAAAAGAGAAGAATTCATCTTCGGAGTATAGATCACCAAATAAAAGCATAATAACCGAAAATATATATGCCACAGCCAATTGCAGATTGATGCTCCATGTGAAACGGATTTGTGCTTCCTCACTCCGACAAAAATCCATTTGGGAGAAAAGATTCTTATTCTAATATATAAGACAAATGAGAAGAATGTAGTAATAACAAATATAACAAAAGAAGTAGCAAACAAACAGAAAAAAAGTGAGCCAAACCAAGTTGTCAAGAAATCCTTGGCTCGGGCAGAAAGATGTACTCTAGTCTAGAATCTTGTATGCTTCAATATTATGCTCCTGCTACAAAAACTCCAACACTCCCAGAACACAATACACCCGACTTGGAAGAATAGTATGTTAACCTCTGTTGCCTCTGTCTCCCGATATAACACTCGCAGAAAATTCAAAGGAATTCTAAATTACCAAGTATCAAACACACTGAAGTGTAAAGAGTCTTCATAATAGAAATGACCAGATTAAAAAATACAACATAACCTCTAAAGACATGAGGTTTCATGGACACAAATTTCCAGCCAATTTGCAAGTACTTGTACCCAATATGAAACATGACAATTTGAGCTTCCACCTAATACCAAAGGATCCATGGGCCTACATCATAAATCAGCAATAACAACAGACCCCAAGTAACATATGGTCAAATCGTACCTAACCAAGGTGTCCAAGTCACCAGCTACCAGAACATTTTGAATTATGTTATCCTTCTTTATTCGTTCACCAAAGATAATTTATACAAAGCAGCAGAGACATTATCCTCAACTAAAAAGGTGGAGTGTGACTCTGAATAGGAAAAATTCTGTTGTACAACAAACTTGCTGACAGATAAATGTACAAAAAAAAACTCTAACAGATAGATTGTAAAAAAAGAACCAAGAATAATGAAAGAATATAGCATAATTCCCCAAACCAAGTTGCAATGAGAAGCCCACCAATTTGTCCAAATGTCTCAAAACAAATTATGTAAACACAAGGCTTGTACTACGCAGAATACACTACACTGCAGAAAACAGAACCAGAACCATATTTCAATTTACAGGTATGGCGATAAAAGCCAGAACATAATCAAACCTCAGAATCAAGAAATCAGAATACAAAACATGAAGAATAATATGCTCACAAACTACCTTTCCTGCAAGACCGGGGGAAATAAAAGATCAAGAATAATATGCTTTTGAGAAGTCTAACAGCTTTTAAAAAGGATAAAGAATTATTGAATACTAAGAGATTTTAAACAAGATCACCAAATCAAAACCCAGGTTCCATACTATATTGATAATTATTTTTACAAACCAAGCACTGCTCCAGATACACAGAGAAATAATCTCACTGCAATGCAGATAAACAGTCGTCAACATTCTTTTATTTAACAGCATTGAACGATTATCGAATGAAGCATTGTATTAAAAAAAAACTGCACAACATGAAAGAACAACAACAGCGGCAAATTGCAAATTCTGGTGCTCCAATTGCAGGTTCTGCAAGGGACACTCATTAGAGAAAGAAAATTCTTATACTTATATATAACACAATCGACAAGAAAATAGGGGAAATAATTATGACAAGGGACTGAAACGCTGAGTATGCAAAAGACTGAAATCTGAAGAGTGAATAGATATGACCAAATTAAGGTGTAGCAAGTATGGACAACGGAGCATAAGCCAGCCTGCAAAAGATGATGATTGAGCGGAATAATTTACTATCCATGAAAAGTATATTAAAAAAAAAAGAACCTGATTGCTTAATTACACATTGGTTGATACTACACAAAACACTATTGTTGCAAAACACATTACATAACAGAAAACAGTACAAGTTTCAATTCGCAATTCAAGTATGGTGAAAATTTAAAAACATTACCATTATTTGATATCGACAAATGCTGCCAGCAAATTATATGCAAAACACGCATATGTACACAAATCAAACAAAGAATAATAGTTGATGGAAAAGATCAATCATGTAACACCCCAACAAAATAATTGTAGATGGTAACTTCCAAGGTCAAAACTAACAAAAAGTAAACCTAACATAAGAGTCAAGAAACCAAAAAATCAACAGCCATGAAGATCAAACAAGAGGAAGTCGTGTGTATCCTGCAACACCAGATAGTAAGCAGTGTTATCAAATATCAATATCGGAAAATATCGGATCACTAAAAAACCGATATGAGAAATATCGGATCGCGTATCGGACAAATATCGGAAGTCGTAAAGTGGTTAAAACAGAAATAAAAACTCAAAAAGATGAAACTTTTAATTGAAATTTTCAAATCCAATAACTAAAACAGAAAACTACAAAGAGAAATTTAAAAGAAATTAAAACTCAAAAAGTAAATAATTCAAACTAATAACTATTCTCCTTTTCTCCTTCCCCAACATAATCATTATTCTCCTTTTCAGATAGTGAGGCATATTCTTCAACTTCTTCAATTGAATCATCTGAATAAATATCCTCAAATTCTGCTTCAGATTCTCCAATGACATGATCTTCCACTTCAATCACTTGTTGCTTTCCCTTCTTAGATGAAAGAGTATGAAAGAAGAGGACGGATGACCATGTATATATAATACTAGGCACCAACTCAATAGCCCACATTTTCCATTTTCCAATGTGTCCACCTTTTCAGATTCTACTTTTTCACCTCTTCACCTTATCCTCTTTAATGTTTCACTTTTCCACCTCTTCACCTTACCCACTTTAATGTTTTTAAAAATGATTTATTATAAAAAAAAAAAAAAAAATTATGACTTCTGATATTCCATTCAAAACCGGTATACCGGTATACCGGAAAATCGCCGATATCGCGGTCATCGCGAAATTGAAATGATATACCGGCTTTCGTATCGGATAACCAAAATTCCGATATGCAATACCGGTATACCGGCGGTATACCGGATATTTAACAACACTGATAGTAAGCACCAAATCAACAAAGATTTGCTTTCAGAATCGATAAAAAAATATTGAAAATAAAGAGTTTAATAGAGATCACCAAATCAAAAATCAAAACGCTAAGCTCCATGGAAGAAGGTTATATTACTTGGACAACCACGCTGCAGAAAAACATATTAAACAAAAAGAATCTACAAAAGATGCCCAAATTAAAAGTCGAGGCTCTCATGCAATGAAGGTTATTAATTTGAAAAACCAGGCTGCAGAAAAGATATGTTCACAGTTCACTTGGAATGTCTAGAAATAAAAATAACAAAGAACGAATCATTGAAAAATTGTATTTATCTGGAGTTGCTCTCCCCAACTTTCGCAATCCTGCAACACTCATATGGAACTTGAGGAATCAAGAAAACTAGACCCAAAAAAACAGAAACAAGAAATAAAAAAATAAGACGCTCAAGTTAGTATATGAACAACATAAACAAATATGAAGATAAAAAATAGTATCCACATCTTGAAATATAAAAAGAATTTACCATAGACCACCATATTAAAACTCAAGTTGCTATGAAGAACGTTTATATTTTAAGAAAACCACTGCATAAAATTAGATGCATGACTCACATATGTCTTTCAATAAAAAATAGCAAAGGATTCATTTTCAAAATTTGATTTATAAGGATTCATTCTGTTATTATTTGGGGAATAAAAATTGGGATAGGTTCTGGATTTGCAGTCTTCAACTAACAGAACAGCATTTAACAGAACTATTTTGAAATATAAACTTATCAACGTTAAATGAGAAAGTTATAGTAGAACTACTTTAAATATAATTATAACTTACCATATAAGAAAAGATTGTCTTAGAATTGTTTTTAAAAAGAAGTTTATATATTTTTTTAAGTTAGCAATGTTTTTTTTCTACAATACATGGTGTATACACTTGTTAAACATCTATATTATTGGTGCATGATGATGGGCTATTAATGTGAAATAATCACAATAGTTTGTTCAACAGAATTTTAACAATTTACCATACAAAAACTGCTTCATCCCACCATCTTCATCCTAACATTGTCAATTGTGTGATATCTTGGGATTAAAGACGTGTCCTATATCTATTAACAAACACCACATTACTATATAGTACAGTGAAGCTCCTGACAGAAGAATGCACCCAACCAACATGTCCAAAATCTCAATGAATCACATCAAACAAAACCATGAAGAAATCACAACGCTTACAAAAGAACTTGAAATATTTATATACAAATACAAAACCACAATTACCGAACACTTTGCCAAATGAGCCACAATTTGCCAAATACTTCACCAAATGTGCCAAAGAAGATATTCATCGTAAAACGAAAGCCTCAACCACGCTATTCATCCTACGAAATGAAATGAGTTCTCCACAGAATCTTGCTTAATTAATCCTGGTAGGTCAGACAGTCAAAAGATATATGACCAGTTCGGTCACAAGGTTGTGGTAAAATCTCAGCAGCCACTTTAACAGCCCACTTATAGGACCTATAACTTGACGATAAAAAACATAAGAGAATTACAATTGCACATTCTTAGAAACAATGACTGAAATGTACATGACTCGAATTCCTTAGAAAATATCTTACAGTCTGCAGAACATGATGGTTCCAATAATGAATTCTGGTGCCCGATGAAATCCTTGGAGAGAAAACGAATTCATATTCCTAAATATCATAAATAACAGAAAAAAACAGTAAAAGAGTACAAGAATAACTCTCTTTAGATGTATATCATCAAATCAAATACAGAGAAGATAGCGAGAAGAGATATACTCTCTTTAGATGTATATCATCAAATCAAATACAGAAAAGATAGCGAGAAGAGATATACTCCACAATTCTGTTCAACAATGTTGTGCATACCAGCTGTTTCAGAGTAGAGTTATTGGTAAGCCAAATGAAAACTGATATATTGAAGGGATTCCAAAATTGTAACCCGCAAGGAAAATGACTTCATATTGTATTCAATACATCAAGAACATGAACGAAAAAACAAGAGGAAGACAGATCCTGAAGAAATCACGTGGTCAAAATTTTCTCCTACAAACACAAACCAACATTACCACATTACACCATCAAAATAGAATTATTCCAATCCATAACAAGTTGTCTAGAATTTCTTGGCTTGGGTAGAAAGATGTACTCTATAAAATCCTTGTACATTCAATATTATGCTCCTGCTACAAAAATACAAAAACTCCAACACTCCCAGAACACACCATCAAAAAAATAGAGACATCATAAGAAAGAAGGGTTGTATCCGAACGTTGGAAAAATAGTGTGTTAACCTGAGTTTCCACAGGCCACCACACACCAGACTTTCATAGGTTTTCTGTCTCCCCTATAACACTTGCAGAAAATTCAAAGGAAATCAAAATTGCCTAGTATCATGCACACTGAAATGTAAAGAGACTTTCTTCGTAGAAATGACCAAATTAAAGAATTCTCAAAATCAATCACTTTCAGAAGCTTGAACTTACCTAACCAAGTTGTCCAAATTAAATCCTAGAAAATATATATCCCAGCTAGCACTACACTGCAGAAAGCATAGACATATTTCAATTCTTCAATTCACATGTATGGCAATAAAAGCCAGAATAAAATCAAACCTCAAAATCAAGAAACCAAAAAGGAATCTAAAAACAAAACACGAAGAATATGTTCACAAACTACCTTTACTGCAAAACCAGAGGAAATATAATAACAAGAATAATATGCTTTTAAGAAGATTAACAGCTTTGAAAAGGGATAAAGGATCACCAAATCAAAACTTAGGCTCCATGATATATTGAAAATTATTTTGACAAACCAAGCTGCAGAAAAACAGGTTTAGAATTCAAATCGTGTGTTTTGTGATCAAAGTCTGAAAATAAAAATAATAAAGAACGACTCCTTTTTATAACCATAATCGTTCTTATCCATTGTAATCAAGAATTGAAAACTGCTCCACGTGCATAGAAATCAGCTCGCTGCAATAACCAGATCAAACCCCTATATCATAAGACCAATGTAACCAAGGAAACAAACGAGAGACTAAAAAACTTGAATATCCAAGAAGAGGAAGATTGAACAGAAGGAATTATATATATATATATATATATATATATATATATATATATATCATCTCCTGTAACACCAAAGACGAAAATAACAAATCAACAAATATATGCTCTCAGAATTGATATATATATATATATATATATATATATATATATATATATATATATATATATATATATATATATCATCTCCTGTAACACCAAAGACGAAAATAACAAATCAACAAATATATGCTCTCAGAATTGATAATGAAATACTCAAACGGGAAGTTACTAGAGATCACCAAATCAAAACAAGCTCTGCACTGTTAAGAACATTATCTTGACATGCCTTACTGAGAGAGGCCAAACCCTTGTGACGCCCACATAGAGCTCATGAAAGAATTGAGAAAACTAATCATGAAGAATTCAACTGGAGGAGAGATCACCACATAAAAAGAACAACAGCAGCAGCAAATTGAAGATTCTGGTGATCCAATAGCAGACTCTGTGAGGGACACTCATTTATGAAAGAAAATTCCTATTCATATGCTTATATATAACACAATTGAAAAAACTGAAATGTTAAGAGGGAGTAGTGATAACCAAATTAAGGACTGGCAACAGTATGGACCAGGAAGTATAAGACAAGGCCTGCAAAAGTTGATGATTCAGTGGAACAAATTTCCATCCAATTTGCAAGATTTTGTACCCATATGAAATGACACAATTTTAGTTTCACTTTAAAACAGATGAGTACTTTGACCACTGCAAGGAAAAGGATATATTTTAAAAGTATAATCATCATCATAAATCACATAACATCAAAAAATAGTACAGAAAATAACAGTACATGTTTAAATTCAAATTCGCAATACATATAAGGTGATAATTTCAAAACATCACCATTATTTGATATCAATCTGCAAAGGAGTAAATTGAGAAAACAGGATCATAAAGGAGTAAATTGAGAAATCGAGACCATGTGGAGTAGATCGGAAAAACAAAAACAAGACGATAAAACTCTACATTGAATATATTGAAGAAATAAAATACAGGAACATATGGAGTAAACAGAAAATTCAAACCAAAACTCCAGGGTTGCCAATAAGTGCTGCCAACAAATCAAACGCAAAATACCCCTATGTACATGCACAAATCAAAAGAAGAAGAATAGTTGACACAAGAACAATCATTTAAAACCCTAACAAAATAAAAGTAGACAGTAACTTCCATGGTCAAAAAACTAACAAAAATCAAATCAAATCTAAGAATCAATAAACCTAAAAATCAACAGCCATGAAGATCAAACAAGAGGAAAACAGAACTAGAAGAAATCGTGTGTATCCTTCAACATCAAAGAGTAAATAAATACCAGATCACGGAAGATATGTTTTCAGAATCGGTAAAGAAATATTGAAAATAAAAAGAATTTAGTAGAGATCACCAAATCAAAAATCAAAACGCTAAGATCCATGCTATGAAGAAGGTAATTAGTTGGACAACCACACTGCAGAAAAACACGTTCAGAAATCAATTTGTATGCGTTGCAATCAAATGCCAGAAAAATAAAAATAATAAAGAATGACCCATTGAAAAATTTTGATTTAGCTATCTGGAGTTATTTTCCATTCTCGTTGTTCTATCAATACATTTTGGATATCCACCAAACAACCAATCTGTAAGAAAGTCGAGAGGAATGATTGTGTGAACAAGAACAAGTAACTAGAATTAAGAAATCAAAACCACATCCTCTCCTGCAACACCAAATAGAATAAAAAGTCAAGAAATCAGAAATCAAAAATCATATCATCTCTTGCAACTTAAAAGAGTAAATAACAAATTAAAAAATATATGGTCTACAAAAAGAATTGACAAGAGAGAGCCAGGTAAAAACTCGAGGCTCTCTTGCAATGAATGTTGTTAGTTTGACACCCTGCAAAAAAAAACCAAAAATGTGTCCACAGTTCAATTCAAATGTCTTGAGATCGAAGCAAAGAAATAAATGTATCAAGAGACAACACAAAGCAATTAAGAAAACACTCAGCAATCTTAGAAAACATGTATCAAGACTAGACGATCAGCAATCTGAGAAAAATAATTAAGCCGAAACTCAAATCCATTAAGAAAACATCAACAATCTGAGAAAAGTATCAAGACACAACACATATTCATTAAGAAAATACGATCAGCAAACTGAGGAGAGTATCAAGACACAACATATGTCCATTAAGAAAACACAATCAGCAATCTGAGAAAAGTATAAGACGCTACACAGATCCGATCAGCAAACTGAGGAAAGTATCAAGACACAACGCATATCCATTAAGAAAACACAATCAGCAATCTGAGCAAAGTATAAGATGCTACGCAGATCCATTAAGAAGCCAAGATCAGCAATCTGAGAGAACGAGAGAAATAAGACGCCACATAAATCCATCGATCAAGCAATCCGAGAAAGACGCAGCACGTATCCATTCAGAAAACACCATCAACAATCTGAGAAAGACGCAAAGCAATGAAAATTTATTAAATCCATTTAGTAAGCACGATCAGCAACGCAATGCAAATTTATTAAATCCATTTAGTAAGCACGAGCAGCAACGCAATGCAAATTTATTAAATCCATTTAGTAATCACGATCGCAACGCAAAGAAAATCCATTAAATCCAATTAGTAATCGATCAGCAACGCAATGCATATCCTTTATATCCAGTTAGTAAGCTCCATCAACAACGCAATGCAAATCCATTATATCCAGTTAGTAAGCTCGATCAGCAACGCAATGCAAATCCATTGAATCCAGTTAGTAAGCTCGATCAGCAAAGCAATAAAAATCCATTCAGAAAACTCGATCAGCAACGCAATGCATATCCATTAAGAAAATTCGATCAGCAATCTGAGAAAAACGCAACGCAAATCCATTAAGAAAACACGATGAACAATCTGAGGAAGACGCAAAACATATCCATTAAGAAAACACAATCAACAATCTGAGAAAGACGCAACGCAAATCCATTAAGCAAGCACGATCAGCAATCTGAGAAAACGCATAAAGCACAACACAAATCCATCTAGAAAACACTATCAGCAATCTGAGAAAACGCATCAAGCAGAACGCAAATCCATCCAGAAAACACTATCAGTAATTCGAGAATGGGAAACCTATCAAGATGCAAACAATCTGAAAAAGTCTCTGTCTGAGAAATCAAAATAATTAAGAACTGAAATTTTTTATTTCTCTAAAACCGTTCTGCATAACAGACAAACGAATATCTTGATCATCCAATGAAGAATCGTATACAATGAAGAATTATATCAAAAAAAATTATCGATAATTGATCCAATGATCCAAAAATTTCTCGATATCTACAATCCAAAAAGCATATCAATACGCAAATCCCTAACAACCATCTTCTTAGCAAGAGACCGACCCATCACGAAGCAAACAAATCTGAGCAAAACTTTGAAACGAAAAACTAAGAAGAACGAAC
The DNA here is from genome assembly GCA_022829125.1 of Lathyrus tuberosus. NCBI lineage: Eukaryota > Viridiplantae > Streptophyta > Magnoliopsida > Fabales > Fabaceae > Lathyrus > Lathyrus tuberosus. The sequence continues at coordinate 6,614,900 of JALAZF010000352.1, read as the reverse complement.
GAGAGAATGATATAACAAGCTATTTTTGTAATTTTGGAATGAGGGTAGAGGTGGTTTATATAGAAGGTAGGATCAGAATTAACGGCTGTGATATCGCGGATGGAGGAAAATTTGACGGTGATGATGCAATTAAAATAAAACTGTTACGCGTTTTTCTCGAAATAAGGCGGTGTAAAACTGTGGATAAGATATAGATGAATTTAGAATTAGCATCGTAACATTTAAATTTGGATATCAAATATTATCATTTAAATAAATTTGTATGTATATTTTTAGGAGTTTAAAGTAGTGTATTGTTAGTATAAAAAAATATTATACAGATATTTAATCAGATTATTTTAAAGTGTTAAATCTTATTTTACACTGTCACTATTAATGTATACTCTTTTTTCTCATATTTTTAGGGTCATGTTAACTATTGTCTTAAAATTTTCAAATAAATAAAATTCTATATTCAATGCACATAATATTTTTTTAAAAAAATTAATTATTTTGTTTTCAATATATCGAATATATATGTAATTAATTATTTTTGTTTTCAATATATTGAATATATATGTTTTCAAAAAAAAATTGTCTTTATAATTTTAAAAAAAATGTTGAACTTATCTTTTTAATTTAACTACTTAAAGAATATCTCTGAAACACTTTTAAAAACTTTAAGATATGAAATTTTTATGAAATATTTGACTCTAATATAGATGAATATATTCTTTTTAAAATAATAATAATCTAGGTTGAAATTATGCTTCATAATTTTAACCTTTTAAGTTATATAAAAAGTTAAATAGTATGCATATTATATGGTTTAATTTATGAGAGAAAAAAAAGAACAGGCGCGCTATAATAATTTTACTTTGTCGATCAATCAGGAATGTGTATTATGTTAAGTTAAATTTTTAAATATAATTAATTAGCTTGAATATTCTCTTGATTAGATTTATTATAGATGAATATTTGTTCATCAATATCTTAATCTTTTTCTTTTTTTATCACAATCGTTTTCAACAATCTTAATCATGATCAAACATCTTGATTCATCACTTGATTAAGTTTCATAATTGGTAAACATTCAACATATGTCTTTTTAAACTTTTTTTCTTTAATAGTCATCATCAATCTTTTTCTTCATCAAAACTACATTTAATAGAGAATGGATATCTTATTCACAACACATAGTCCTTTTTTTTTGTCATTAGTTGTTGTTATTGTTATCTACATTTAGTGTAAAAAGTTTTTGGTCTCGTCAACTGGTTCAACAAGGTTCTCAATCAATTGAATATGAGAAAAATTTGGAAAAAAATATATATAACAGAAAGAGAAAAAAAAAAGTCTTTGTCTATCTAACACGTGAAAATAGTATATCTTATTCAAGAAAATACATATAAATGCAAATAGCAATTAATGAAAAAATTAGTGAAAATAGGGGATATAGTGATTTAGGATACAACCTTGTATTTTGAAATAAAATAAGATCTATGATTTTATATTATTTCTTTTAAATTTTTTTTTTTTAAACAGAGTTAAAAAGCATTGCTTTACTTGGCCTATCTGAAAATAGAAGTCATGATCTAGGTCTATTTTTATTTGATTTCTAAAACAAAAATTACCAATACCTAAAAACCAATGATTTCAATTAATCAACCAATACACAACATTGAATAATCCAAATAGTCTTTAGCACAAAAATAATTTTTAAGTTCTCTTAATTTTTAAGTTCAGATATTAAACTACCTTTCAATCGCTCAGTTTATATATAAAGTTTCTTTTACTTTGATAAAGACATTTGTTAAGAGCGTAAAAATCAGACTGTCAAACATACTTTTGTCAACATAGTTTCCAGACAACTTGCTTTACATGAGGTCTATTTTTCGACTAATCCTCACTACCTTAAATCTAGTTATAGCAGTGTGTAACAGACACAGAATGGAAAAGCCACAAAATAAAACAACAGAAAACAAAATTCTCAAGGGTCACAGGGACCATTACAGGAACAATGACCATTATTACGGCCACAATGACCATTCCAGTATTTACTCATACTCTTTTACTAGAAATTCTGAAAAATTCTGGTAGTTTAAAATGTAAAAATTTTATTGAAAATGCTAGAAATGTCGGTAGTTCGCTTTTTTTTAACTTAGTATCGAGAATTTTAGAATTTTCAGTAATATGTGGAAATTTCTGGAAATTTTCATATTGACGGTATTTTTATTGATTTTTATGTTTTTTGCATTTTTCCATTTTGCAGTGCAGATCAAGGGAAAGGGTGACAATATTTTAGGAAGGATCAATGATAAAGTGACATCTCGTGCTAGGGCTGCTGAGGCAGAGCCTTCCCAGCTACCATCTGGAAGAGTAGTTTTAACTAATTTTAACTAGAAACTGTTGGTTGAGCATTTTCGCGCACCTCGTAACACCCGACGCCGAGCGGTTAGATTAGACGAGTAGCCTAAAGATGAAGTAGATGAGCATGTTGTTGAGGTTGGTCATGCTGAAGAGGTGCAGGGTCAGACTCTTATTGACCTAATTGAGGTGGCTGAGATGGATACGACCCATATTACTGGTGATGTGGCTGAGATGGATGATGCCCATATTGCTGACGAGGTGGCTATGATGGATACAACCCATATTGTTGATAAGGTGGCTGATACAGATGAGGTCCTTATTGCTGATGAGGCCGAGACAGCTGACGTCGAGGCTACTATTATTGCTTCGATGGAGCCATTTGTACACACTGATGGAGAGTTTTTGGGAGGACCCACTGACCAATCAGTGTTTACCGAGTATCTTGACCATGTGGCATACCGATTATGACAGAGAGAGAAAGAGAGGTATATATATAATTTTAACTTAAGTTTATTTATTATGGCGTAAATACATTTTTGGTCCATCTTCTTTCATTTTTCTAACTTTTTAGTCACCCTTTAAAAAACCAGGTTTTAGGTCCCTTGTTTTCAATAATCTTGGGTTTTTCCGGCCCCTCCCAGAATTGTATATGTAGTAGGTCCATTGTCTTTGCCGCGTCAGAAAGAAATCGCTGCTAACAACCTTAGCAACGCTTCACTAATTCCCATATAGAACAAACTACTCACTCTTTAATCCATACCATCATACTAGAGCATACCAAAACTAGACCGAAGCACGTACACCATGATGCATGATTATCAACACATGCGATATCACAAAAATTATCTCGATACAACGATCACTACAATTACGCACAACATCATACACAACCAATGATTAATAAATAATGAACAACACCAAAATACCTCCAAACAATGGCCCAACAGTAGCCTAATCAGAACACAACATCAAAAATCAGAACCAATAACTTAATTCCACACAACTGAGCAAACAACACTCATTCTGGCAATATGGCGGGTTACCTGTCACCAGGGTGACTCCCTTCATTGCCCAAACCACCTCACACGTTATCCTATGACGCTCGTCCCACAAAATTCTGCCTGGGGACCATGACGGTCTACCCTTCAGGCAGCTGACGCACATCAGCGCCTCAAAGGCCATGACGACCAGGTCGTCATGAGGGTGACGATCGTCACCCTAAAGCAGAAGACAGAACTATGTTTTTTCCAATGGAGTTTAATCCAGAACTCTTATTTTTCCTTCCCTCCCCTCAGATCGATCGACAAAATTAGGGAAAATAATATCTAACATCAATAAATCATTTATCTATCAATTAACATGCATTTTTCTCGATTAATCATGGTTTTTATATGATTTATTCATCAAAATAACAACACACATATAAACTTCAATTCATACCATTATCACTAACAAGAACTTATAATTTCCCTGGAAAATCAGTACACGTATTTTATACAATACAACACATATTTTATGCCATCACATGATTTGATTCATGTTCATCAATCATTTTTCAAAAAGGAAAATTAGGGGAAAACCTAATGGGATTAAGGACTTCCCTCTACCCAATTATGCATTCTATATGATATTTGGAGTAATCCCCCTACCTTGGATTTTCAAACAAAAGCACATTCAAGCTCTAACAATGGAGGTTCTCCTAGACCTTGTTCTTCTAGCCTCTTCTTTCTCTAAAAATCAGTTTTCATGTACTAATCCCAAAAACTCTCATCTAACTCCTTTTTATTAGAAGCATAATTCTCCTCAATTAGTGATTCCTACAATTAGTAAATGATTGTTTTCATTGTCTCATTCAAGTTTATCTATTAGCATAAGTTTGGTGATACTATTTATTGGAGAGAACTTATGAAAAATCTTATGACAACAACTTATGAAATTGTTTATAATGTTTTTTCAACTTATTTTCAAAAGTTCTTCAAGATAACTAAGTTTTATTTTCGTATTTTAATTAAAAGTACAAAATAGAATATAATAATAATAATAAATTTATTGAGTTTTTCTTAAATAGGTCAGTCTGATAGGCTTAAAAGGCTTTTCTTACGGCCTGTGGCCTAGCCTCTTTAGCTAAATAGGCTTACAAAAAAGCCTAGGTTTTTCTATTTAAGAAAAAGCCTGGCCTGGCCTGGGCCTATGTAGGCTAGGGCGTAGGCCCCTGTTAGTTAGTCTGGCCTATTCTCACCCCTACCTACAATGCCCTCACTTATTCCCTATTTACCAAAATACCCTTTTTTGACTCTAATTTTATTTTAATAAAAATAATCCTCATTATTCTCTAATATTTTTAATTCTATTATTTTAATTAAATAACTAGAACTATGCTTCACTAACCCAAAACATCATATATGAATACTAACAATCTAAACATCTTCCAAATGCATATAGAAGTTAATTTAATCAATTAAATCTGCTTAAATTCAATTAAATTAATAAATTAGAAATACAATGTTTTACTAGAGGAGTTCTTTAAAGATGAGGCTCTAGTGTTTTCTATGTTCGCTTCCTTGAAAGATGAGGCTAAAGCTACGATTGTTGGTTTGCCATTGGTGTGCGAGTCTTCAAATGTGTTTCTAGATGACATCGGTGATATACCGCCAGAAAGAGAAGTCGAGTTCGTCATAGATTTAGTACCTGATATTAGACCTGTGTCAATGGCACCTTACAGAATGTCAGCGTCAGAGTTGGGTGAGCTGAAGTGTCAGCTAGAAGAGCTCCTAAAAAAGAAATTTATTAGACCAAGTGTATCGTCGTGGGGAACACCAATGTTGTAAGTGAAGAAGAAAGATGGTAGCATGAGGTTATGTGTTGATTATCGACAACTAAATAAGGTGACTATCAACTACCTTCTGGATAAATTGGTTGGGGCTTATGTGTTTAGAAAGATCAAGTTGAGATTGGGCTATTATTAGATTCGAGTGAAGGATGAATATATTTTGAAGATAGTGTTTAGGACTCGATACGGTCACTATGAGTACTTAATGATGTCTCTCGATGTGTCTAATACCCTATGTGTGTTCATGGAATACATGAATAAGATCTTCAATCCTTACTTGGACCAGTTTGTCATGGTGTTCATAGACGATATCCTGGTGTATCCTAAATTAGATGAAGAGCATGCGGGACATATGCGGGTTATGTTTTAGATTTTTCGGGAGAAACGATTGTATGCCAAGTTGTCCAAGTGTGAGTTATGGTTGCGAGTAGTGAGTTTCCTTGGCCATGTGATTTTCAGTGGTGGTATAGCAGTTGATCCGTCTAAAGTAGACGAAGTGTTGCAATGGGAGACTCCTAAATTTGTTACTGAGATCAAAAGTTTTCTGGGTTTGGCTGGTTATTACTGAGTATTTATCAAAGGTTTTACAAAATTAGCATTGCCTTTGACTTAGTTGACTCGAAAGGGTTAAGCTTATGGTGGGATGTCCAGTGCTAGGAGAATTTTCAAGAGCTAAAAAAGAGGTTAACGACGACATTAGTGCTGATCTTACCATATACGAAGGAATCATTTGTTATGTATTGTGATGCTTGCAAGATGGGTTTATGTGGTGTGCTTATGTACAATTGGCAGGTTGTAACATATGCTTCGAGGAAACTCATAATTCATGAGAGGGATTACCCTACCCATGACTTAGAGTTGGCAGTTGTGGTTTTTGAGTTGAATGTTTTGATGCGTTATATTTTTGGTTTGAGGTTTTAATTGTTCAGCAACCATAAGAGTTTGAAATACTTGTTTGTTCAGAAAGAATTGAATATGAGGCAGATAAGGTGGCTGGAAATTGTGAGTGCTTTTGGATTTTGAGTGATGTCAAAACTAGGATAGTGTAGCGTTATGTATATTGGACGGTATCCTCCTATTCTAGATGAACATTTTAGTATTAGGAAGCATTCAAGTAAGTTGAAAAAGAAGTTTGCATTAAAATTGCATTGAAAAACATGTTTTTGGGTTGGTCAAGACCTTTCAGGCCAACACATGCATAAACAGGCCGACCTATACGATTTTCAGATTCAGTATAGGTCGACACATAACATTTCAGGCCGGCTCCCATGGAGCAATATTGAAGCATGTAGCTTATGTCCACAGGTCGCCTCACATAGGTCAACATGTATGTGTCATACCTCAAATTTGTCCTACTTGTATATAAATTTTCATCTATATATCCGTCCACTAACCATTATTCAGAAAATCCAAAAAAATATATTGTTTCCTTGTTGCCTATATCCAAGTTTTCATTATCCATCTTTATCCATTATCCATTATTCTTTCTTTTAATCCATAAATCTATAATCCATTTATGTCCATAACTATTTTTAAATTATCTTTCCTATTTTATAACCAATTTCCTTATTTCAAATTCAATTCCAAAATCCATTTATACCATATTCTCAATTCTCCTTTTATTCACCATATCCATTTTTCTTACCAAATTCCAATATCCAATTCCATAAACCAATTATCTATTTCAAAATCCAATACCCAATTTCAATCCATTCTTTTTTTTATCCAATTTTAATTCAATAATCCATGTTCATATTTTTACTTTTTTCCAATTAACTTTCAAAGGTCAACAATCTAGATATCCAAAAAACACATTCGTTACCATTTTATTCTACCAAGCCAAAAGTCTATAATATTAAAAAAAAAAGTCACACATTCATTTTCATGTTACAAAGTCCATGCAAGAATATCATGAATCTACACAAAATAACAAAGCCCAAGTCGCCTAACCCATTTCACAATAAGCCCATTTATTACAAAAGGGTTATAAATAAAATATAATAACAAGCCCAAAGTACAAATAAATAAAAAAAGAAGAAAAAGGCCCATGCCATGTTTTTTTAAGTCTACTAGAAGATACAAGTTAAGGACACCAATTCATCAGCTTTCAACGTACAACTTTCCCAGCTACACGCCAAAATGAACCTGCTCGCCATGTGACTTACCCCACCACTGCATAAATCGTACCTCCCAGCAGCATGATACCAAGTCGCAAGCCTCCAAAACAAACCTGCGATCTGCAACACCTACTGCTATCAACTGAACAATACACACTGCATTATCAAAACAAGACCTGCCACTTTAAAAAAGCAACTGCAAACATACCTGATGAATTGCCATGGAAAGCAATGGGTCACAAGGCAACAACAGACCATTTTGAGAATAAAGAGAACAAAAAGGGGGATTCAAGAATTGGAAAATAAAAAAGGAGGAAACCATTACCTTTGGAGGCCTTAACGTTCTTCACAGCAAGACAATTTTTTTCAACCACTGACTACCATTCATCGATCCCCCCATCTTCATCATCATCTCCACTTCATTCTTCAGCATACCTTCAACCAAGCTTCTTTACTCCCTTCAACCCTTCACTCAACAACCCATCAACAACCATCGACAACATTTCCTCCATTCGCCCTTCAACCTTAAACGGCCACCCTCTTTAACCTTCTAAAACCTTTTAACCTTCAATGAACAACAAACAACCCAAATCTTCTTCTTCAACCGCAACCCCAATAACCTTCAACAAAACCCACAAGTCCTACTAAACCCCAAACCGTCACCTTCAAACTCTTCAACAACAACCATCCGAAACTCACCCTTCAACCGTCAACATCATCACTTCGTTTTCCAACCACCATCCACCATAACTCACCGTGCCGCCCTCAAACAACCCAACATCACCACCCTTTGATTCCGCTGCCGAAGCTCTTTCTTCAACCTCAGACGAAGTCCCAACACCACACAACCTTTTCATTCTTCAAACACCATTAACTCCACCCCCTTCCACCTTCGAAACTCACCAAACAACCTTCAATATTCCTCATAAAATCGCAAAGCGACAACTTCAATCACTCCTATCAAACCCAACCGGACTCAGTCGCCGGCGAAAACCCTCATACAACCACAAACTTTCACTTCCGGCCGCTTCGTCGTGAACATTACAAAAACACAACATCACCGTCATTAACAACGAAATCGAAAAGGGAAAACAGGGATAGCACGCCGCGATTGAGAAAGACGGTGAGATGAGAGACTTTTGTTCTTCCGTGTGCATATCGCCTGCGTAGAGAAGAAAAGGGTAAAACAAGTTTAGTTTGTGTTGTGGCCTAGTTAAAAATAATTGATGCTGAGTTTTTTTTTTTAATTATTATTTCAAAAAAAAAAACCTTGTTTCTTCTCATATGGAGATAGTGGGCTCAGCCCATTGCGTTTCTCCCTTCAACCCTTCACTCAACAACCCATCAACAACCATCGACAACATTTCCTCCATTCGCCCTTCAACCTTAAACGGCCACCCTCTTTAACCTTCTAAAACCTTTTAACCTTCAATGAACAACAAACAACCCAAATCTTCTTCTTCAACCGCAACCCCAATAACCTTCAACAAAACCCACAAGTCCTACTAAACCCCAAACCGTCACCTTCAAACTCTTCAACAACAACCATCCGAAACTCACCCTTCAACCGTCAACATCATCACTTCGTTTTCCAACCACCATCCACCATAACTCACCGTGCCGCCCTCAAACAACCCAACATCACCACCCTTTGATTCCGCCGCCGAAGCTCTTTCTTCAACCTCAGACGAAGTCCCAACACCACACAACCTTTTCATTCTTCAAACACCATTAACTCCACCCCCTTCCACCTTCGAAACTCACCAAACAACCTTCAATATTCCTCATAAAATCGCAAAGCGACAACTTCAATCACTCCTATCAAACCCAACCGGACTCAGTCGCCGGCGAAAACCCTCATACAACCACAAACTTTCACTTCCGGCCGCTTCGTCGTGAACATCACAAAAACACAACATCACCGTCATCAACAACGAAATCGAAAAGGGAAAACAGGGATATCACGCCGCGATTGAGAAAGACGGTGAGATGAGAGACTTTTGTTCTTCCGTGTGCATATCGCCTGCGTAGAGAAGAAAAGGGTAAAACAAGTTTAGTTTGTGTTGTGGCCTAGTTAAAAATAATTGATGCTGAGTTTTTTTTTTAATTATTATTTCAATAAAAAAAACCTTGTTTCTTCTCATATGGAGATAGTGGGCTCAGCCCATTGCGTTTCTCACCCCCCCCCCCCCATGACACACACACCCTCTCTCATTTATTTTTATTTTTATGTTTTGTTTTTTTTAGTTTCTTTTGGAATTTCTTGTTAGACTTCTCTTTTATCTCTTGATCCATTTCTTTTTTCACTAATTTATTATTTATATCTTCGTTGTGATTTTCTTTTATCCTTTTATTTTTATTTTTGGGCCAATGATATAAAAGCATCTTGATTGGTTTAACAATCTTGATCTATATGAGGCCTATTTATTTTCTTTTTGATTTATTTATTTTTATTTCAATACATTATTTTTACTCATTTATTTTGGTTCAATGAAAACCAAACATCGATTGATTTATCGATTTCTCGACTAAATCTCGATAAAGGTGAGACTTTTATTCTTTTTCCTATTTATTTAGATTTTATTTCATTTTTATCATTTTCATTCACTTTGGGTCAATGAAAACCTAAATATCGATTGATTTATCGATTACTCGATTAAATCTCGATAAAGGTGAGACTTTTATTCTTCCTCCTATTTATTTCGATTTTATTTCATTTTTATTCATTTTGGGTCCATGAAAACCAAATATCGATTGATTTATCGATTTCTCGATTAAATCTCGATAAAGGTGAGACCTTTATTCTTTGTATTCATATTTTCGATTTAATTTATTAATTGTCACTTTATATTTCTTTTATTTTCATTTTGGTCAATGAAAGTCAAAAGTCAACGATTATTGATTTCTCGATTAAATCGTGATTAAGACGAGACCAATTTTATTTTATGTCAACTTTAATCTCTTGTTCATTTTATCTCGGTTATATTATCGTTCATTCTTATTCATATCCATATCATATTCATATTCATGCTTACCTAACCATTTTTATTTGTTCAAACGCTTACTTCCCGATTAAAATACTCAACACATATTCAAACCATTTTTCTTAATTAAATCGCGAAAGAACTGAATTCTTGAGGTCTAGCGCCTCTTGGGTTCTTGAGTAACCACCATTGGGGCGCACGCCTTAGGTGGTGATCACTCGACCTTTCGCTCCTAAAACACTCGCCTTAACTATTTGAACAAAGGAATGCCATTGGAATCTAGCATTCCATATGGTACTTTCGTTGTTCATCAAACAATATTTCATAAATTAATCGAATGAAAAAGGTGTCGTTGGGATATAGCATCCCAGTAATGCCCCGATTAATTGGTTGCGAGGCCGACGTCTCGTTTATCGAATAATCGTCATTCTCCCCAAAACATTTAACAAACTAAATCATTCTGAAACCAATCCTCGATTCGTCGTCGAGCCATTCGTAAGTCGAGTACCTCTTGCCTCGACATCAAACACACACTCGCACATCTTGAGGTTTCGTTACTAGGAGCACCCCTAGGGACTAGTACCGATCCTCACTTCTTCTCGTAACCAACCTGACTCAATCTTTTTCAAACGTTTTTCTTAATCAACTTACGAAAGGAGGAGATTCTTGGAATCTAGCATTCCTCGGATTTTCGAATGAGTGGCTCTCGAGGCGCGCCCTTGGGTTGTTGTTCATTCACCCCTTCGTCTTAAAACACTTAACCATTATCAAACATTTTCGCAATCAACTCACGAAAGAACTAAGTTCTTGGAGTCTGACATTCCTTGGATTCTTGAGTGACTGCTCTCGAGGCACGCCCCTTGGGTTGTATGTCATTCAATCTTTCGTCTCCAAAAATTCAAACCCTAACCCTTGTTTTGTGGGCGTACCACGAACTACGACTGCTCTGATTCTTTACTCCCGTCCGAGTAAATATACGTAGGCACAAGATTACGATGATCTTGGCGAGCTACCTTCCCTCCATCTTCCGTTTTCCCTCCACACTTCCATCTTTTTCAGTCAAACCCTGTAGTCGAACTACGATTGCTCTGATTTCTCATTCTCGTCCGAATGAGCATACGTAGGCCCGAGGTCGCGATGATCTTGCCGAGCACCCTATCCTAAAACCACCCCATTTCCCTTAGTATCTTTTCCCTTTATCCTACCTTTTCGCATATATTGTTGAGAAGAAAACAAACAAGCTTAGATAACATTCCTCACAATTCGAACTAAGAGGTTCCCGTTGAGTACAACGGACGTGAGGGGGTGCGAGTACCTTCCCCTCACGTAACCGACTCCCGAACCTGGAATGTGGTTGCGACGACCATGTTCTTACCCACTCCTTAAAGGTTTTCTCGATATTTTCCTTTCCTTATATTTTTGGGATAAATAAAGTTTGGTGGCGACTCTGTCGAACCGTGTTTTCGCGCCTTTTGCGCAAGGGTCGCGTCCTTCGCTTAAGCGATTTTTTCGAGGTGTGACAGTATGCAACACATAATCTTCACAGGCCGACCTGAGACCTTGATAGGCCGACCTGATTGCTTTCACAGGCCGACCCATTGCTTTGATAGGCCGACCTTTACGATTTCCCATCTTAAAAAATTTCATTTTTGCTCCAACTTATTGCATTCCTTTTGCTCAATTTTTACACATAGCTATATATACTCATACATGCACATTCTTCTAGCAAGGTACTAGTGAATTACCTAAACGAAACTAGACTACAAAGCATTCCCATCATCTTCAACCTTTATTCTATGCATACACACAATTGAACTACACATAATCATTTTTCGATTGGATGACCATCTAGATTAGGGTTGATAACGTCTAATTAGGTTGGTGTGACCGAGAATATTGGGGTTGGATCTTTGTCTGTTTCAAATAAGAAAACCAATATGGGATTTTCCTTTAAGATCAGTGTGATTTGAAGGTTTTGGACAAGATCACGTCAACACAGATTCAACCGAGTGAAGACCTTGGGACAAGGTGGTTTCCATGCAAGGGAGTAGCGCGAGACGGTGAATCTTGTTCTGGAATCTCGGGTTCAACAAGTGTGTGCTCAGAATAATCGGAGGATTGTAGCAGCATTATTGGTGACTTGATCAAGGTTTGATCATGGGTTTGGACTTGGTTGAATCAACAACAAACCATAGGGTTTATGGGGTTAGAGTTCTTCACCTCTTGTATAAACATTTTTGCAAAGATAAGGTTAATTGCAAGTATCTTAATTCGATTTTGGATTGAGGGCAGACGTACCAATAGCGAGGCCGATTGGGAAATTGCCTAAACATATCTTTGTGTCTCTTTATTGATTTATTTCTCTTTAATTGTTGTTCTTGCAAATTCTCAATTTCGTTGTTGTTTCGATTAATTCGATTGGAAATTATTTTCAACTATCTTTTAAAGTGTTGTTGTTGTTATAATCATAATCACTTTGATTGTGATTGGCTTTTAACATCAACAAAATAAATAGAATTTCCAAACGTGAACAATCGCACACAAAGTGTTCGATAAATTGTCTTTGAGTATTTATATCGCTTTGTGTTCATTAGAAATAAGTTTTGCGAATATTTTGCATTTGATTGATCCGTGAATTAATCATTGTTGAACAATTTGTGTTCATTATCATTCCATCAGTTTTCATGATGCATATCTGAGCTTTTCGATAGTAGGTTCAGTTAGACGATTTGATTCGAGTTGTTTCTGTTGTGCCACATATTTTTGAAAACAAATATTTGCTAAGAGATTTTAGTTTTAAATTTGTGATTTATTCACCCCCTCTAGATCGAAGTCTATCGTCTAACAGAAATCTTGAAAGACTATGATTTCAAGTTTAGTTACCATCCTAGTAAGTCCAATATGGTAGATGATGCGTTGAGCAGGAAGTCCCTGCAAATGTTGGCATTGATGGTTAGAGAATTTGATTTGATCAATTAGTTTCGAGATCTTAGCTTTGTATGTGAGGTAACTCCTGTCAGTGTGAAGTTGGTAATGTTGAAGTTAACAGGCAATTTTCTTAATGAAATCAGTGAGAGTCAGAAATTGAATGTGGAATTGGTTGATTGTCGAGTATTAGTTAACTAAGTTGAGGTTGAATTCTGCCTACCATCCGTAGACGGGCAGTCAGACTGAGAAGACTATTCAGTCTTTGGAGGATTGATGAGAGATTATGTCCTAGAGAAAGAAGGTGCTTGAGATGGTTTCTTGTCGTTGATTGAATTTACTTATAATAATAGTTACCATTCTAGCATTGGAATGGCACCCTTATAGGCTTTGTATGGTAGGAGGTGTAGGAAAATTTTGTGTTGGTATGAATCTGGTGAAAGTGTTATGCTTGGGCCAAAGATTGTTCAGCAGACCACTGAGAATGTCAATATGATTCAGGAGAAGATGAAAGCATCGCAGAGTATACATAAGAGTTACCATGATAAGCAAAGAAAGACTATTGAGTTTCAAGAGGGTGACCATGTGTTCGTGAGAGTCACCCTGATGACTCATGTTGGACGTGTGTTGGAGTCTAAGAAGATTACTCCATATTTCTTTGGTCCTTATCAGATTACCCAGAGAGTTGGAGTTGTTGTCTACCAATCGACCTTACCACCGTCTCTTTCGAACCTTCATGATGTTGTTCATGTGTCTCAACTTCGGAAGTGTATTTCTGATCCGTATCATGTGATGCAAATTGATGATGTGCAAGTGAGAAATAACTTGATTGTTGATGCATCACCCTTGTGGATTGAAGATCAAGAGGTGAAGCATCTGAGAGGTAAAGATATTTCTCTAGTGAAGGTAGTGTGGAAGGACTTGTTGGAGGTAGCGTGACGTGGGAGCTAGAGAGTCGGATGAGAGAGTCTTATCCGGAACTGTTTAAGTCAGGTAATTTTCGAGGGCCAAAATCCTTAAGTGGGGGAGAGTTGTAACACCCTAACTTTAGTTATTTATTTTTTTGAATTTATATTAATTTATATTGATTTATTGAATTTTTTAATATTTAATTATAATTTGTTAATAAATAGAAATTAGAGAGAAATGAATGTTTGGAGTAAAAAGTTAAGGGTGTGGTGAGATTTGAAAATAATAGAATTATTAATTATTTAAGATAATTGAGTTTATTATAATAACTAAATAATTATTTAATTAGAGTATTATTTATTTAAATAAAATGGAATTTTAGGAAAATAGAATTTAGTGAGGGTGTGAAGGGAAATTTGGGGTGAAGTGAGTGGATGAGAATTTTAGCTTAAGTAAATAGATCCTATGAGGGGAAGTTCCATTAGATCGTGAAATTGAGAAATTGAAAAAAGAAGTAGGAGGCTAGAGTAATCCTAGGAAGGAAGAAAGTGGTAGATCTCAATGGCAAGAAAGATCAATGATCATGCAACTTCAAAGTAAGAGGGGAGGGAACTCTTTACATATTGGTGTTTAGGCAGTTGGATAGTGAGGGATTCTAACCCTCCTATCTTTTTCTTAACAATTATGTTTTTGTGACCAAAGGGTTTGCCTCGAACCCTTCTACCTTGTTTGTGTTTATGCTCTATATTGGTGGCCAAAGGGTTGTGCCAAAAACTTTTTTGATTGATTCTTGAGTAATATTCTATTGTTTTAATTGAATCCATGTGTATGTCTTATGCCTTTTATAAGACAATTTTTAAATAATTGTGTATGTTTCTCTTTAGTTCCCTTTTTGCCTTGGTTGTATGGTGTTCAATGATGAGTTGTGATGGCGCCTTAAGACGGAAATATAAAATTGGAATAGTTGTACCCTATTGTGCATGGTTGTTTATCTGTATATTTTGGGGCGGTTAGAAATCAAATAGACGAAACTGACGAGTTTTGAATCTGTTTAATAGGGAGAAAATGTAGAAAATCGCAGGTAGAAATAAGAAGGATATTAATCGTCTTATTTCATGCATAACTTGAGTTTCACAAGTTTGTTTGAGGTTCCTTCAGTTGCGTTAGAAAGCTAACGTAATAATCTTCCTTTTGAAGTGGGAAAATTGGACCTAGGAGCGGGTTTTTATACCATAGACGTAGTCAATTTAAGTCATGCATTGGTCATCATGTTTTACACGTAACTTGAGTTTCGTAAGTCCGTTTGGGGTGCCGCCAGTTGCATTAGAGAAAGAGTTTAATGATATTTCTAACTGAAGAGTTTCATAATTTTATCATAAGTATGTAATTTTTGGTACTATTTCGAAGTCAGAAATTTTGTTTTAGAGTTTCAATCGTGTGATTGACCAAGTTGAATCAAGAAGGCTGAGTTTTAAGTAGTTGGTGATTTCAGTGGCCTTTCGTTACCTTTTGATGAGTTTAAGAGTCCTATTATATTTAGTTAGATTGTGATAGAGTTTTCGGCGTTTATTTTGAGTTGTTTAGAGTTTGAGATCAGAATATAGGATACACTTGAGTTGAGTTGAGTTTGAAGCCTTTTGACATTACAAGGCTACTTTTTTAGTAATATTTTTATTTGTTTAAGGCTGTTGAATCAAAAGAGTTAAATTGAGTTATTGAGTAATTTAAAACAATATTATTGAGTTGAGTTGATATTTGAGTAATTTGACTCTTTAGATTTGTTTAGATAGGGCTAGAAATTCCTTGAATATTTGTTATCTTACCCTATTGGTAGTCTGAAATAAGTAATAATGTGAATTACTCTGCTGGTGAGTAGTATTGTGATAATATGTTAATATTTTGTACTGTTGATGATTATGTGTGAATATGACATGTTTATATGTTTGAGTTATAATTGTATAACATATTTTCGAGTTGTGTAGTTCACAGAGAACTACTGTATTGGCCTTGCATTGAGAAATTATGGTTTAGAGAGAATTTTGTCCAGAGAGGACATTTTGTTTAAATATAACATTTTTCGAGTACGAGACGTGAATGTTGTTACTTTATTTTCGAGTTGAGTTGTTGCTTATGTGTTTTGAGAATTGTTATTGAGTATCATGCATTCATGTATATCAGAGATAGGTGGGACTTCGGTCCAACGAGATCCAGTGCTCAGAGAGAGCCACTCACGAGGTCCAGTGTTTAGAGAGATCCAATCATGAGGTATAATGTTTAGAGAGAGCTAGTGAGAGTCTCATTGTTCAGAGAGAAATTAGAGATGCAGAGAATACCGTAAAATAACTCGAACATCCAAATTTTTGATACCACATGCATTTTTGGAGGAGGAGTACATTTGCATTGTGATTGTCGTTGCTCTTTTTTGAATTATTGTGTGAGAATGATAATTGATGTTATGTAAGACTATCCTTACATTTTTATACTCTGCTATTATCTGTAAAGTTATTTTCACCCATATTTGTTGTTTTGTGGTGTTCTGTACTCTCCTAGAGTACATGTAATCAGGTATAGGAGTAATTGTTGTTGAGCTGGAGGAGTGCATTAAGGTCCCTTCCCTTATTTATTATTTTCTACGTTATTTAGTTTTGCCGGTGCTCTAATTTGTAACACTGGATTGGGATGCTTCATTTGATGTTTTCGAGTTATTGGATTAATTTAATTAATCAACTATTTTATTTTGTTCAAATATTATAAAGCATGTTTGAAGTTGATTTTCGTTGCGTTGTTGTAAAAAGATTTTGAAAAATATAATTATTTGAGTGAGATGTGTGACATCATTGTTGGTTAAATATGATTATTGCATGTTTTTACTTTAATTAATTATATTCGGGGATACGATGTTAGTGGATGACTATCACTTTGAATGATATCTCATCCCTATTCCATCTCCCTATCATCGATAGATTATTCATCGCTCCTGTTATTAATCAGGAGCTTGCATGTATCACGATTGTACGAAATTTGGAAGTTACCGAGGCGGTCGTGCGTAAGGAGTTTGATGACTATATGGGATCTCATTTTCGTATGTCTTTTCTTCGAGACTAGTATACCGAGCTTGTGGAGGCACAAATGTATGAGGAAAATGCAAGCGTGTATATGCTACATCTAGTAGCACGTACTCACTTTGTGGATAAATCTCTTATTTATATTGATGCTCGTCACCCTTAGCTGTTCAATAGCCTTTAGATTACCAGTTCGGCTTGGGGATGCACTGTATTGACTATCATATATGCAACCCTTGGAATTGCGAGTGCCTTTGAAACCAAACAATTTGCTGACTATTTAAGTCTATTCCAGGTATACTAAAAATTAGGTTTAATATCTTATTTAGTCTTCTTTGAAACCAAACAATTTGCTGACTATTTAAGTCTATTCCAGGTATACTAAAAATTAGGTTTAATATCTTATTTAGTCTTGTATCTTAACCTCAAGGTTCACTTTGCTCCCTTAACTTAAAAAAGCTCTATATGATCCCTTAAATCTTTAAAACGTACCATGTTAGTCGTTTTAATTAAATTACCAACGAATTTAGTGATTGATTTTTGAATTTTTCTGTTGCTAATTAGATAAAAAGGACTAACATAATACTTTTTAATGAGTTAAGGGACCAAAATGATCCTTTTTTAAGTTAAGAGACCAAAAACGAACCTCGAGACTAAGATACGAGACCAAAAAATATATTAAGCCTAAAAATTATTATTTGTAGTTTAGTTCACATATAATTGTTATATGACATTTCTTGATTTGTCTTTGTTCTTTTATCAGTGCTGGATATACGAGCATTTCTCCACCATTTGTGACAAGAGGGTGCAACATACCCCTGAGGGCTCCCCACGTGCGAGGAGATGGAAGGTCAGGCAAGCACATCCAAGTGATGTTGCGAAGTACATGAGGAGGCTTGATACGCTGACAGTAATGAATGTCATATGGATACCCTACACATGTCACAGAGTCCATCATGAGTTTGATGAAACTTCTCTATTTTCTGGTCATATGTGGTGGGAGACCTTAATGGCTAGACATTTAACTAAGAGGTGTGTCTGCGATTATGACTATGTCCAGGGCATCCCACGACCAGTTCTGGATGTTCCAATTGAAGGGATTGACATGTGGTTTTAGAGTAACATCATCAGCTCCACCCATGCCATTTTAGATAGCGTAATGAGGGTTTAGCACCCTGCGAAGTGTGAGGATGGTTACCTAAAATTGTACCTTATTGTATCACACCTCACATCCTCCCACATGTTGATGTAGATGATGTTGTGCCTTTAGATTCTAAGGGGTCTGTCAATGACATGTTTGATGTTTATTATGAGATGTAAATAAGTTCATCAAACCAAATATATTAAGATGAGATCAATGCAGTTTCATAGTGTGTTCCTAAGTTATCTAGTACGAAATAAGTTCAAAAAATAGATGAATAGAAAATTGATTCTTTTTATTCCAAGATTTAACATAACCCCAACTGTAACTTTAACAACTCATTATACACTCATAAGCGTTCTTATATATCACATATTTTGTGTTGGCTCCGCTGCAAAAATAATATCCAGGACTTTCTTACTATATAAGAAATTGGTAAACAAAGTCTTTGATAATCTCCATCAAAGCTTCAAATTCCGGCATATAGTTGAGCTATCTATTATGTACTGGCCCAGAGATATCACAAGAATAAACTCAAATATAATCTAGAACTCCATAACTCGCATGCATGCAAAAGACATGTATGTAAAAGATTTAAAAGAACACTCAATTATAACTATTTCATACTGAAATTATGTAAGGCTGAAAACAACTACCCACGTTAAGATTTTCATTGTGGTGGTGGTCAGAGGGGTACCTGCAAAAAAAGTTAGCACTCAGACGCTCAAGTTACTATGTGAATGAGCTGAAATTTTACAAATATGAGTAAAAGAAATATCTAACTGTGACATGGAATCATACTTATATAGTAGAGATACTATATCTATCTCTAGTTTGTCTGGCGTGAAGTGTAGACAACCAATAGTTGTAGATCAACGGTTGAGTTGAAAGGGGTACAGTGTTCTTGTCCGTTTGCTGATAAGCATTGACTTGTATGTCTTGACTAGACATTAAAAATTGCTACAAGTCTTAATGAACTTTTGACCAACTTAAAACAAAAACCCAAATGAACTCAATAGCATCACCAAATCATAAAATAAGCATCATAAAAATAGGAATGGCATACTCCAAAATTAAAACCAACAAATACTAAATCAAACCTCATTCAAAAAACCAAAAAAAAAATCAAAATCATTAAAAGATGAAGATAAAAATAATATGCACATTTTGAAAAAAAAAATCACATAGAACACCCAAACTAAAACTTGAGATTGCTATGAAGAACATTTATATGTTAAGAAACCACATTGCAGAGAAAAGTTTCATAATTCACAACATATGTCTTTCAATCAAAATTAAAAAGAAGGATTCATTTTAGAAATTTGATTTATATGAATTCATTCTCAATTATTATTTTGGGTAATATATAACAATTTCACTTTACAAATACAACCTATTTTAAGGTAAGCAATGATTTTATTTCTACAATACTTACTTTCTAGACTTGTTAAACATCTATACTATTGTTGCATAATGGGCTATTAATGTGAAATGATTGCAAGCAGAATTTTAACAATTTTCCATAACAAAACAGTTCATCCCACCATCTTCATCCTAAAATTATCTGTCGTATGATAATATGTACATAATCTTAATGAATCACAAAGAACAAACCCATGCAAAAATCACATAAACAATAAAAACTGAACGCTTGCAAAAGAACTTGAAATAACAAATGCACCAAAATTGCAGTAGTTTAAATAATAACATATCAAGGAATAAAGTATTTATATACAATAAAGATCTTCAGACTAAAATCTAGAAATAGTTAGAGATTATATGACACAGCAAACAGAATATTTATGTTTGGAACAATTATCATCATCAAATTGCAGACTTTGAACCATAATTTATGTAAAACCCGATGGAAATACTTCGCCAAATGTGCCAAAGAAGACATTCATTGAAAATAGTTTTCTACAGAATCTGGCTTAATTAATCTTGGCTCAAAGCATGTGGTCAATAATGACCCGTTTTATCCTAAGGCTCAAAGCATGTCATTCTTAATCTCCCCACAGATTGGTGCTCCATGTAAAATGGAAAAAAAAAAAACTAGGAAACCGTAGAACTCAGGATTGTTGTGTACTGATTCTAATGCAATTCGGGATAAATTGGATTTCTATGTTAAAGAAATTTTTTAGTCATGTTCATGCATGCATAAGGATGGATAATTAGCTCAACCTAAGTGAAGGATATCTTAAAATTCAGAGTTTAAGATTAATGTGCCAAATTTAACCGGAAGCTTATTACTACCCTTTATATTATTGTTTCAAAAAAGACTTAATGCTTGAAACAAATCCATTTTCAATTCCCAAGTATGGTAATCAAACACAAAACATAACAGATAAAGAAAATATAACATAATTTAATAAAAAAATTTAATTCATCAACTCAATAGGCGACATAATCATGTTTTAGTACGGAAAGACTTCTATATTATCTAGCATTCAATTGACAATGACAAAACACCAGCATGCATGCAAAAGACTTGTATAAAGAAGATTTAGAAGAACATTTGATTATAACTATTCCATACTGAAACAATGTAATGCTGAAGACAAATACCGCATTAAGAGTTAAAGCGTGGTGGTGGTCAGAGGGGTACCTGCAAAAAAAGGTTAGCACTCCGACGCTCAAGTTAGTATATGAATGAGTTGAAACTTTACAAATATGAGTAAACGAATACCTGGTCCTTACGCGGATCCACACTTATACAACCTATCTATGGTTTGTCTTACGTGAAGTGTAGACGACCTGTAGTTGTATATCAATGGTTGAGATGAAAGGGGGGCAGTGTTCTCGTACATTTACCAATAATAATGAGCGCTCACTTGTACGTCTAGTTAGACATAAAGATTGCTACAAGTCTAATGAACTTTTGACCAACCCAAATGAACTCAACAACATCACCAAATCATAAAATAAGCATAATAAAAATAGGAATGGCATACTCCAAAATTAAAACCAACAAATACCAAATTCAAACTTTGATTACCAAAAATATCAACCTCAAAACTCAGGCTGCTACAAAGAACATTTATATTTTAAGAAACCACACTGCAAAGAAATAACTTCATAATTCAATGCATATCAAAATTAGAAAGAAGGATTTATTTTAGAAATTTTATTTATATGATTTCATTCTCGACTATTATTTGGAAATTAAAAACTGGGAAAGGTTCTGGACATGCAGTCTTCAACTAGTTGAAGACCAAATAAATTCTTGGTACGGCTGAAAAAACTTGTCAATTAGCAGAACTATTTAAAATATAATCATAACTTACCATATAAGAGAAGATTAGATTGTCTCTGAATTGATATTACTGAGATTAGTAAACTTAATAAAGTATCATAAACAACATATATTTCGAAGTTAGCAATGTTTTAAATTTAATAAAGTAATATAAAAACAACATATATTTTAAAGTTAGCAATTGTTAAACATGTATGTTATATTGTTGAATGGTTGCCTATATATGTGAAAAATTTGCGATGTTAATGTAGCAGAATTTTAACAATTTACCATACCAAAACTGCTCTTTCAATCATCTGATAATATATCTTGCACTTAAAGATGTGTACTATATCCATTAACAAACACCACATTATTATATTGAATTCCAAAATCCATATGAATCACAATGAACAATGCAGAAGTCGCATAAACAATAAAAACTGAACACTTACAACAACAAATGCACTAAACTGCAGAGTAGTTTAAATATATCAGATTAAAGAATAAAGTATATGCATACAAATAGATATCTTCAGATTTTTTTTTGTCACAGATCTTCAGATTAAAATCTAGAAATAGTGAGAACATATGACATAACCAACTGAATATTTAAGTTTGGAACAGTTGCCATCAAATTGCAGATTTTCGACTTCAATATGAGCCACAATTTACCTTACAAAACACCAGATGGAGATGCTTTCCCAAACCTTTTCCAAACCACACTGTTCACCAGACAAAATACAAAAAGTGTTCTACAAAAATGTATGACTCGAATTCCTTAGAGATTATCTTACAGTGTGCAGAACATGATGGTTCCAATAATGAATTATGGTGCCCGATGAAATCCTTAGAGAGGAAACGAATTCCTATGCCAATATATCAGAAATAACATAAACAAACAGTAAAAGAGAGCAAGAAATTACATCAAATCAAACACGCCCTTAATTTGATTAAAAACGGAGAAGGTAGCGAAAAGAGAAATGCTCCACAACTCTGTTCAGCAATGTTGTGCATGCAATCAATGGATGACTATTGCGGAACAAACATATACAGGTAATATATGCCAAAGCCAATTGCAGATTGGTGGTCCATGTGAAACGGAAAAAATTTGGGCATCCCGACTTCGACAAATATCCATTTGGGAGAATGTAGTCAACTAATTATAACAAAGGAAGTGGAAACAAACAGAAAATAAAGTAAGCCAAACCAAGTTGTCAAGAATTCCTTGGCTCGGCCTTAATGATGTACTTCAGTCTAGAAACTGGTATGCTTCAATATTATGCTCCTGCTACAAAAACTTCAACACTCCCGGAACACACCATCAAAACAATAGATATCATATAAAAGAAGGGTTGTATCCCAACGTTGGAAGAATAGTATGTTAACCTCTGTTGCCACAAGCCAGATGCCACAACACACCAGACTTTCATGGGTTGTCTCTGTCTCCCCTATAACACTCCAGAAAATTCAAAAGAATTCAAAATTGCCGAGTATCAAACACACTGAAGTGTAAAGAGTCTTCATAGTAGAAATGACCAAATTAAAAAATACAACATAACCTCAGTTGTACCAAATATGCAACATGACAGTTTGAGCTTCCACCTAATACCAAAGGATCTATTTGGCCTATATCATAAATCAGCAATAACAACAGACCCCAGGGAACATATCGTCAAATCGTACCTAACCAAGGTGTCCAAATTAAATCCTAGATAATATATACACCAGCTAGCAGAACATTTTGAATTATCCTTTTTAATTTGTTCACCAAAGACAATTTATACAAAGCAGCAGAGACACTAATCTCCAATTTCTCTACTATAGACCAAATAAAAATGTGAGTGTGATTCAGAATTAAGAAAACTTCTGTTGTACAGCAAACTTACCCTGTCAGCAACGGAAGATAAATGTACAGAAAAATTAAAGTGACAAATAGGTTGTAGAAAAAGGAACCAAGAAGAAAGAAAGAATATGGCATAATTCTCCAAACCAAGTTGCAGATCAGCATAGCAGAGAGGCCCGCCAATTTGTCCGAATGTCTCGAAAATTATGTAAACTTTCGCACTTTCTGAATATAAAAACCCAAATGTAGAACAAACATTTGTAAGACAAAAGTAGTAATGATGGTAAGAACCCTTAAGACTGAACTTTACAATTAAACATTAATAGACAAATTAAAACTAAAAGATCCAATTGGAAATCATAAAAGAATAAATAAGAAGACTAGATTAAAAGAATCAGCACAGAAAAATCAAATGAAAAAATCTCAGTGCCAACAAAACTAGAGCCATATTTCAATTCACATGTATGGCAATAAAATCCAGAACAAAATGAAACCCCAATATCAAGAAACCATAATACAAAACCCGAAGAATAATATGCTCACAAACTACTTTCCCTGAAACACCAGAGGAAATAAAAGATCAAGAATAATATTTTTTCAAAAGAAATAAAGAATTTTAGAAAACTAGGATTTTAAAAGAGATCACCAAATCAAAACGCAGGCTCCATGATCTATTGAAAATTATAATGACAAACTAAGCTGCAAAAAAACAGGTTTAGAATTCAAATAGTATGTCTTGAGATCAAAGTCTGAAAATAAAAATAATTAAAAATTGCAATCATAATCGTTCTTATCCTTTGTAATCAAGAATTGCAAACTGATACAGATACCTTGAAATCAGCTCGCTGCAATACAGATAATCACATGTCAATATTCTTTTAATTTTAACAGCACTGAATGTTTATCATATGAAGCATTATTATTTTATATAGAAAAAAAACTACACAAATTATCAAAATAGAATTGGAAGAACAATCTAATAAAACCCAAACAAGACCGATAAAAAAAAAAGAGCAAACTCCAAGATCAAAACCAGCAACAACCAAATCAAACCCCTTCATCATAAGACCAATATAACAACCAGCAATGTAACCAAATCAAACTCCTTCATCATAAGACCAAGATCAAAACCAGCAAAAACCATATCAAACCCCTTCATCATAAGACCAATGTAACTAAGGAAAAAAAAAGAGTAAGAATATAAAAACTTGAATATCAAAGAAGAGGATGATTGAGCCCAAAGGAATTGTGTTTCTTATATTCCTATATATTACATATCCTGTAACACCAAAGAGGAAAATACCAAATCAAGAAATATATGCTCTCGGAAAATAAAGAAAGTTGCTTGAGATCACTAAATCAAAACTAGAAGCTCTGCATTATTAAGAACATTATTTTGCCATACCTTACGCCGACATCTAACTCTGCAAGAACTGAGAAAACTAATCGTGAAGAATTCAATTAGAGGAGAGATCACAACATGAAAGAGCAACAACAACAGCAAATTGCAGATTCTGGTGCTGCAATTGCAGATTTTGTGGGCATACTCATTTGGGAAAGAAAATTCTTATTTTTATGCTCATATATAGCACGGTTGAAAAGAAAATAGGGTAAATAATTATAACATGCAAATAGCCCCGTACAATGGAACGCCAAACCATGTTGTCCACAATTCCTCAACCTCCCAAATATGAAGTATATGAAGAATTCAATTCGCAATTCATGTAAGGTGATAAATGCAAAACATCACTATTATTTCATATCAATCTGCAAAGGATTAAATCAAGAAAACAGGATCGTAAAAGTGTAAATCGAGAAAACAGGACAATAAAACTCTAAATAGAAGAAATGTAATGAAAACAATTCACAATCCAAGAAAAGTATATTTAAAAAAAAAACTGATTGCTTGATAAGACACATTGCTTGTACTACAATAGACTACTATTGCAAAACACATTACATTACATAACAGAAAACAGTACAAGTTTCAATTCGCAATTCAAGTAAGTTGATAAATGCAAAACATTACCATTATTGATATCAATCTGCAACCTTAAAACAGAAAATTCAAACCAAAAATCCAGAGAGTTACTATTAAGTGATGCCAACAAATTTAACGCAAAACACCCATATGTACAGAAATCAACCGAAGAATAATAGTTGACGCAAAAGAACAATCATTTAAAACCCTAACAAAATAATAGTAGAAAGTAACTTCCAAGGTCACAACTATCAAAAACCAAATCAAACCTAAGAATAAAGAAAGCAAAAATCAACAGCCATGAAGATCAAACAAGAGGAAAATAGAACTAGAAGAAATTGTCTGTTAACATATTAAATATCCTGCAACACCAGAGAGTGAACACCAATTCAAAGAAGATATGCTTTCAGAACAGATAAAGATAATTAAAATGAAAAGAATTTATTAAAGATCACCAAATCAAAAATCGAAATGCTAAGCCCCATGCTCTGCAGAAGGTTATTAGTTGGGCACAACCACGCTGCAAAAAACATGTTCAGGAATCAACTTGTATGCCTTGCAATCAAAGGCCGGAAATAAAAATAGTAAAGAATGACCCATTGAAAAAAATTTGATTTAGCTATATGGAGTTATTTTCTGTTCTTGTTGTTGCATCAAGGCATTCTGGATATCAACCATATTTCTCAACTTGCTGCAGATAAATGCATCTCCCTGAAGACTCACACAACTCAAAGAATCCGACAAATAGAAGTTGTGTATCAAATCAAACAAAGACTAAAGTGTAAAAATTCTGGTAGTGATGACCAAATTAAAGTGCAGCAATAGTAGGAAGCGTCAGTACCTGACACATGACACATAGCAGTGCTTGGGCGGTATTTAATTCCGTAATTTGTACTAAGCCAAAGATCTAAGTCCCTGATAATAGAAACACAAAAACCTAAACACGGAAAAACACAAACTTCAACAACAGCTTGTACAAGATCAAAAGACAACTTCAAGAAAGAGATGCCCTCAGAATTGGAAACAAAAATAATTTTATAGATATCACCAAAACAAAAAGCGAGGCAATGCATGCTTTGAAGAAGGTTATTATTTTGACAAACCAAGCTGCTGCAGAAAAACATGTTCAAAATTCAATTTGCATGTCTTGCAATAAAAGCCAGAAAAAGAAAAGAAAAAGACTCATTGAAGAAGTTTGATTTATCTATCTGGAGCTGTTCTCTGTTCTAGTGTGTCATATCATGTGTGATATATCATAAGGTTTTAGATATGAAGGTAATCCCGGCTTTGCTGCATAATGGTTAAACATATTTCTTACTTATTTGAAAAATTAAACAAATGCTTCATGAGGAAAACACGAACTGCAACACAAATCCATTAAGAAAACACAATCAGCAATTTGACGCAACGAAATTCATTAAAAACCACGATCAGCAACCTGAAGGATAACAAATACATTAAGAAAACAAGCAATCTGACAGACCAGCAATCTGATGGATCAGCCATCTGACGGATCAGCAATCCATTAAGAAAACACGATCAGCAATCTGAACAACACAAATCCATTAACCTGGCTTATCGCAAATCCATTAAGAAAACACGATCAGCAACCTAAGAAAACATATCAAGAAGCAACGATATCCATTAAGAAAACACCATCAACAATCTAACGCAACGAAAATCCATTAAGAAAACACGATCAGCAATCTGAGAAATGCAACGCAAGTCCATTAAGAAAACACGATGCAACTAAATCCATTACAGAAACACGAGCAGCAATCTCAGCAATCTGAAAACCGCAACGCAAATCCATTCAGAAAACACGGTCAGCAATCTGAGAAAACTATCAAGACGCTACGCAAATCCATTAAAAAAACACGATCAACAAACCCTAACATCAAGCCATGACGAAGCAAACAATCTGGAAAATTCTAGAAATAAAAATAATTGAAAAAATTTGATTTCTCCAAATTCATTCTCCGTTCTTATCCGTTGCATCAATAATCCCAAATCGCTGCAAAACAGATAAATAATGTCTTGATCATTCAATGATTGTCTTGATCATTCAATGAAGAATTATATCCAAAAATTCTTACTCCCTCCGTCTCATAATAGGTGTCTTCTTTAAGATTTTCATATTTTTTAAGACAATGATTTATTGCGTTGATTTTGATGGTAAAATAAATGTCATTTACTAAAATAACCTTATTAATAATAGGTAGTGGAGTGGTTACATGATTTAAAATACAATAAATAAGAGTAAGTTAATGGGAAAAAAATAATAAATATCACATTGATATTTTAAATGGACAAATAATTTGAGACAAATAAAAATATGAAAGAGGACATCTATTCTGAGACGGAGAGAGTAATAATTAATCCAATGACCAAAAAATTGTCGATATCTACAATCCGAAAAGCATATCAATACGCAAATCCCTAACAATCTTCCTCTTAGTCTAGCATGAAGTCTAGCAATCACGAAGCAAACAAATCTGAGCAAAACTTCAAAATCAACAAATCAAATTCATAAACCAAACGAGAGAAACATATAAGAAGCTATTTTTGGAATTTCGGAATGAGGGTAGAGAGGTTTATATAGAAGGTAGGATCGGGATTAGTGGCAGTGTTATCGCGGATGGAGGAAAATTGGACGGCCATGATGCAATTAAAATAAAACTGTTACGCGCTTTTCTCTGAATAAAGGCGGTGTAAAACGGGGATGGGATAAGATATGAAATTTTTATGGAATTATAGATGAATATTTTTTTATTTTTTTTAAATAAAAGTTTAAAAGATAATGCACTATGTAAAACAATATTACGCTTATATTAATATTTAAAAAAAAAAAATATGTGATATGGTTGAGTATATGCTTAATTAATTTACAGTGTAAAATATTTTATATTGTATATTTCTTTTTTAAAAAAATAATAAAAGTTTGAAATTATGTTGATTGATAATTTTAATCTTTTAAATTAGAATAATGCTTACATATAGTTAAGAATTAAATATAAAACAAATTTCTTAAAAAGTTATACTTTATTTTAATTAAACAATAATAATTATTGTTGTTTCTAAAACAAATTTTTTTATTTTTAAGTTTCTTTAATATGTGTCCTAATCCTAAGAGCAAGCTCTAAATAGAGATGTAAATAATATACATGTGGTTTAGTTTGAATATAGATAAAATTTATGTAGACTTGAATAAAATAAAATAAAGTGAAATAAAACTATGATTACAATAATAATAATCTATATTATATATAAAGAAAAAAAAGTCTTTTTTTTTTCAATTATACCTTTTTTGTTTTTGTTTTAAATCTCAACTTTTCTTTAATTAGTTTTTGTTTTAAAATTTAATTTTTCTTCTATTAGCCGCTATATGGTGATTTGAATATCTTTTTCACTCTATTATTTTTTATTATTTTACAAATGATTTAATTAAAATAAAAATAAAGACATAAAAAACACCATTTATATTTTGACCCGCCTGTACATTAATAATAACGGACAGACGGGCACATAATAATAATAATAATAATAATTGGTTTATTTCTTGCCTTGGTTTACTCCCTTAAAGGTGGTCATACTTATAGGTTGTATTTTTTCCGCGGTGAAGTGAGTTGTAATAGTCTCAGTAAAATTTCGACCACGAATCTATGCTCATGTCCAGGAGGAATTTGTACTAGTCTCAAGCAGATTTTGTCAAAGTGAGCGAATAATTTACACTTGATATCTCCATCTTGTAGCGCGATTTTTGTGGTTTCGAATCACTGTCGCTTTGGTACTACAGTTCGATTCAATTTTTATCCTGTGAAGCTGATTAAGGAAAGGAAATAATATGTCTCCAATTAACTCTGCTTGCATACTGAGTTTAAACAGATGACTGTTGGTTTACAGATGCTATCAAAAGGGAGGTCTGTCTTCGGTTATTTTGCTTAAGAATACAGTGTCTAGACTATTTGCGAGGTTTTTGATGAGGTATTAGATCTGATGCTTTTGGTTGATTGACGGAGGTACTGGATTTTGAGTTTTTGATTAGTATGCTCGCTAAGATTTCGCAATCTTATGCCTACGTATTCCCGTTTAACGAAACAGAGAAATCAGAGTGATCGTAGTTTCCTCTTATTCTATGGGGGAAAAGATGTTTTTGTGTCTTGTTCAAAGCCCAAGACAGAGGCTAAAAGGAGTATTTGTATCTTGTTCAAAGCCCAAGATATGAAGCTGAAGGGATTTGTTTTGTGTCTTGTTCAAAACCCAAGATTGAAGCTAAAAGGTTTGACTGAGAGAGAACTTGTCATCTCTAAAGAGGGATTGTTGATTTTTGGGTGCCTTGATTAAAGCACAAGTTTGATGCTAAAAGGTTTATTGACTCAACCGGGAATTTCTCTATACAAAGCCTAAGAGGAGGCTATTGACCCAACAAGA
This sequence comes from Lathyrus tuberosus, assembly GCA_022829125.1. Lineage (NCBI taxonomy): Eukaryota > Viridiplantae > Streptophyta > Magnoliopsida > Fabales > Fabaceae > Lathyrus > Lathyrus tuberosus. The sequence goes on along the minus strand of JALAZF010000352.1, from coordinate 6,585,096 downwards.
GGGTATTTATTGTTTGTCTCGTACGAAGCCCAAGATAGAGGCTAAAAGGGTTGACTCAACAAGAGAGTGCTAACAAGTGACTGACTCAACAAGAGAGTGTTTTTATATGTCTTGGACAAAGCCTAAGACGGAGGCTAAAAAAGGTTGACTCAACAAGAGAGTCTTTTTATCTGTCTTATACGAAGCCTAAGACGGAGGCTAAAAAGGTTGACTTAACAAGAGAGTCTTTTATACTCAACAAGAGAGTGATTTGTTGTCTCGTACGAAACCCAAGATAGAGGCTAAAAGGGGATGGACTCAACAAGAGAGTCTTTTATACTCAACAAAAGAGTGTTTTATACTCAACAGGAGAGTGTTTTGCTGTCTCGTACGAAACCCGAGATTGAGGCTAAATGGAGATTGACTCAACAAGAGAGACTGAAAAGGTTAGCTCCGCTGGGAGAATCATTTGTACAAAGCCCAAGAGGAGGCTGACTTTCCAGAGGAAATGATCATTATACAAAGCCTAAGAGGAGGCTATCTTACTGCTGAGGATTAGATCCATAGACAGGTCCAAGGGCGAGGAACTCTCATGAGAGAGACCAGGTTTCTGCTGGAGATTGATCCAGAGTGATTGGTGTTTTTCCCTATGTTTGAAAGGAACTTGAGAATGTCTTTGAGACTCAAAGGGGGTTTAGACTGTCCAAGTCTACTGGTGAAGAGTTTTATCTTTTGTAGGATGCCCAAAAGAGGGCAAGGGCCTTAAGGGATGAGAATCAACCCTAAAGTGGCCAGAGGTTTGACACTGGAAAGACTGCTTTAGCAAAGGATGACTAAGTTCTGTCTTATACCTTTAAGAGGTCGTTAGGGTACTTGTATTAAGCCCAAGAGAAGGCATGAGAACTTCTAAGAAGCCGAAAGGTCCTTGTACAATGCCCAAGAGGAGGCGGGGATGCTTTTAGGAAGCTTGTGGGTCCCCAAACCAAGAGAAGTTCAAGAAATGCAATTCACAGAGAAGAGATCATTCCAGGAAAGTTCGAGAATTTGGAAGAAACTCAAGAGATGTCATTCACGGAGAAAAGATCACCTCTGGGGAGTTAGAGTTTCTTTGATAATTTCTAAGGGTGACAGTCTGAGAAAAGGTTCATCGAGAATACGGCCGTTCTCTTTGTTCTGTATTGTTTAACCCTAAGAGAAGGGAAAACTGTATCTGGAATCCTACGGGGGATCTAGTTTTGTTTGTATTTAAGAGTGACCAACAGGGCTTTACCTAGTTCTAGACGTAGTTGTCGGGGAAAACTCTAAATAACTATACTAGTATTATACAGTGGATATGTGACAAGTATATAAGAGGATGTGAAAGAAGACTTACAGTGAAACAGCCCCACAATACAGTTATATACATATGAAAACGGTAAATGAAAGCGGATAAACACTTACCCATTGTAGAGCTTCCATGCTGTTTTGTTAGTTGTTCAACAAAGAAATTAAAGAAAGTTTTGATAACAACATATATTTGAATTCAAAATCAAATGAGAAAGTGCTTTGAAAAGATTGTTGGGGCTTACAGCTCAAGGAGAGGCCCAAGTTTTAACGATGATCACACCGTTGTTTTGAAATTGTACAGAGGGACTTATACAATATGTGAGGCCCACAAAGTTTTTATGTACAAGGGGATTGGGTCTTAAACTCTATTAGAGGCCCATGGAGTTTTTAAGAAAAGAAATGGGTCTTATAGCTCAAGGAGAGGCCCAGGGTTATTTGTTTGAAAACGGCGATCGCGTCGAGGTTTTTGAAAACACAGTGGGTCTTATACAACATCTGAGGCCCAAATCATTTTGGTTTTCAAAAGGGGTTAGGTCTTACACTCTATTAGAGGTCCAAAAGTGTTTTTGTACAAGTGATGGGGCTTACAACTCAAGGAGAGACCCAGATGATTTTAAACTGGCGATCGCGCCGAGATTTTTTATTGTGTCGGGACTTATACAATATCTGAGGCCCAAAATGGTTTTTGTACAACAAGGGTTGGGTCTTACACTCTATTAGAGGCCCAAAGAGTTATTTTTGAAAAGAAAAATGGGACTTACAACACAGGGTAGACCCAGATGAAATGTTTTGAAAACGACGATCGCGCCGCGGTTTTAGAAAACACTGTGGGACTTATACAATGCATTGAGGCCCAAAAAGGTTTTATTTACAAAGCGATGGAACTTACACTCTATTAGAGGCCCAAAGAGTGTTTGAAAATGATTGATGAGGGTTGAATTAATCAAACCCTAATTTTGTTAAAAAAGGAATTAATTTTGCTTAAAAATTAATAAAAATTATTGAAAACATGTGAAAAATGAGTGGTGATCTTAGATCAATGTTTCAAAAATCATGTTTATATCCACAAAATGATTGGAAACCAATTAAATTTGAAAAATCAAGGAGGAAAAAATATTTTAAATGTTAAAAAATAAATAAAAGATTAATTCTTTGCAAAAATATCAAGTATATGAAATAAATAACATTTTTGGGAATTTTTGGTAAAATAAAATATTTTAACATTTTTGTGAATTATTAAAAAAAGAATCAACTCAAAATCATTAAAACTCAGAGAGAAATTAATTTTTGAATCAATTAAATAAAATCACAAAATTCAAATATTCAAATTTGTGAAAAAGGCGCCAAGAACATGGGCCAAGAACACGCGCGAAGGGGGTTTTGCTTAGATTTGCATTTTCTATCCAATCTCACTGAATACTTGATGAAATCACACAATCCACATATCAATCTGCTCGTTTTCACCTCACGATCATGTCTATGGTCTTTAATTTCATTTATTTTAAGCATGGAATAAGAAATCAAGACAAAACCTCAAGAACCCTAAAATTCGCATAAAGGTTGAGAATTCTGATACACGATTCAAACAAAGCAATTAATTGAGGGGAAACATTCTATGCATGATTATGAACATTTGGCAAAAGTATTGTGCGAGGAAATATGCATAGATTAAGAGATGACAAAGTTTAGGCTTACTTGAAGGTCGTGACAGCAAGAGCAATGTGATTTTGAGTTGGAGGTGTTACACATGAGTTGTGATGATCTGAACAGCTTCCCTACACCATATGGAGTGTGTTTGAATGCTTGGACTTGATTGGAAATGGCTGGATCACTTCATGGCATATCAACTGACACTTGGTTGAAAACTTGAGCAACTGGCTGGTGATTATGAGAAATCAGTGTTACAGTTGTTGTTTAAGTGCTTGGATCACTTCTATATGATGTTTATGAGGGGTGTGTGTGTGATTGGTTTGGTTGGAATTGTTCCCAAGCTCAAAACCCGATAGTGACTTGCTTTGGAAGGAAAATTTGAGAGTGAGAAGAGGATTTTGAGAAAGGCAAGTGTTGTAGGCCTTTGGTGTACTTAAACTGAGCACAAATGAGCTCTATTTATAGTAAAGCAAGTTTGTTTTGCAAGTAATAGTGAAGGGAAATTGCAACAGCTCATTGTCCAATTGCATCACTTTGGAATCTTAAGTCTCCTCTAGCCATTGACTAGAGGTTAGAGCACATGCCTTTGGTTCCCTAGTTCAGAGATCATCCTTGACTCATTCAGTTGGAAAAGACTCAGTTCATGCCACCTTGGTGCATCCATTGAATGCTCCAAAACAAAATTGGAGTCTTGTCCCCTTTGTAGGGTTTTTTAGGTTTGGCAAGCTATTTTTAGTTCCAAAGACTTGGAAGGCTTATGGATCAGTGCTTGTTCCTCCTTGGTCTCCCCCTGAGGTGTTCAGATGGATAAACTTGTTTGTCATTTGCAAAAATTGATCAAATCGAGCAAAATGCACAAATCTGCCTTGTTATGACAGTTGCAGCAAGGCATCTTGCCACTGTCATAACTCTTAGCTCAAATGGAATTTCATGGGGTTCTTGGACATTTTGGAAAGCCCTCGTATGATACAACATATGTGTGATCATAGTTTGTCTTGACACTTTTTGGATCCAAGTGAAAAATGCCCCTACATTTTGAAAAATGTGAAACAGATTCTGACTTAGTGAAAATTTCACTAAGTGTTGGAAAAATGTCACTTTTGTGTTTTCAGCCATTTTGATCATTCCATAACTTAAAATCCATGAGGAATTGGAATGAGGTGTAGTTGACACTTTTAAAGTATGCCATGAGAGCTACAAATCCATCTTTGGATCAGCCAAAATGGTTGCTTGGATCACAAGTTATGATCCTTGGAAGTTGGTACCCTAGCCACTTTGTTCCATAACTTAGAAAATTTCTAAGTTTTTTATGGTTACCCCTTTTATAAGTTATCCCACTTTTCTTGATTTTTCTTGATGAATGTTGATTCAAATCACACATTAACATCATTTTAGGGTTAGGGAACCATAATTGACCAAAAAATCAAAAAGTCAAACTTTGACTTTTGGGCACAATTGACTTTTTATCAGATGAACTCCAAACTGTGCGATCCTCTATGAAATCAAGTCCTTGACCTAAATCAAACTTGATGGATTGATTTCATAGGTGTTATAGGGTGTATTGAATCATGTCCCAAGGTTTGGGAGCATGTCCTGGCCAAAAGTCAAAGGTACAGTTGACTTTTTCTTCAGAAACCCTAACTGTGGTTCTGAGGAAATTAAGGCTTGTGGATCAAGCTTCTTGGATCAACCCATTGTTGAAAATGGATCAATGTGGTTTATTAGATACCCTCAAACCATGTCTTGAGGTCCTGGCTCATGTTTTGTCCCAAAAGTCAACTTAGGGGTGAATTAGGTCAAGAAACCCTAGCTCCTGATTTTTAGTGAATGCATCCCTTGAGGCTAAATTGACTTGATGATTGGGCCCATGAGGTCCCTTGGAGTATCTTGGGTTGTGCTTTGAAGTATTGGCTCATGCCTAGAGGAAAATTTCCATCTGGAGGCCTTGGTCGACCAAAACCCTAATTTGGTGACACTGGCGATCTTGAGGCTTGAACCACTTGGAATGCTGCAACCTTGTGCCTGATTTCTGAAGTGGGAGTCCTCTTGATCCTTTGTGGATGTTTAAGAGGTTATACAAGTTGAAGATCATGTTAATTCTTGATTGATCCTTTGTCTAAAAGCTCTGAGTGGGCTTGAAACCCTAATCTTTGATAGTAGTGAATGTTCAACAATTCCTTGAGGAGATTGATGAGGCATAAAGGTACATCCATATTGTGATGATGATTTACACAACGATGGAAAATCTTAGTGGTCAAAATTTAGGGTATGACAAATCTGCATGGTAGTAGTCCAAACGAACATTCACATGCTCAAATTGCTCATTGAAATCTCCATCTCCTTTGTAATCTTATAGCTTAAGGGTTTTTTTCCAAGGATCGAGGAATTTTGTCGTCCATTTGTCGTCCAGGATACAACAGCCTAAGAAAACATATCAAACAACAATATCCATTAAGAAAACACTATCAACAATCTAACGCAATGAAAATCCATTAAGAAAACACCATCAGCAATTTGACGCAACGCAAATCCATTAAAAAAACACTATCAGCAATCTGAGAAATGCAACACAAATCCATTAAGAAAACCAACTCAACTAAATCCATTACGCAAACACGATCGGCAATCTCAGCAATCTGAGAACCGCAACGCAAATCCATTAAGAAAATACGGTCAGCAATCTGAGAATTCAGCCATATGAGAAAACTATCAAGACGCAATGCAAATCCATTAAGAAAACACGATCAACAAACGCTAACATCAAGCCATAACGAAGCAAGCAATCTGGAAAATTCGAGAAATAAAAATAATTAAAGAAATTTGATTTCTCCGAAGCTATTCTCCGTTCCTATCCATTGCATCAAGAATCCCAAATCGCTGCAAAACACATAAACAAATGTCTTGATTATCCAATGAAGAATTATATCCAAAAATTCTTCATAATTAATCCAATGATCCAAAAAAAAATCTCCATATCTATAATCCAAAAAGCATATCAATATGCAAATCACTAACAATCTTCCTCTTAGCAGCAAATCAATAAAACAAAAAAATCAAACCATGAAGTCGAGCCATCACGAAGCAAACAAATCTGAGCAAAACTTCAAAATCAATACATCAAATTCATAAACCAAAACAAATAGAACTTAAAAAAAAGAACAAAGGAGAGAAATATATTATGAGCTATTTTTAGAATTTCGGAATGAGGGTAGAGAGGTTTATATAGAAGGTAGCATCGGGATTAACGGTTGTGTTATAGCGGATGGAGGAAAATTTATCGGCCATGATGCAATTAAAATAAAACTGTTACGCGCTTTTCTCCGGTGTAAAACATTGGATGGGATAAGATATGAAATTTTTATGGAATTATAGATGAATATTTAAAATAAAAAATAAAAGTTTACAAGATAATGCACTATGTAAAACAATATTACGCGCTCAAAATTTTTAAGTTTATTAAATGATATATTAATATTTTAAAAATAAAAATGTGATATAATAGATTATTGGCTTCATTAATTTACAGTAAAATATTTTACATTGCATATTTCTTTTTTTTAAATAATAAAAGTTTGAAATTATACTGCTTACATATACATTAATAACACAAGTTAAGAATTAAATATAAAACAAATTTCTTAAAAAAATTATATTTTATTTTAATTAAAAATTAAAAATTAATTTTTTATTGTTTTTTCAATAACAATTTTTTTTTTTTAAGTTTCTTTAACATGTGTCCTAAGAGCAAAGTAAAATAATATACATGTGGTTTAGTTTCATTATAGATAAAATTTATGTAGACTTGAATAAAATAAAATAAAGTGAAATAAAACTATGATTGCAATAATAAAATTGGTTTCTTTCTTGCCTTGGGTTACTTCTCTGAAGGCGGTCATACTTATAGGTTGTATTTTTTTCGCGGTGAAGTAAGATGTAATAGTTTCGTAGAACTTCGACCACGAATCTATGCACTTGTTTGGGAGGAATTTGTACTAGTCTCAGGCAGATTTTGTCAAAGTGAGCGTGCACAATTTACACTTGATATTCCATCTGTATGGTAGTAGTCCAAACGACCATCCATATGCTCAAATTGCTCATTGAGATCTCTATCTCTTTTGTAATCTTGTAGCTTAAAGGGTTTTTCCAAGGATCAAAGAATTTTGCCGTCCAAGATACAAGCACTTAGAGGATTTTTCTTCTTTGGTGGATCCAAAGTGGCTTCCTTTTTTCCTTCTCTCTTGGCCGACTTACACGCTTCCAGAAGAGTGTGGTTACCATTCCTTCCCTCAGGATCAGGCAAAGGTGTGTCTTGTCTACATTCCCTACGGCATGGATACTTATATCTGGTTCCATAACCTTTTATGAGGATGTTTCTTAGACGATGCAGTATTTTGGTACAACATTTTAGAGACTCTCCTCTATCCGAGTGAGTGTGTTAACGATGGCTTGAGAATTTTAGTGTTGAATAATTCTGAACATGTTGTTTAGTAGTTCGTGGGTGGCTTTTAGTCCTTAATTAGTTTCCAGAAGTTGAAAACCAGGAAATGTTTAGCGTCTAGTGGCTACGGGGAGAGTATCTAGTAGGAGGGATGGTTCTTCTATGAGGAATTGTCGAGTATTAGCTTCGAGTTAAGGAGGTTGAAGAGCTTTCTAGATCGTTTATGGTTGTACCAGATTTTGCCGTGGAGGAAGAGGAATAGGCGGGGACGATTTTCTGTAGTGACGACTGCTGTTATGGCCAAACGTTGAATGGAGGAGCAAGTTATTTTTTGTGGTGTCATTGCTTGGCAGTTTTGGTGAAATGGAATTTAGTCGCAATTCAGCAGGATTGATTAGGATCTTAGATTTTAACCCTAATTGAGATGAATCTATGTATGAGATCAAGAAGTTATGATGATTGTAGGAATTTGTTGTCGGTTCCCACAAACAGAGCCGACATTCTGCATGAGAACAAGATAATGATCAGATGATGTGATATGGATATCTAGTAGTGGTGGATCCCTTGTTCTAATGTGTAAGTTAGCACTCCAATCTCAAGTTAGTGTATGAAGTGAATAGGGAAATTTCAAATGGAGGAGAAGTTACATGCAAATGACGCACTTTGATTTCTTTTATAGAGAAGTTTATTCGCAACTAAAATAAAAATGGACTTCGAAAAACATAGATGGTTGTAAGATCAATCTGATGGCTCTGATCACTTCACCCCTAAATATTGGTCTTTGTCTCTACTTAGCATTTGTGGTCTGTCTAGAATCTTTAAAATCGAGAGGAAAAGTAGCGTATTTTCAAGAAAATAAAAAAATGTTATTGTTCTGATCGAACTCATGACCACTAGACCTTTTTTCTTCGGGTGGCATTTTAACTGAGGGGAAAAGGGACACACTTTTCATGACACACTCCTTTACTTTTCTCAACAAATCGAGATAAAAATCCTTTTCAAACCGAGGAAAAATCACTTATTCGTAGTAGTGCAAAAGATTTTAATTACAAATATATTTGGTTCCTAAGAAAAGATGAAGTATTTCAAAACTAATTTATTTTTTATCCCTATAATTTTATCAGATTTGTGATATTTACTTTTCATAATTTAATTACAAATTAATTATTAAAATACAAGTATTCAACAAGAGAACAATATAAAAAAATTTATAAAAACATAATAAAAATAATATATAATTTAAAAAAATTATCGAATACAATAAAATTTAAAGAAAAATATTATAAAGAAAAGTGATAGAATATTTAAAAGTGACCTCAAATTTTAAAAAGTAAAATATAAGATTAACTTGAAGTATGAGTAAGTTTTTAATCACAAAATAGAAAACTGCAACAAAGAAAATTTGGATAAAAAATCTAAATTTTAAATTTTTTTAACCTAAATTAAAATCTTTATGAAAAAATAAAATTAATTTAATATAATAATTTATACTTTAACCATTAATTTGTCAATATAATTAATATAATAGTTTAGTCAATATAATTAATTTAAGCTAGTTTTGTGTTGGTGGAGAATATCATTGGAGATTTTATTATTGTAAGGGTGAATATCCCTTGTATTCTGATTAATTACATTTGCTTTTAAAAAAAAAATATTTTTTAATGAATATATATAAATAGTTGATACAAATTTTTCATATAGATAAATATAAAAAAATAATAATATTAGATAAAAGACATTTCTTATATTACTAATGATTTTTAATTTCAATCATATTATTTAAACTATAAGTTACATTTCTTTAATTAACCTTTAATACAACAACATTTTTTTTCCAAAGTTATATCAACACAATCTCCACCTAATGCAAATCCATTATTAATACAGTCTAGAAGGCACTTTGGAGAACAATCCTCAAAACAACACAATTTACCTGGCACCCCTATAAAGCAGGATGCTTTGCGAAGCTCAACTGTTTGAGTCTTCAAACCAGTAACTAATCCTAAATCAAAATAATATAATCATTTAATCGAATAGATAATAATATGTAGTATATCTTTCTGATCGTACCTGGATCAGAAAGTTGATAGTGGCCAACGACATCTGGAATGGTAGCTCCGGTGATGGTGAGAGACGGCGCGGGGGGGGGGGGGGGGGGGTGTACCTGCAAGGTACTCCGACGCTCAAGTGAGAGAGTGTACAGAATAACCGCAAATACAGAAAGAGTGAAGAGGTAGAAGAATGTATCTAACCTGACCCTCTCAAATGAGAGGGTATTTATAGAGAGCCCCCAGCGCGGGGCCAACGGTTACCTGCAGTGGGCTGGATCAACTAGGCCCACTCCAAGCAACTGCTAGGGCTTACGTGTAGTAGTGAAGACCAGCATGTGGTCTTCGCCCTAGAGTAACTGCTCCTAGATATCCGGAAGTAGGGCAGACCGAATCCTTCGGACGTGGGAGGTTACTTGGAACGTGTCCACGTGGTATGGACCGTTGGGTACTCCTCGCGGGGAGGAGCCTTCTGTGTCGAGGAGATGTGAATCCTGTGTACTCCTCGCGGGGAGGAGCCTTCTGCGTCGAGGAGATATGAAGCCCGTAGAGTGGACATGGCCTCGCGGGGAGGAGCCATGTCCGTCGAGGAGTGACGTAGCATTCTCGCGGGGAGAAGTTAGTCGGTCGGGGAGGCACATCTCATCAGGGCGTGATGTCCTCCTTTCCTATTGTCCCAAGTGCTCGACACTGCCTAAGTGCCCGGTGAAACTGTGGCTAGCACGTGGCAGTCGCGTGTCTTGCAGAAGGACCTTATTGGGCCTTCCCAGGCTGTATGGGTTGGGCCTGCCCGACTGTTGGGCAGCCTCAGCCCAGTCCAGAACAGGAGCCCCCCAAGTCGTTGCTCTGAGATGTCAGAGTAATGACTTAAGGATTATTGGCATGCGGGGATGCGTCAAGCGAAGAACCGAGGAGGCCATTCTCGTGCTCGACGCTACTACAGTGGCACATGAGTCGGGCATCGGACAACTGTGTCTAGTCGTAACATTGGGGAGATGAGGGGTTTCAGATTCGAAACATTGGGGAAAATTGAAACGACACGCGTGGGAGGATGAGCGGCTGCATGGGTGCCACGTGTCGTCTGTCATCATTACCTAGGGAGGCTAGGGCGGCTGGCTAAGGTAGCGCACTCAAGTGCCCTATGTCCCTCGAGTTCTGTGAGAACCACTATAAAAACTCCTCCCCTCTTTCATTTCCCACTTTTTCCGTTTCTCTCTCAACAATCCCTCTCCTTCTCTCTCTATCTTCTACAACAGCCGTTCGCCGCCGTCAACTGCCGGAACTCCGCGCCGGAAACCTAAATCGTCGCCTATAAGGTATTTGTTCAAAAACTGATCTTTTTCTTGCGGTTCCTTTCGATTTTGACTAGCGTATAGCACTTCCTTGGTGAACTGATGAAGTTCCCATGAGAAATGAAAGGGTTTCTGGCGAATACGGCGGGAATCTTTTGTTGTTGAGAGAGGGAGTGTTAAGAACTTCTCTCGCTTTTGTTGAATGTCTCGGGGACAAGGGATGAATATCTCGGCGACGCGATGAATGTCCCGGGGTCCCCAATGGTTACTCTTTTCGTCAACGTTATGGGGAAAAGGGGAAGAATTTTCCGGGGAGGCGATGAGTTCCTCGGTGACCATGCTATTCCTCGGCCTGATATGTCGGGGAAACGAGAAAGCCTTGCCCCTTCCTCGCCCGTTCGCTTGAACAGCGGTGGAGGGGTGAATTTGATATGACCCATCGAATTCACCGTTTCCTTCTGCTTTTCAGGTAAATGGACGGTTTGGCTGCGAAGGTGGCCGTAGGATCCTTCGAAGAAGAAGACCATCCAAAGTCTCCTATGGCTCACATGGCTTTCGTACATGAGCGCCCGCTCGAGGAGTGGTTCTGCGAAGAAGCCCTAGAGATGTCGTCCATCTTTGTCTACCGAGACGTGGAAGATGCGTTCTGTACCGTCGAGCATTGGCTAGTCGGGTCCGATAAATCATGGAAGGTTTTCTGCCCGGAAGAGTATCACCGGATATGTTCGCCTTACCGAGGAATGCGTATCCCGTTATACGAGTTCATGTTCGACGAGGCGGGGTGGAGGCTGCCCTTCACGGATTTCCAAGAGGGGGTCTTCGCCTGATTGAAGCTGACACCCTCGCAGATTCACCCGAACTCGCTGGCCTTTATCCGGGCTTTTGAGCTTGTTTGTAAACACCCGAAAATCGTACCAACGGTGTCCCTCTTCTTCCGAATATTCCATCTTCAAAGGTCGTCGGCCGGTGGACGACACGGCTGGGTGTCCTTTAAGCAAAGCAAAGCTCTGTTCCACACGTATTTGGATTCTTTCCGGGATTTCAAGTATCACTACTATTTTGTGAAGCCGGTCACCCTTGGGGCTATCAACTCGCTGTACCGGAGAGTTACCCGCAAAGTAGACGGTCGCTTCGAGGAGGTTCTGGAGCCGAAGTTCCCCCTGTACTGGACGGAGGAACACTTCAAAAAAGGGGTTGATAAATACAAGGTGAAACACAACCAGTTGGACGTCGACGACGGGGCAGCTTATGATAAGATCGTTGCGTACGTCGAAAGCTTCAATGAAGCTCAGTATGAAACACTGGATGACGAGCCTATAACGGGAGCAGATGGGCAGGTGAAGAAGCAACGTTGCTTGATCAATACCCGTGTTCTGCTCGAGACCTTCTTCGATGAAGAAGCAGATGAGCTGTTAGGTGGTGAAAACATCCTCGACCTACGCCTTCCTCGCATCAGTATACTTTGCCTTAATAATGTTTTCTTTCTTTTTACAGGGAAAATGGCCGGAGCTGAGGAGAGGCTCAAGAAGTTGAAGGCGAAGAGGGCTCGGGAAGAAAAAGCTCGGGGAGAGTCATCTCATCCAAAGGGTCAAGGTGTTGCTCCTTCTGGGGCCATGCCCGAGGGTGTTTCCTCAGCTGCTATGCCCGAAGGTTCTAGCCAATCCCAGCCTGCTTTGACTGCGTCGGGGATTTCAGGTATGTGCACACCTCCTACTGGGAGCCAGTCCCCGGGTACTCAAGGGACGCCGAAACGGCTACGGGTTTCGAATGCGGAGATTGTCGACCTGGCCCACGAAGAAAGTCCCCCCACCTCCTTCAAGCTTCGAACTCCCGCCATGCCATCTCAAGCCCCGCTTCTTCTCTGAAGTCATCTATCCTCGCGTCCCTCCCTCTGAAATCCAAGCTGTGCTGGGGACTGCTGCGGAAGCGAGGAGGAGAACAATCTTTGAGGACATGTTTGCCATTATGCGGCTCTGTTCAACTGCTATTGTCCTGAACGACGAGACCTGCCCCGCTGCTGAACTTTCTCGATTGCAAGAAAGGCTCGAGACCTTGGAGGCTGAGCTGCTGGACCTGCGCAAAGAGTTGAAGGAATGCAGGGACCTGAATAAAGAACAGAACGAGCAGCAGCAGCGGGCGGAGGCAAAGCTTAAGAAAGCTGAGGAAGCGGAGAAAGGTCATCTTGCCTGGATCACCGACCTGGAGGCAGAGGAGAAGCGGCTCAAGGAGAGGGTTGCTGAGTTGGAGGATGCTGTTTGGCCAGCTGAAGGTGAAACTGAAGAGGATAAGCTCCTAACCTCTCAAGCAGCTCTAGTGGCCAAACTCAGGAGAGTCGAGCAGGATCTCCGGCTAGCCGAGGATGATGCTCTTGAAACTGCAGGCATAGGGTTCCGAAATGCAGTGGCGCAGCTTCGGATCCTAAATCCCGACCTTGTGACCGACGGGGCTGATGCTAACTACGAGGTGGTCGATGGCCGGATAGTGCCGCCCGGGCAAGAAGGAAATGCCGACGAAGGAGGTGGGCCAGACGCTGCTGAGGCCGCTGCAGAGTAGGACTATAGTTTGCTTGGTCTGCGTGCCATTTTGTTGTTTTTGCCCCGCTTGTGGGCTTATTTGATGTAATACTCGTACAATGGTTGTTTTTGCCCGACTTGTGGGCTTATTGATGTAATATTCGTACAATGGGCTTTGCCCGATTCTTATACTTCGCTTTGCCTCTTTATTTATTTTACTTGTGTGTGATACTTTATACATTACTTATTTTTACCTAAGTAGTTGAGATCGCTGGCGTCTTGGGAGTTTGCTCGACTCTGATGATCCTCGACTGTGAAGAGAGCTAGTCGAGTGGTCGGGGGTTGTACTCCGACCTTCAACGAGGCTAAGAAGTCAGTCGAGGTCTTAGCTTCGTGGCGTGAACTTCCCATCGCGAGCTGGGTGTTCTGCCTATTTGGTACGTCAACGAAGGAGCTCGGTTGAGGTCTCCTCGTCGGGCCAAAAAGTCTCACGCACACACTTCGTGGTTTTTGGTCGTCGTGTGTTATATAGAGGTGTCGCGCATGTACCGTTGCACGCCCCCGTGGTCGCGACGTCGTACTGTCCCGGGCAGTGTCTAACTGTAATATTGTTTGAGCTTCTCAGCATTCCATGGTCGAGCAAGTTGTTCACCGTGGAGGTTTTCGAGGTAATAGACACCCGTCCCCGTCTTTACGACGACGCGGTATGGGCCCTCCCAGTTTGTGGCCAGCTTTCCTTCGCGTGAATCTTTCTGATTTCTCCGTATGACAAGACTGCCAACTTGGAAGTCTTGTTTGATAACTTTGTCATTATAACGCAAAGTTATTTTTTGTTTTAAAGAGGCTTCTTGAAGGGAAGCGCCGGTCCTTATCTCTTCGACAAGGTCGAGTTCCTCTCGTAGGGCTTTGTTGTTTGTTTCTTCGTCGAGGGGAGCTTCTGTCCTCCTCGAGGGTTCCCTGATCTCCACGGGGATAACTGCCTCGGTTCCGTACGTTAGGCGAAACGGGGTCTCCCCGGTCGTGGAGTGTGGGGTTGTTCGATATGCCCAGAGGACGATGTGCAACTCCTCGACCCACCGTTGTTTGGCCTCGCCGAGTCGTCGCTTCAGTCCCCGGAGTATCACTCTGTTCGCTGCTTCGGCCTGCCCATTGGTTTGAGGGTGTTCGACCGACGTGAAGTGCTGTTTTGTGCCCAGTTTGGCGACGAAGTCTTGGAAGTTCCTGTCGGTGAACTGTGTCCCGTTGTCGGTGACAATGGCTTGGGGCACACCGAATCGGGCGAGGATGTTTCTCTTGTAGAAATGGAGTATGTTGAAGGCAGTGATTTTGGCCAGCGCCTCTGCCTCAATCCACTTCGTGAAGTAGTCCACCCCGACGATGAGGTACTTGTTTTGGTACGACCCTATGACGAAAGGTCCGAGGATATCCATTCCCCACCATGCAAACGGCCACGGGGATGACCATGACTTAAGCTCGTTTGGGGAAGCGAGGTGCATGTCCCCGTGTCTTTGACAGCGGTCATATTTCTTGACGTGTTCCTTTGCATCGTTCTGCATAGTGGGCCAATAATACCCCGCTCGGAGTGCTTTTCGGGCTAGGGGCCTTCCGCCGAGGTGCTGGGCGTTGATCCCTTCGTGGATTTCCTGGAGGATCCCCAAAACTTTGCCTTCTTCGACACATCGGAGTAAGGGAATGGAGAATCCTCGACGGTATAGCTTACCTTCGACGACGGTGTACGCACATGCCCGCCTCTTGACTATCCCCACTTCTTTAGGATCGTCGGGCAGTTTGGCCGTCATCAAGTACTCGTAAACTAGGGTCATCCAACAGTTAGTGTCCCCGATGGCGTTGACCTCGGTGGTCGGGGTGGGTTTGTTTATGCTCGGCCGGGTCAGTATCTCCTGGATGACTGATTTGTTCCCTCCTTTTTTCTTAGTGCTTGCAAGCTTGGAGAGCACGTCCGCTCGAGTGTTGTGCTCGCGCGGGATGTGAGCCACCTCTGCGGAGACAAATTTCTTCAACTTTTCTTGCACCAAGGTTAGGTACTCGATGAGACTATCGTTTTTGGCCTGGAATTCTCCCCGAACCTGTGATGCCACGAGCTGGGAGTCTGTAAAGATTTTGACTTCTTTTGCGCCAAGTTCTTCCGCCAGTCGAAGTCCCGCGAGGAAGGCCTTGTATTCGGCTTGGTTGTTCGATGTCTTGAAGGACAGCTCGAGGGAGACCTCTATCAGGATGCCCTGTTCGTTTTCGAGGATAATTCCCGCTCCGCTACCTTTCGCACTGGAGGCTCCGTCGACGTAAATCGTCCATTTCTGGGAGCCATTGGTCAAGGATTCAGGGACGGTCATTTCCGCTATGAAGTCGGCCAGTACCTGAGCTTTCAAGGCTTTTCTGCCCTCGTATCGGAGGTCGAACTCGGATAGCTCGAGAGACCACAGGAGCATTCTCCCTGCCATATCTGGCCGACTGAGGAGCTGCCTGATAGGCTGCTCCGTCCTTACCATGATTGTGTGGGCCAGGAAGTAATGCCGTAATCTTCTGGACGCAGATACGAGGGCCAAGGCGACCTTTTCAATATGTTGGTATCTGAGCTCGGGACCCTGAAGAGCTCTGCTCATGAAATAAATCGGTTTCTGTCCGTCAAGGGTCTCCCGTATGAGGACAGCACTCACCGCTTCGCTGGTGACGGCCAGGTACAAGAAAAGTGTTTCCCTGTTATCTGGTCGGGACAAGACCGGGGGTTGTGACAAGACTTGTTTTAGATGGAGGAGGGCTTGTTCGCATTCTTCACTCCATTCAAAAGTCGCCTTCTGTTGGAGAAGCTTGAAAAAGGGGAGTGCGTACTGAGCGGATTTGGCGATGAAGCGGGAGAGAGCAGTCAGCATTCCATTAAGTGACTGGATCGACTTCTTCGAGTTCGGGGTAGGGATTTCAGAGAATGCCCTACATTTGTCGGGGTTCGCCTCGATTCCCCTCTCCGTGAGGTAGAAGCCGAGGAACTTCCCTGATCGAACACCGAAGGTGCATTTGTCGGGGTAGAACCTCAAGCGATATTTCCTCGCCGTGTCGAACACTTTCTTGAGATGAGCAGCATGGTCGACTTCTTCTGCAGATTTGACGATCATGTCGTCCATATAGACCTCGAGCACGTTGCCGATGTCTGCCCGGAAGACCTTGTTTATCATTCGTTGTTAGGTGCTTACGTTATAGTAGTAATTGCTCGACTCGGTCATGAAAGCGGTATGCTGCTTGTCTGCCTCGTCCATGGGGATTTGGTTGTACCCCGAGTAGGCATCCATGAAGGATAGTAATTTGAATCCTGAGAGTTATCGACCAGCTGGTCGATGTTAGGTAAGGGATAAGAGTCTTTCGGGCATGCCCGGTTAAGATCCGTGTAGTCAACGCACATCTTCCATTTTCCATTATTTTTCTTAACGAGTACAACATTTGAGAGCTAAGTTGTGTACTTGGCCTCGGAAATAAAGTTTGCCTCTAGGAGGTCTTTACAGCTTTTTCAGCAGCCTCCATTTTTTCCGGAGACTGCCTACGCCTACGTTGAGCTACAGCCCTAACGGCCAGATCTATAGTCAGCTGATGACAAGCTACTTCAGGGTCCAGTCCGGGCATCTTTGCAGCACTCCAGGCGAACAAATCTGCATTTTCTCGGAGACATGCCTTCAGCTGCCTCTTCGCCAGGTCGGGGAGTCCATAGCCAATCTTCACGCTTCGATCTGGGTTGTCGCCAAGGGGAACCAGCTCGAAATCTCCATCTGGGACGGGGCGCGTTGGGTGGAGAGGCCGCCCATTGATTTCAACTGGGAGGTCCTCGCCTGCAGCTTCTTCCTGCTCCCCAGGAAACCTGCTGTCAAGGTCGACCGCGCTGACCGGCGGGAGTGGAACTTGCATGACGTCTGGAGGTGCCTCAGCCTGAGTCTTGGTTTGACGCCGCCGACAACACTCAGACCCTTGATTGCTGCGTCGAAACATCTTCTGGCAGCGTTGATGTCCTTGTGGAGAGTGACCACACGTCCACGCTTCGTGTAGTACTTCATCTTCAGGTGGACCGTTGATGGTACGGCCGTCAGTTCCGCCAACGTGGTCCTCCCCATGATGCAGTTGTAGAGGGACGGGCAGTCCACCACCAAGAAATGCGTCTTCACCTGTCGGACAGTTTCCTCGATCCCGAAGGTGACCATCAACTCTACGAAGCCCCATGGTCTGGTGGTCGCGCCATTGAAGCCTTGTAGGTCTGACCCTACGTACGGGGACAAGTGTCTCTTGGTCAGCTGGAGGGTCTCGAAGAGGTGGACGTACATGATGTCCACCGAGCTCCCTTGGTCAACCAAAATTCTGTGGACGTCAAAGTTGGCCATCTGTGCCCAGATCAAGAGGGGGATGTTGGCGTTAGGTGCCCCACCGGGAAGTTCCTCGAGGTAGAAGGTAATCGGATTCGATCTTCCCTTAACCTTCTCGAGAGTAGGGGCTCGAGGAGTTGTTGCTTTCAGTTCGTCGAATTTCCTCTTTATTGACCCCACAGTCAAACGGTCAGGGGCTCCGCCAGATATGACCAGGCTTGGGGGAAAGACTCCCAGGTACTGCGGGCACTTATCGAATCTTCTGCTGGGAAGCTCTTCCACATGTTTCGGACAGCTTCAGGGCTGTCGAGTTCTCCCGAAAAGCCAAAGTCTTCAGGTCGCGTGACGCTTAACGCGACTTGCAGCGATCCGTTGTTGGGAGAAGGAGTTGACTCCTCGACATTCTGGGCCTCCTGGCCGCTGGGGCGGGGGGCCTCTTGCTGCTTGGCGTACTTCTTCAGGTACCCCTCTTTAATCAGCATTTCGATTGCGTCCTTAAGGTGGACGCAATCTTTAGTAACGTGCCCGTGACTGCGATGGAAACGACAGTACTTGGACTTGTCAGCATTTGGTTTGGAAGCCGCCGGTTTCGGGAAGCGGATTCCCCCTTTGACAAACTCCGAATTGGCACAGTCGCTAAAAATGCGCGCGCGGGACGCGTTTAGCGGTGTGTAGTCTTTGAAAAGGCCAGACGGTCCCCGTGATTCGCGGGGCTCTTTGGTCCGGGATTCTTTTTTTCTTTCCCCACCTCGCCTAGGTGGAGGGGAGTCTTCTCTTCTCCTGTCTCCACCTCGCCTGGGTGGAGGGGAGTCTCCTTCCTTGTCGCTGCAGGGGCCT
Organism: Lathyrus tuberosus; assembly: GCA_022829125.1. Classification (NCBI taxonomy): domain Eukaryota; kingdom Viridiplantae; phylum Streptophyta; class Magnoliopsida; order Fabales; family Fabaceae; genus Lathyrus; species Lathyrus tuberosus. The sequence continues at coordinate 6,566,655 of JALAZF010000352.1, read as the reverse complement.
TCTCTACGCCTCGAATCGAGGGCAATTTGCGCAGCTTCAGCTTCCTCGAACTCAATATGCGACTGAGCCCTCTCGAGGAGGCCTTCAAAGCTGCGGGGACGGTGTAGTCCGACGGATTCTGCGAACTTGGATCCTATCCGCAAACCCTTGATGATGAGATACATTTTGATGTGATCGGTCACGTGGATTTCGACTGCTTCTTTGTTGAACCTCTCTATGTAGCTCCGGAGAGGTTCATCCTTCCCCTGAAAGATGGCTTCCAGGGAGGTTATCGTCTTCGGATGTCGACGAGAAGCCGTAAAATGTTTTCTGAAGCGCTCCCTTAGGACCCTCCACGACGTGATTGATTCAGATGCTAGGTTTTTGTACCAAGCCATGGCCCATTTCCGAAGAGTCGTGGGGAATAGTCGATATTTGATAGCGCCGGAGACATTCCTGAAATCGAGCAGAGCTTCAAAACTCTCGACATGGTTATCAGGATCAGAGGTCCCGTCATATGTCCCCAAGGATGGGGGCCTCTCCAGGCCCTTAGGAATAGGGGCGTCCATGATGTGCCTGGCCAGAGGTGTCTGGTAATCGTCGTCCTCGCTGGCTCCCGGAGACACCGAGGGGGAGTGTCGTCCATGAATATAGTGACGTCTCGGGAAGTGGTCCTTTGGGCGGCCTCTGGGCTCCTCGGCGTCCGGCCTGCTCCTTTTAGTTTTCGAGGAACGGACTGGTCCCTTTGGTGTCGGGGAGCGGTGGCGTTTCTGAGGATGTTCCGGCTGAGTACGCTCCAAGCGTGGTCTGCGACCCCTGTGAACTGGGGAGGGGCTGCGAGATGCCTCTGGGGACGGCGAATGTCTTGGAAATGGCGGTGGCGGGTACCTTCGCGGGGAAGTCCGACCACGACCTTTCTCCAGCGCCTCATTCCGGATGTTCTAGTTGAAGATCATCTGGTTGGTCTGATTGACCAAAGCAAACAGGGCAGCAGTGCTCGGGTCCGCATTTGGTGGCGGGTCCACGGGCTGGAAAACGGGCTGGAGAACTGTTTCATGTCCGTCTTGGTGAGCTGTCTTGTACTCCACTTCCTCGGAAAATGGTGAGGTGGTGAGTCCGTCTCTGATGTCGTTCTCCACGACTGGTTGGGCAGCGTGGTTGTCGACGCGGTTGCCATTGCTGAGCTGCGCGATAACGTTGTCTAGAGCTTGATTCGCCGACGGGTTGGCCATGATGGTTTTTGAATGGAGAAAGCTTTGGTTTATCGAGCAGAAAAACGGGGAAGCTTATAAGTTCCCACAGACGGCGCCACTGATCGTACCTGGATCAGAAAGTTGATAGTGGCCAATGGCGTCTGGAACGACAACTCCGGTGATGGTGAGAGACGGCGCCGGGGGGGGGGGGGTGTACCTGCAAGGTACTCTGACGCTCAAGTGAGAGAGTGTACAGAATAACCGCAAATACAGAAAGAGTGAAGAGGTAGAAGAATGTATCTAACCTGACCCTCTCAAATGAGAGGGTATTTATAGAGAGCCCCCATTGCGGGGCTAACGGTTACCTGTAGTGGGCTGGATCAACTAGGCCCACTCCAAGCAACTGCTAGGGCTTACGTGTAGTAGTGAAGACCAGCACGTGGTCTTCGCCCTAGAGTAACTGCTCCTAGATATCCGGAAGTAGGGCAGACCGAATCCTTCGGACGTGGGAGGTTACTTGGAACGTGTCCACGTGGTATGGACCGTTGGGTACTCCTCGCGGGGAGGAGCCTTATGTGTCGAGGAGATATGAAGCCCGTAGAGTGGACATGGCCTCACGGGGAGGAGCCATGTCCGTCGAGGAGTGACGTAGCATTCTCGCGGGGAGAAGCTAGTCGGTCGGGGAGGCACATCTCAGCAGGGCGCGATGTCCTCCTTTCCTATTGTCCCAAGTGCTCGACACTGCCTAAGTGCCCGGTGAAACTGTGGCTAGCACGTGGCAGTCGCGTGTCTTGCAGAAAGACCTTATTGGACCTCCCCGGACTGTATGGGTTGGGTCTGCCCGACTGTTGGGCAGCCTCGGCCCAGTCCAGAACACTTTCAATTATAATTATATTTAATTGTTTATGAAAAGAACTTAGAGATATTAAAAGCAAAAATCAAAATTTTTCTACTTACCTGAGACTAAGACCAAAGCAATGCATGAAACGCCTAAAAGATAAGATTGAAAGTTGTTAAAAGCCATTTTTGTTTAATTTTACCTTATATTATATATTTTATAACATTATATAAGAGTAACATCACTTCTATTTTATAGACTTGAAACGTGTATTGTTTTGCATAAATTTATTATTTAAATGTAATAAAATATTATTTATTTATAATTTGTAATAAATATTTTTTCTATTTTTTTACAAATATTTTTCTAGTTAAATAAGAAAAAATTTATCTTTTTAATTCATTGAATATGTAATGTATATGGTCCGTATATCACCTAAATTTATTAATTATTTAATGTATTTAAAAAAAACGTTTTCTTATAAATAAGACAAAAAAAAGTATAAATATAATAATTATATGTATGAAAATGTTTTTGGACAAATACTAACTATAACCGTTGTAATAAATATTTTGAATAGTTAGCAAACTTATAATATTATTAAAATTTCAAATAATTAATAATAGTTGAGATTTTATTTTAAATAACAAATAATAATATAATAAAATAAAAAAGGTGAATATTCATCAAAGGACAAATAGAGGAAGCGATGATGTCAGTGCAAGAAGTGTAAAAAAACAATGTAGGAATTAAATCAAGTAAAAATAACTACAGTCTATTTTATAATTGGTTGGAAGGAGACACTAGAAGACACTAGTTAAATATAGAGGCTTTTCCTTAATCATTAAGTAATATCTAGTTAGATATTTGTCTTTCTCTTTAAGTAATAACATGTGACTTGCTGTCATACTTTATCATTATAAAAAAGTTTCCTATTGTGCCAATTGCATTAACCGCCTATAGTTTTTCTTAATGACTAAGATACCTTACTTAGTTATTAAATACAGTAAGCCTATAAAAGGCATAGCTTGTGTATATGTAGAATCATTATTATCAAAATTATACGAATGAAAGTCTGTTAAGAAAAATCACTTCCTATGTTTAATTTTAGTTTATCTTCAAGTCTCATTTGATATCAAATTAGTATCAGAGCAGGTTAGGTCATGTGTCAAAAATATTTTGAGTGTGTGAGGAACAAAAGAATTTTCATTGTGTAAAAAATTATTGTGAGAGAAATATGGAAAATAATTACAATTTTGTTTGGTCTGGTCCAAAATTAAAAGCGGAGTTAGATTTTTGTTATTGAGAACTGTTGATGACAACAAAACTAAAAGCTCACAATGTTTGGAGCTTTGTGGATCCCAGTTTACAACAAGGAGCTTTGTCAGATTTACCACAAAGGTAAGAGTGACATCAAACCGCCTATTTCCTTTAAAAATTCAACATGGAAATTTCCTTTGCTTAAGTTCTATCATTCCAAATGATGATTGGTTGTGGAACATGAGATTTGGTCACTTTTGTTTTTTTGGCTTAAATTTCCTATCACGAAAAGAATATGTTTCCAGATTGCCTCTTGTGAATATTCCAAATGGAATATGTGAAACTTGTCAAGTTGGAAAGAAGCATAGAGACTCATTTCCAACTGGAATGTCATGGTGAGCAAAGAAACTACTGCAGATAATTCATTCAGATTTGTGTTCAGTGCAAATACCAACACCCGATGGCTGTAAGTACTTTATTACTTTTATTAATGATTTTAGCAGAAAAGGCTTGGGTGTATTTCTTGAAACAAAAAACAGAAGCGTGTGATGCCTTAAAGACATTAAAGGCATTTGTAGAAAAACAAAGTGGTTGTAGAATCAAAGCGTTGAGAACAGATAGAGGCCAAGAATACCTCGTTGGTATAAGTTTCTTTGAGCAACATGGAATTGAGCATTAGTTAACAACTAGACAAACACCTTAACAGAATAGGGTGGCGGAAAGAAAAAAAAAAAAACAATCATGGATATGGTGAGATGCATGTTCAAGGCCAATAAATGCCTAAGGGATTTTAGGCAGAAGCTGTTGCTACTGCGATTTATATTTTAAACAAGTGTCCGACAAAGAGTGTCCAAGAGAAAACTCTAGAAGGAGCTTGGAGTGGAAGAAATTATTCTATCTGACACCTTAAAGTTTTTGAATGTATTGCATATGCTCATGTAACAGATAAATTGAGAAAGAAGTTAGATGATAAAGGAGAAAGATGTATATTTGTTGGTTACAGCTCAAACTCAAAGGCTTATAAGCTATATAATCCAGAGACACAGAAGGTGATTATCAATCGAGATGTGACTTTTGATGAAGAAGGAATTAAAGTCACAAAAAGATCCAGTAGTGAATTCAGGTGATTACGAAGAAGATAAATGAGCATAATCCAACACCTTATGAGCCAGAAACATCCAACAAACAACAAAGGTTGCGTATATTACCAGCCAGACTGCAAGATTGTGTTTTGGGTAACGATAATGACCCATCTGATGAGGAGATTATCAACTTTGCTTTATTTGCAGATTGTGTTCCATTAAATTTTAAAGAATCCTCTAGTGACAAAAAGTGGAGAAAAGCCATGAATGAAGAAATCAATGCAATTGAGAAGAATCAAACATGGGAGCTGACAGAGTTACGGATAAACAAGAAACCTATAGGAGTGAAGTGGGTGTACAAGACCAAGTATAAACCCAGCAGTGAGATTGATCGCTTTAAAGCAAGGTTGGTGACAAAAGGAAACAAGCAAAAACCAAGTATTGATTACTTTGAGGTATTTGCTCCTGTTGCAAGGTTAGATACAATTATAATGCTTATTTTGATCTCAGCTCAAAATAGTTGGAAAATACATCAAATGGATGTTAAGTCTGCATTTCTTAATGGTAATCTGGAAGAAGAAGTGTAAGTTGAGCAGCTTGCAAGATATGTAGTCAAAGGAAAGGAAGATAAAGTCTATAGATTGAATAAAGCATTATATGGCTTAAAGCAGGCGCCAAGAGCTTGGTATAAAAAGATTGATTATTATTTTGTGCAGAATGGTTTTCAAAGATGTCCTTATAAGCACACATTATATATCAAATACATTGATCCTAGAGACGTCCTTATTGTGTGCCTATATGTTGATGATTTGATTTTCACTGGATATAATTCAGAGATGATTGCAAAATTCAGGGAGGCTATGATTAGACATTTTGAAATGACAGATCTGGGCTTAATGTCCTACTTTCTTGGCATTGAGGTCATTCAACAAAATGATGTGATTTTCATTTCCCAAAACAAATATGCCAATGATGTTTTGAAGAAGTTAGAGACGGAGCATTCAAAGCCAATTTACACACCCGTTGAAGAAAAGTTGAAGTTGACAAGAGAAAATGATGGAAATAGGGTAGACTCAACCCAATATAAAAGTATGATAGAAAGTCTGAGATATTTAACTACAACAAAACCTGATCAATATAGTATATGGAGTTGGTTTGCTTAGCAGATTCATGGAAGAACCATGTCTTAGCCATTTGCAAGGAGCTAAAAGGATTCTTTGTTATATCAAAGGTACACTAACTGATGAGATTTTTTTATGCTAGTAATAATGAAGTGGAACTTGTTGGATACACAAATAGTGATTAGGACGGAGATATAGAAACAATAAAAAGCACGTCACGGTACACATTTCATTTGGGCACATGTACAATTTAATTGTCAGTTGTTGCGCTTTCTACTACTGAAGCTGAATATATTGCAGCAACCAGTTGTGCTACTCAAACAATATGGATGAGAAGAATTTTAGAAGTAATACATCAGAAGAAGAATAGTCCTACAAAGATATATTGTGACAACAAGTCAACTATTGCACTGAGTAAGAATCCGATTTTTCATGGACATTCCAAGCATATTGATATTCGGTTTCACAAGATAAGAGAGTTGATATCTGAGAGAGAAGTGATGATCGAGTATTGTCCAATTGAAGAACAAATTGTAGATATATTCACAAAGCCTCTGAAGATTGAGTTATTTTACAAGTTAAAGATGTTTGGAATGAAAAATTTGAAAACTTGATTTAAGGGAAGCAATGTAGGAATTAAATCAAGTGAAAGGAACTACAATCTCTAAAAGCATTTTATAATTGGTTGGAAGGAAATACTAGAAGGCATTAGTTAAATATATAGGCTTTCCTTAATCATTAAGTAATATCTAGTTAGATATTTGTCTTTCTCTTATGCACTAAGTAATAGCATGTGACTTGTTGTCATACTTCATCATTAAGAAAGTTTCATATTGTGCCAATTGCATTAACCGCCTATAGCTTTTATCAATGACTAAAATAGCTTACTTAGTTGTTAAGTATAGGAAGCGTATAAAAGGAACGACTTGTGTACATGTAGAATCATAATTATCAAAATTATATGAATGAAAGTGTGTAAAGAAAAATAGTTTCTTCTGTGTAATTTTAGTTTATCTTCAAGTCTTATTTGATATCAAACAACAAAGGGTTAAATATACAAACCACTCTGCAATGTTAGCGAGTTCTCATTTTAGTTTTTGGCAAAATTTTTTTTTTTAAAAACCCTCTCATCTTAGTTAGATTTCCTCACTTGGACCCCTGACTGCCACATTGCAGCAAAGATTCCTTTATATTGCTTGCGTGACAGTCCACGTGACATTTTTAATATTATTTATTTATTTATTTATTTTATTTATTATTTATTTATTTATTTATTTTATTTATTTTATTTATTTTTATTTATTTATTTTTTTTTTTAATTTTTTTTATTATAATTTTTTTTATTTTTTTTATTTTATTTTTTTTCGTTTTTATTTTATATATTTTTTATTTTTTTATTTTTTTTATTTTTCGTTTTTGGACCTAATTTTTATTTTTAATTCTATTTTAAACAAATTGTTATTTTAAAAATTAGTTTCATTATACTAATCCATTTATTTCAATTTATTATCATACTAATCCATTTATTCTCATACTAATTTCAATTCAACAATATTTATGAGTGATTTCTTTATAAACACTAGTGGTGCCCCCTAACCAACCGATGTGGGACATTGAAAACACTTCAAACCTGTTGAAACTTTACCAGCAAAAACACTTCATATATGTTAATAATTTGAGAGGAGAACGCAAACACCACATACTTCTTCCCTTATATTACAACACTCATCAACCATCTTTATAACCTCTCTCCACTTCTTCTTCTTTTTTCGCTACAGTATTGTTTCATTTCTTCTCCATTGTTTTCAATACTCATCAACCATCCAAAGCTCAATACAAAGCATACTCACAACACAACAATACCACACACCCTAATAATCAAGAATCTCAAGCTCTCATCACTCTCCAAACCTCCATCACCATATTGTTAAATCATATCTATACTATAACCATAACACAACCGTCCACATCCTCATGAAAATGGTAACTTGCTACTGCCATGTTCACACCATAAGTATTAGGGGAGATTTTCAACTAGGGAGCATTGAACATTGAGGGACTTTTCTAGAGCAACACCTTTGTGAGAGACACACCATATACTCACCCAAAATCTTAAGGTGATAGGTGTATGGGTTCTCTCACTTATAAATGTTCAAGTCACCACATTCTTATCCAATGTGGGACTATTATCCACGCTACTCACACTTGTTAATACTTAACACTCCCCCTCAAGTGTGAGTCTATCCACAATGCTTTCACAATGCCCCCCCTTAAGCGGAAGCTTCAACTGTGCAACTGCACTTTCTGTTGTGTGTTTCTTACTCAACACCCTTGTACCGCCGTTGACACTCTTCAACGGGACACCTCCTAACCACCACCTGTGGGGAGTACTTTCGATACAAGTAAGTCGGTCCTTTACTCGAACCAGGCTCTGATACCGCTATTATGGGAGATTTTCAACTAGGGAGCATTGAACATTGAGGGACTTTTCTAGAGCAACACCTTTGTGAGAGACACACCATATACTCACCCAAAACCTTAAGGTTTTAGGTGAGTATGTGGCGTGTCTCTCACAAAGGTGTGTCCCAAATAAGAAATGCTCCCTCGTTGACCCCCCCGAATCGCTTCTAACAATGGTATCATGAGCCTTTGGTTCGAGAAAAGGGACCGATTTACTTGTATCGAAACACTTCCCGCAGGTGTGGGTAGAAGGTGTTCCGTTGAGTTCAACGGTGATACAAGTGTATGTGGAAGAGAGAGCTTTCACATGAGGGGGAGCATTGTGTATAAACTCACACTTGAGGGGGAGTGTTGAGAATCAAGTGTGAGGAAGAAGTCCCACATTGATTAGAAAATGGAAGATTAAACACTTTATAAGTGGGAGAACCCACACACCTATCACCTTAAGGTTTTAGGTGAGTATGTGGCGTGTCTCTCACAAAGGTGTGTCCCAAATAAGAAATGCTCCCTCGTTGACCCCCGAATCGCTTCTAACAATAAGTTATGTTCATACAATATAAAAAGTTTTCAACTTACTATATCATTATCCTTTTGTATGAACAATTTTTTGTACAAAGAACATATGAATGTGCATGTAAGGGAAGGATAAGGATGTTGTATCTATCTTGAATCCAAAGAGAAGAGTCCAAAAGGCTAATACTCACAAGTGTCCCACATCGAAAACTATTTACTAAATGAAAGTGTTTATATATGTTACTTGTCAATCATATAACAAATGAAATAATATATGGGCCAGAAAAAATGGAGTTATAATGGGCTTGTGTGTGTGTTTGTTTGTGGCCTAATTAAACTAATTTTTAAAATAACAATTTGTTTAAAATAGAATTAAAAATAAAAATTAGGTCCAAAAAGGAAAAATAAAAAAAAGTAAAAAAATAAAAAAATGTATAAATAAAAACGAAACAAAAATTAAAAAAAAGAAAAAAAAATTATAAAAATTATAAAAATAAACAAAAAAAAACGTAAAAAAAATAAAAAAAAATAAAAAAAATAAAATAAAATAAAATAAAAAAAATAAAAAAATAAAAAAAATAAAAAAATAATATTAAAAATGTCACGTGGACTGCCACGCAAGCAATAGAAATGAATCTTTGCTGCAATGTGGCAGTCAGGGGCATAAGTGAGGGAATCTAATTAAGATGAGGAGGTTTTTAAAAAGAAAACTTTGCTAGGGGCTAAAATGAAAACTCACTAATATTGCAGGGAGAGTTTGTATATTTAACCCAACAAAAAAAAAATTTACATATAAATAAAACAAAATATCTTAAAGCAGCCTTACCAACACCACTATTTAGGTTGTCATAAATAATGATCCAAATAACTATTAAAGTACACATGGTGGTGGATAGAAAGAAATTATAATAGTCTTTATTTTTGTAATTATTTTACTTGAGTTAACTTTCTTAGTGATTTTTTATCCTGCTATAGATGTATACGGGTTTGGGTACCTCTTTGTACTTTTGTTTATATAAAATTTTAGCTTATAAAAAAAAACTATTAAAGTACACCTTAGATCTCAAGTCACAATCAACATAAAGATCCCATCATAATAGGTGATTAATTGGTTCATGAAACATTTATATACTTTAAAAGAAGATATAAGTTATCATATCTATTATTTCTATAAAACTTTACTTTCATAATAGAGAGGGGAATGCAATTTATGCTATCTAAAAGTAGTTAGGAATCATAATTCCAAGGCTTGTTTTGTGCATAGTTAAACTACCCAAAAGGTCTTCTATCAACTAAATCATATCATTCTCATAAAAAAAACTAAATTATATCATTTAACTAATCAAAAGAAAAGAAAAATAAAAAATCTTAACAAGTTAATATGGAACAATATTTTTACTACTCGGTATAATATGTGTGTTTGCGATCTATCTCACATCCTAGGTTGAATTTGTGTTTGTTAAGACTCTTATTGTGACAATCTCAACATGTTTCCCTCAACATTATATCTTATTCAATGAAAAAGATCATTAACATTTTGATTTCAATCTGTTATCATTATATTTTATGGATTAATGTTTTTCCTTCGAGGAATTTGAGGATCCAAAATCCCCTAAAAAATACCATTGTTCCATGTTTTTATTATTAATGCCACCGATTAATGCTGGCAAAGCATCGTAAATATGACCAATTTAATTGGATAATGTTTGATAAGTTGTAGGGGAATTTTATATGATTGTATTTGAGATTGATGTTCAATCTAAATTTGATTGGTGTGTAATTTGATTTTCGCGTAATTGTAATTTGTTTGTAAGCTCATAATATCATTTTTAGACATGTACCTTGAGACACCCTATCATTTAATTTATTGGATTTGGACCTATGATAACGTGTTTTTTTAGCCTTTACAATTTGATTTAGGTCAAAATATCAAGTGTAACTTGAAACACAAGTTAGAATACTTAAATAAAGTTTTTTTTTGTGTGAAGCTTGATTCAAATCAAACATGTTATGGTTAGAATCAAACTGTTGCTTGGAAGTTTAAAATTTGGCTCTGCCTCCTTGATTTGAATAAGGAAAATGTGTGGTTCAAATCACAACACTTCTTGACTAAAATCACAGATTATTTGATTCGAATCAAAGATTTCTTTTGAAAAATGAACTGTGAATGCTTTGTGTGACTCGAATCATAGACCCTTGATTCAAATCAAAGTAACAAATTCTTCACTTTACTAACTTTGATTCAAATCATCATTTCTTATATTCAGATCATAACCTCATGATTTGACTCAAACCATCTTGTGTTACCTCACCTTTCTCTGCCTTATCTATTTAAACCCTTCTTTATCTCTTTGATAAAAGTTGATTGGTTGGTTGTTTTTTTTTAAACATTCAGGCTTAACAAGTTAGTTAATTGTTGTTCATTTCAATTAGATTGATTAAAACCCATGATATTCATCAAGAACAAAAAACACACCTTGTCAAGAATCTTGATAAAAACCATGAGAGTTTCTTCATTGACAAACACATTATCTTCTTAATTCAACCATGTGAAACACTTCTTAGAACGTTGATATTGTGAGAGTCTATAGTCGTGTTGTGTGAGATCCTTTAGATACTAGTCATCATCTTCAATGTTATACCAAAATCCCATTATTGTGGTGCTCAACTCTAAAGATTGAGTATAATAGATAGACCCACGGTACATTAGATTTAATGTTTTTATGTGAAGTTTTGTTGTGTGTATTGATAAGTGTCAAATTGTGTTAAATATGTGTGTAGTTTATTGGGACTTATTGACTTGATTCATTGGCTTTACTAGTGAAAACCTTGACTTTAGTTTGAATAAGTAATCGTTTAGTATTATAGCTTAGTTTTTGCCGGTTTGTGTAAATATCGTTTATTTTGATCGTTTTTATCTCTTTTTGTATGTATTCATGCATGGTTGAAACATTGGAATCAAAGGCAAAAACATGGCTTCAATTTAGCAAGTTTTGGAATAAAGTGCTTTCGAGCGGGCTGAGTCCAAGTTCTAGGATGAACGGGCTGAGCCCAAGTTCTGGCATGACAGGGCTGAGCCCAAGTTTCTGGCACGACCGTGCTGAGCCCATTTTGCATGGGCTTAACGCGATGCCACTTTCTAGTAGTGTATTTAAATAGATTTTCATATATATTTTGCATCTAACTTTATCTCTCTTCATTCCAAACGTATTTTTAGAGAGAGAAACAAAACCCTAAGAGGGAGAAGCCAAAATCAAAGGAAATTGGAGCTTGATCTTTTTGGTAAGTAGCTTCGATCTCTTGTTGGAGTAGGATGTAATTGATCGGTACCTTATGTATTTCTTCTAATCTTTGTATTGTGAACTAGTTTTGATTCAATATTGATGTTATCTTTGATTTCATATTTATGGGTTTGAGTGTGTGTTAAGAAATCTCTTTCAAATCCTAGATCTAAGATATTCTTCTATCAATGAGCAAATTCTAGACATAGATTTGTAAGTTGATATTCACTAGTATCAAGCTTTTATATTATTGTGTTGATTGTTAGCATGAGATATCCTCTAGTGATTAATACGGTAAAGCCCACGATAACGCTTTAGACATAAATGGTATTGTGAGGATGCGTGATAATAGAGATGAGGAAGTATGTTCACTTACTTAAATTAGTTGAATACATGTTAAAAAGAGTTAATTGTGTGTACATATTCTGATCATGGCGTCGTATATAAATTAATCATTTATTTGATATGGATGTTATCCTTGTTTACACATTGATTTTAACCGCTATAGGCATATAATCTTCAGATCTTGATCTAGGATAAGCATCTATTAGGTTATGAACTCTAGATATAGATTTAGATCTAACATTCATTGTGGGTATCGATTCTTAAAGCTCCTTCTTGTTTAGTTGCGTGAGACATCATCGATTGAACAATAGGGTAGAACTCTCGTCAGCGCTTCACACATGAACACTGAAGTGAGCGATATGTGATAGTATTAGATGAACGATTGATCCTTGTATAACTGGTCAGAAGAATGCATGCGTTATCGATTCATGAAATCCCAATCCCAAGGCTCCGTTCAATTTTAAGTCTTTACTTTATATTTTTCGTCTTTATATTTTCTACTTTTATTTATTGTACTTTTAATCTTTCAACCATTTTGTAACCATAAGCTTAGAAACATAGAAATTGTTGAACGACATTTGATCCCTCGCACCGATCCCTGTGGATACGATAAAACCCAGAATATTTCCAAACTTACTTTTGCTTGCCGCTTTACTGCAACAAAAAAATGGCGTCGTTGCCTGGGATTGATGTTTTGATATTGAAAGAATCGCTATAGTTTCTATATTTTTGAGTTTTGTACAATTGTTTATATTGTATATATATTTATTTTCTTTCACATTTGTTCAAGTGTAGGTTAGGGATAACTGTTGGTGAAGGAACATCAACAAAGCCAGAAAGCAAAAACAACTAGCCACACTAAAGGAAGCAGCGAGATGGAGCATATCTTTGTTATAGTTTTTCAGAGTATTATAGTTATTAAAGAGTGAGAGTCGATGGAAAACTTGAGAAAAGTTTCCATTTTTGAAAAATCATGTTTTGCCGATGCCACTTAGCGCGACCAGAGGGCACTTAGTGCGCTCTGCTGCACATGGAAAAATATTTTAGCCACATATCCACATTCACCCTAATCTTTTCACCAATTTTGAACTTATTGTATTTTATGTTTAGTAGTAATTTAATTTAAAGTTATTAAGTTGTTAGAGACTCGTTTTGTGTTGTCCAAAAAGTTTATTTTTGATTTTCTTGAAGAGACATGCGGTGATTGTTCAAGTTTGAGTATGTCAACAAGAAAATGTCATGGTAATGATAAAAGTTTGGGAAGAAAGTTGCATTGTCAAGGTATGTGTTTAGTGCTTTCTAAAACATAGCATGAACGTGAACTTTAGGCTTTGTACAAATCACATGTCATGCATTCTCTTGCAAATGTTGTTCATTTGCGAATCATTTTAGCTCATAGCTAAATGTGAGGAAACCATCCATTGTTTACTAAATGCTCAAGAGACCAACATCTTTGTTTAACTCGTTTGACTTAGTTTTAATCATATATTTGCGTTGATTGTATGAAAGCATGAAAATGATCAAGACATTTTGTTTAATTTTGAGCACAAGCACTTGGCCAAATAGTCAAATTACCTTGTGAGTGAGCGAGAATTTGTTAACCCCTTCGAGCCTCAGTGTCAGGATTCATCTTGGTGTTGGACCATGAACTTGTGCATGAGTAAGTAGTTCATCATGGATTCTGATTTTGTTTCTAAAGCCCTTGAACTATCAACCATATATTGTGGTTGGAATTTTTCCTTGCCTTAAAAAGTTTGGGAGCATTAGAGTCACGATGTTTGATTGTATTTAAGTTGAGGAGAAAATGATTGGTGGCTTAAAGGTTGGTTGCTAAGAGGTTGAAAAAAAATAAAAAAAATAAAGTGGTTGAAAAAGAAAGAAAAATGTAAAAACAAAAAAAGAAAAAAATAGTAAGTTCAAGGTTGTAGCGAATGAGCAAAGAGAAAATGGTGAAAATTCTTGATTGCTTGAAAATTTGAGAAGTAATTGCTCTCATAGGATTAGGCAATTTTGTTGAGATATGACCCATCTTTATTAAACAAAGCCTCATTGCAACCCTTGAAAGTTCTTTGTGATTTGTGCTTTTATACTTTCAATATTAGTTTTTAGATGAATGCATAATTTGATCGATGTTTGAAAGATTGTTGGGTGTGAGTTCAATCCCTCATGTTTGTTCTTCATCTCTTGATGAAGGTGTGTGTTAGGTGTGATTCACTTTTGAAAATTTGTTGCTTTAGAATGTTTGATATGTGTTTTGTGCTTAGACTTTGTTACATATTTGTTGTGTCATTGTAGTTTAGTGGTAAGCATCTCTTGGCTTGTGCTTTTAAAATTTGAACATTCAATTGTTTTTGTTTCTAAAAACTTACGTGATCATGATTCTTGATTGTTGCTCTTGTTTCTTTAGGTTTGATTGATTCATGGTTGAGGACAAACAAGTTTGAAGTTGGGGAGAGTTTGATAAGTGTCAAATTATGGTAAATATGTGAGTAATTTATTGGCACTTATTGCCTTGATTCATCGGTTTTACTAGTGGAAACCTTGACTTTAGTTTGAATAAGTAATTGTTTAGTATTATAGCTTAGTTTTTGTTGGTTTGTGTAAATATAGTTTCTTTTGATCGTTTTATCTCTTTTTGTAGGTATTCATGCATGGTTGAAGCATTGGAATCAAAGGCAAATGCATGGCTTCAATTTAGAAAGTTTTGGAATAAAGTGTTGTCGAGCGGGCTGAGCCCAAGTTCTGGCACGAGCGGGCTGAGCCCAAGTTCTGGCACGACCGCGCTGAGCCCAAGTTCTGGCACGACCGTGTTGAGCCCACTCTGCATGGTCTTAGCGCGATGCCACTTTCCAGAAGTGTATTTAAATAGATTTTCATAGATATTTTGCATCTAAGTTTATCTCTCTTCATTCCAAACATACTTTTAGAGAGAGAAACAAAACCCTAAGAGGGAGAAGCCAAAATCAAAGGAAATTGGAGCTTGATCTTCGAGTAAGTAGCTTTGATCTCTTGTTGGGGTTAGATGTAATCGATCGGTACCTTATATTTTCTTATAATCTTTGTATTGTGAACTAGTTTTGATTCAATATTGATGTTGTCTTTGATTTCATATTTATGGGTTTAAGTGTGTATTGAGAAATCTCTTTCAAATCCTAGATCTAAGATATTCATCTATCAATGAGCAAACTCTAGACATAGATTTGTGAGTTGATATTCACTTGTATCAAGCTTTTATATTATTGTGTTGATTGTTAGCATGAGACATCATCTAGTGATTAATACGGTAAAGCCCACGATAACGCTTTAGACATAAACGATATTGTGAGGATGTGTGATAATAGAGAAGAGGAACTATGTTCACATACTTAAATTAGCTGAATACATAATAAAAAGGGTTAATCGTGTGTACGTATTCTGATCATGGCGTTGTATATAAATTAATCATTTATTTGATATGGATGTTATCCTTGTTTACTTGTATACACATTGATTTGAACCACATAGGCATATAATCTTTAGATCTCGATCTAGGATAAGCATCTGTTAAGTTATGAACTCTAGAGATAGATTTAGATCTAACATTCACTGTGGGTATCGAATCTTAAAGCTCCTTCTTGTTTAGTTGCGTGAGACATCATCGATTGAACAATAGGGTAGAACTCTTGTTAGCGCTTCACACATGAACACTGATGTGAGCGATATGTGATAGTATTAGATGATCAATTGATCCTTGTATAACTGGTTAGAAGAATGCATGCGTTATCGATTGATGAAATCCCAATCCCGACAAGGCTCAGTTCATTTGTAAGCCTTTACTTTATATTTTTCGTCTTTATATTTTCTACTTTTATTCATTGTACTTTTAATCTTTCAACCATTTTGTAACCATAAGCTTAGAAACGTAGAAATTGTTGAACGACATTTGATCCCTCGCACCGATTCCCGTGGATACAATAAAACCCAGAATACTTCCAAACTTACTTTTGCTTGCCTCTTTACCGCAACAAAAAAATTGCGTCGTTGCCTGGGATTGGTGTTTTGATATTGAAAACATCGCAATAGTTTATATATTTTTGGGCTTTGTACAATTGTTTATATTGTATATATATATTTATTTCCTTTCACATTTGCTTAAGTGTAGGTTAGGGATAAATGTTGGTGAAGAAACATCAACAAAGCCAGAAAGCAAAAACAACTAGCCACACCAAAGGAAGCAGCGAGAGGGAGCATATCTTTGTTATAGTTTTTCAGAGTAGTATAGTTATTAAAGAGTGAGAGTCAATGGAAAACTTGAGAAAAGTATCCATTTTTGAAAAATCATGTTTTGCTGATGCCGCTTAGCGCGACCAGAGGGTGCTTAGTGCGCTCTGCTGCACATGGAAAAATATTTTAGCCACATATCCACATTCACCCTAGTCTTTTCACCCATTTTGAACTTATTGTATTGGCTTAAATAGTGTTTTCGTCCCTGTAAGTTAGCGTGTTTTTGGTTTTAGTCCCTGTAATTTCTTTTTTTTGGTTTTAGTCCTTATATTTCACATTCGTTTTCATTTTCGTCCTTAAAACCAAAATCCGCAGGAAAATCTGCAGGAAAATCCGTAGGAAACCTTCGTATTTTCCTGCGAATTTTGGCTTTAGGGACTAAACAGCAAGCAAAAAGTAAGATATAGGGACTAAAACCATACAAAAAAAATTACAGGGACGAAAACCAAAAACTCGCTAACTTACAGGGACTAAAACACTATTTAAGCCTATTGTATTTTATGTTTAGTAGTAATTTAATTTAAAGTTATTAAGTTGTTAGAGACTTGTTTTGTGTTGTCTAAAAACTTTGTTTTTGATTTTCTTGAAGAGACATGCTGTGATTGTTCAAGTTTGAGTGTGTCAACAAGAAAATGTCATGGTAATGATAAAAGTTTGGAACGAAAGTTGCATTGTCAAGGTATGTGTTTAGTGCTTTCTACAACATTGCATGAACATGAACTTTAGGATTTTTACAAATCACATGTCATTCATCCTCTTGCAAATCTTGTTCATTTGTGAATCATTTTAGCGCATAGCTAAATGTGAGGAAACCATCCATTGTTTACAAAATGCACATGAGACCAACATCTTTGTTTAACTCGTTTGACTTAATTTTAATCTTATATTTGTGTTGATTGTATGAAAGCATGAAAATGATCAAGGCATTTGGTTTGATTTTGAGCACAAGCACTTGGCCAAATAGTCAACTTACCTTGTGAGTGAGCGAGAATTTGTTAACCTCTTTGAGCCTTAGTGTCAAGATTCATCTTGGTGTTGGACTATGAACTTGTGCATGAGTAAGTAGTTCATCATGGATTCTGATTTTGTTTCTAAAGCCCTTGAACTATCAACCATATATTGTGGTTGGAATTTTTCCTTGCCTTAAAAAGTTTGGGAGCATTAGAGTCACGATGTTTGGTTGTATTCAAGTTGAGGAGAAAATGATTTGTGGCTTAAAGGTTGGTTGCTAAGAGGTTGAAAAAAAATAAGAAAAATAAAGTGGTTGAAAAAGAAATAAAAATGTAATAACAAAAAAAAAAAAGAAATAGTAAGTTCAAGGTTGTCGCAAATGAGCAAAGAGAAAAGGGTGAATAATTCTTGATTGCTTGAAAATTTGAGAAGTAATTGCTCTCATAGGATTAGGCAATTTTGTTTCAAAGGCCTTGATATATAACCCTTCTTTGTTAAACAAAGCCTCATTGCAACCCTTGAAAGTCCTTTGTGATTTATGCTTTTATACTTTCAACATTAGTTTTCAGATGAATGCATAATTTGATCGATGTTTGCATGATTGTTGGGTGCGAGTTCAATCCCTCATGTTTGTTCTTCATCTCTTGATGAAGGTGTGTGTTAGGTGTGATTCACTTTTGAAAATTTGTTGCTTTAGAATGTTTGATATGTGTTTTGTTCTTAGACTTTGTTTCATATTTGTTGTGTCATTGCAGTTTAGTGGTAAGCATCTCTTGGCTTGTGCTTTTAAAATTTGAATAGTCAATTGTTTTCGTTTCTAAAAACTTGTGTGATCATGATTCTTGATTGTTGCTCTTGTTTTTTTAGGTTTGATTGATTTATGTTTGAGGACAAACAAGTTTGAAGTTGGGGAGAGTTTGATAAGTGTCAAATTGTGTTAAATATGTGAGTAGTTTATTGGCACTTATTGCCTTGATTCATCGGTTTTACTAGTGGAAACCTTGACTTTAATTTGAATAAGTAATCGTTTAGCATGGCTTCAATTTAGAAAGTTTTGGAATAAAGTGTTGTCGAGCGGGCTAAGCACAAGTTCTGGCAAGAGCGGGATGAGCCTAAGTTCTGGCACGACCGCGTTGAGCCCACTCTGCATGGGCTTAGTGCGATGCCATTTTCCAGTAGTGTATTTAAATAGATTTTCATAGATATTTTGCATCTAAGTTTATCTCTCTTCATTCCAAACATACTTTTAGAGAGAGAAACAAAACCCTAAGAGGGAGAAGCCAAAATCAAAGGAAATTGGAGCTTGATCTTCGAGTAAGTAGCTTTGATCTCTTGTTGGGGTTAGATGTAATCGATCGGTACCTTATATTTTCTTATAATCTTTGTATTGTGAACTAGTTTTGATTCAATATTGATGTTGTCTTTGATTTCATATTTATGGGTTTAAGTGTGTATTGAGAAATCTCTTTCAAATCCTAGATCTAAGATATTCATCTATCAATGAGCAAACTCTAGACATAGATTTGTGAGTTGATATTCACTTGTATCAAGCTTTTATATTATTGTGTTGATTGTTAGCATGAGACATCATCTAGTGATTAATACGGTAAAGCCCACGATAACGCTTTAGACATAAACGATATTGTGAGGATGTGTGATAATAGAGAAGAGGAACTATGTTCACATACTTAAATTAGCTGAATACATAATAAAAAGGGTTAATCGTGTGTACGTATTCTGATCATGGCGTTGTATATAAATTAATCATTTATTTGATATGGATGTTATCCTTGTTTACTTGTATACACATTGATTTGAACCACATAGGCATATAATCTTTAGATCTCGATCTAGGATAAGCATCTGTTAAGTTATGAACTCTAGAGATAGATTTAGATCTAACATTCACTGTGGGTATCGAATCTTAAAGCTCCTTCTTGTTTAGTTGCGTGAGACATCATCGATTGAACAATAGGGTAGAACTCTTGTTAGCGCTTCACACATGAACACTGATGTGAGCGATATGTGATAGTATTAGATGATCAATTGATCCTTGTATAACTGGTTAGAAGAATGCATGCGTTATCGATTGATGAAATCCCAATCCCGACAAGGCTCAGTTCATTTGTAAGCCTTTACTTTATATTTTTCGTCTTTATATTTTCTACTTTTATTCATTGTACTTTTAATCTTTCAACCATTTTGTAACCATAAGCTTAGAAACGTAGAAATTGTTGAACGACATTTGATCCCTCGCACCGATTCCCGTGGATACAATAAAACCCAGAATACTTCCAAACTTACTTTTGCTTGCCTCTTTACCGCAACAAAAAAATTGCGTCGTTGCCTGGGATTGGTGTTTTGATATTGAAAACATCGCAATAGTTTATATATTTTTGGGCTTTGTACAATTGTTTATATTGTATATATATATTTATTTCCTTTCACATTTGCTTAAGTGTAGGTTAGGGATAAATGTTGGTGAAGAAACATCAACAAAGCCAGAAAGCAAAAACAACTAGCCACACCAAAGGAAGCAGCGAGAGGGAGCATATCTTTGTTATAGTTTTTCAGAGTAGTATAGTTATTAAAGAGTGAGAGTCAATGGAAAACTTGAGAAAAGTATCCATTTTTGAAAAATCATGTTTTGCTGATGCCGCTTAGCGCGACCAGAGGGTGCTTAGTGCGCTCTGCTGCACATGGAAAAATATTTTAGCCACATATCCACATTCACCCTAGTCTTTTCACCCATTTTGAACTTATTGTATTGGCTTAAATAGTGTTTTCGTCCCTGTAAGTTAGCGTGTTTTTGGTTTTAGTCCCTGTAATTTCTTTTTTTTGGTTTTAGTCCTTATATTTCACATTCGTTTTCATTTTCGTCCTTAAAACCAAAATCCGCAGGAAAATCTGCAGGAAAATCCGTAGGAAACCTTCGTATTTTCCTGCGAATTTTGGCTTTAGGGACTAAACAGCAAGCAAAAAGTAAGATATAGGGACTAAAACCATACAAAAAAAATTACAGGGACGAAAACCAAAAACTCGCTAACTTACAGGGACTAAAACACTATTTAAGCCTATTGTATTTTATGTTTAGTAGTAATTTAATTTAAAGTTATTAAGTTGTTAGAGACTTGTTTTGTGTTGTCTAAAAACTTTGTTTTTGATTTTCTTGAAGAGACATGCTGTGATTGTTCAAGTTTGAGTGTGTCAACAAGAAAATGTCATGGTAATGATAAAAGTTTGGAACGAAAGTTGCATTGTCAAGGTATGTGTTTAGTGCTTTCTACAACATTGCATGAACATGAACTTTAGGATTTTTACAAATCACATGTCATTCATCCTCTTGCAAATCTTGTTCATTTGTGAATCATTTTAGCGCATAGCTAAATGTGAGGAAACCATCCATTGTTTACAAAATGCACATGAGACCAACATCTTTGTTTAACTCGTTTGACTTAATTTTAATCTTATATTTGTGTTGATTGTATGAAAGCATGAAAATGATCAAGGCATTTGGTTTGATTTTGAGCACAAGCACTTGGCCAAATAGTCAACTTACCTTGTGAGTGAGCGAGAATTTGTTAACCTCTTTGAGCCTTAGTGTCAAGATTCATCTTGGTGTTGGACTATGAACTTGTGCATGAGTAAGTAGTTCATCATGGATTCTGATTTTGTTTCTAAAGCCCTTGAACTATCAACCATATATTGTGGTTGGAATTTTTCCTTGCCTTAAAAAGTTTGGGAGCATTAGAGTCACGATGTTTGGTTGTATTCAAGTTGAGGAGAAAATGATTTGTGGCTTAAAGGTTGGTTGCTAAGAGGTTGAAAAAAAATAAGAAAAATAAAGTGGTTGAAAAAGAAATAAAAATGTAATAACAAAAAAAAAAAGAAATAGTAAGTTCAAGGTTGTCGCAAATGAGCAAAGAGAAAAGGGTGAATAATTCTTGATTGCTTGAAAATTTGAGAAGTAATTGCTCTCATAGGATTAGGCAATTTTGTTTCAAAGGCCTTGATATATAACCCTTCTTTGTTAAACAAAGCCTCATTGCAACCCTTGAAAGTCCTTTGTGATTTATGCTTTTATACTTTCAACATTAGTTTTCAGATGAATGCATAATTTGATCGATGTTTGCATGATTGTTGGGTGCGAGTTCAATCCCTCATGTTTGTTCTTCATCTCTTGATGAAGGTGTGTGTTAGGTGTGATTCACTTTTGAAAATTTGTTGCTTTAGAATGTTTGATATGTGTTTTGTTCTTAGACTTTGTTTCATATTTGTTGTGTCATTGCAGTTTAGTGGTAAGCATCTCTTGGCTTGTGCTTTTAAAATTTGAATAGTCAATTGTTTTCGTTTCTAAAAACTTGTGTGATCATGATTCTTGATTGTTGCTCTTGTTTTTTTAGGTTTGATTGATTTATGTTTGAGGACAAACAAGTTTGAAGTTGGGGAGAGTTTGATAAGTGTCAAATTGTGTTAAATATGTGAGTAGTTTATTGGCACTTATTGCCTTGATTCATCGGTTTTACTAGTGGAAACCTTGACTTTAATTTGAATAAGTAATCGTTTAGCATGGCTTCAATTTAGAAAGTTTTGGAATAAAGTGTTGTCGAGCGGGCTAAGCACAAGTTCTGGCAAGAGCGGGATGAGCCTAAGTTCTGGCACGACCGCGTTGAGCCCACTCTGCATGGGCTTAGTGCGATGCCATTTTCCAGTAGTGTATTTAAATAGATTTTCATAGATATTTTGCATATAACTTTATCTCTCTTCATTCCAAACATACTTTTAGAGAGAGAAACAAAACCCTAAGAGGGAGAATCCAAAATCAAAGGAAATCGGAGCTTGATCTTCGAGTAAGTAGCTTCGATCTCTTGTTGGGGTCGGATGTAATCAATCGGTACCTTATATATTTCTTCTAATCTTTGTATTGTGAACTAGTTTTGATTTAATATTGATGTTGTCTTTGATTTCATATTTATAGGTTTGAGTGTGTATTGAGAAATCTCTTTCAAATCTAGATCAAAGATATTCATCTATCAATGAGCAAACTTTAGACATAGATTTGTAAGTTGATATTCACTAGTATCAAGCTTTTATATTATTGAGTTGATTGTTTGCATGAGACATCATCTAATGATTAATACGGTAAATCCCACGATAACGCTTTAGACATAAACGGTATTGTGAGGATGCATGATAATAGAGATGAGGAACTATGTTCACATACTTAAATTAGTTGAATACATGTTAAAAAAGGTTAATCGTGTGTACGTATTCTGATCATGGAGTTGTATATAAATTAATCATTTATTTGATATGGATGTTATCCTTGTTTACTTGTTTACACATTGATTTGAACCGCTATAGGCATATAATCTTCAGATCTCAATCTAGGATAAACATCTATTAGGTTATGAACTCTAGATATAGATTTAGATCTAACATTCATTGTGGGTATCGAATCTTAAAGCTCCTTCTTGTTTAGTTGCGTGAGACATCATTGATAGAACAATAGGGTAGAACTCTCGTCAGTGCTTCAAACATGAACACTGATGTGAGCGATACGTGATTGTATTAGATGAACGATTGATCTTTGTATAACTGGTAAGAAGAATTCAAGTGTTATCGAATGATGAAATCCCAATCCCAACAAGGCTCTAATTACTTTTAAATCTTTACTTTATATTTTCCGTCTTTATATTTTTTATTTCTATTTATTATACTTTTAATCTTTCAACCATTTTGTAACCATAAGCTTAGAAACGTAGAAATTGTTGATTGGCATTTGATCCCTCGCATCGATCCTTGTGGATACGATAAAACCCAGAATACTTCCAAACTTACTTTGGCTTACCGCTTTACCGTATCAACATGTATCTGGAGAGCGGATAACTTCTTATTTGAAGAATTGATAAGTGCTTATCATGTAAGGGAATATTTTCTCAATACTCTATGGAATAATTTAGTGGATCCGAGTAAAGGTTGCCGTAGAACAAAGTTGAGAGTTTTCCAATCATTATTGGTTAAAAAAATCACTCAGACAAGTCTTCGTTAGATTTGATTAAAGGTTGATGCATAATTTAGAATGATTATTTTGTCTAGCATGTTTGTTGGAAAAGATCATTGAAGATCTTAGGTATGAGAAATTTAGTAATTTTCATCAATAGAAGGAAATATCATTTTAGATCGGTGTTGACTAAAGCATTGAACTGCCAGTGTTTAGGCTGATGACAATCTGTTGTACCAAACTACTTGTATCATTAACTTTAAAAATAGTGGAAGATGTTACCATTTCCAATGGTGAAAATCACTGGAGAGCGCAATAGGCATAGCGAGGATGAATTGCCAAACCACTTTAAATATGATGTAGATTTTTTTTTCTTTATCACTTTTACTTTTTTTTTTTGCATAATATCATGCGTGTTAGATATCATTTATCTTTAGCATTTCATCTTGAATTAAATATTACTTAGTGTTTTATCATAGGAGTTTATATTTGCTAGACATCTAATTCATTGAATATTCTTTACCTCAATTTAGAATGTGTTAACCCTAAGTTTCCAGATTTAAATTTCTTGGTAAAGCAACTTCATTCACCTTCGTTGTTTTAAATATTTATTGAATCATTCTTCTTATGAAGACAATGAAACATATATTTCCTGAATCCATCTACTATGTTTTACTTCTATGCTTTAAAGTATGATTTTATAAAAGATTTTTTTCTCTAAAAACGGTAAGGAGAACGATCTATTCAACCTCATATTCTAGAATGTTTCATACCCATATTCTCACCCAATAATTAGCCTTAGAGATGATCTTCTATTTTAGTCTAAGTGACTAAAATAGTTAAGGATATGGGTAAAATAATCTGAATGGTTGTTTATCTGAAGAGTATTTTCTCCTCTAAGAAGATTCAATGTCATTCATAGAGATATCTAAAGTAGTCCACTACTAGTGTGTCATTAAGTCTTTCATTGTAAGTTAAGTCTTTCATTGCAACTAGATCCATTGAGGATTGAGCTAACCAAGTTTTGAGTTATGTGCAAGTAATCGGAAACCTAGTAGTATAGCTTATAGTTTTTTTTCCTATATTATTATTATTCGTAAAGTTAACAAATTTCTTCCCATAGTGTGTGTATGTTTGAATTTTGTGAAAGAATTGTGGAAAGTGTCATACCCTAATTTTTGACTCTAAGATTCCACGACTTTTTGCATTGTCTGCATAGCATATCACGCATTTTATCATGCATAATACTCAATTTATCAGCTGGAATAAACTTGTTGGATTTACTGCCGAATCGATCCAATAAAAGTCAACTGTGTGAAAAATCGGTGGACGGAAAATTTTAAAATCAAGTCTGTAGACGTCAGTGATATTGATATACTATTCATGTAGTTTAACTTGACGCGCTGGTCTTATTTTTTCGATGACTTTTCGGTCACATTTTGATCGGTCTGATCATTTTTACTGGTCATGACTAATTTCAAAATTAGACAAAACGCTGCATTTTTTCGAGTGGTTTATTCTGCGCTGATAATTTTAGTGCAATTTTTTTATTTTCGGGAGTTTCGATACCTGACTTTTTGTTCGCCTTTTATTCATTTTATTCGATTTTTTAGTTGGCTTAATAATCTTTTAAATAATTTAGAATTAATTTAGATTTGCTTAGTTAATTAGGATTTTATTTTTGTTAACCTTAATTAATTTTATCATTTATTTTTAATTTCTTTAATAAAATAATTAAGTATTTTTAATTTCTTTAGTCAAATAATTAATTTATTTTATTTTATTAGTTAAATTTGATTTTTTTATTTATCATTTTTACATTTATTTTTTATAATATATATTTATCTATGTTTTATGTGTTATTTAGAGCATTCATATCAATTAAAACACAATAAAAAATTCATGACAATATTAGAATTCCCAAAACATGTCCCAAGCATGTTAAACCGAAAAAGGAAGGAATGAAAGCAATGTCACAATATGTTGGGTCGAAAGAAGAAAGAAAATCAAAGCAAGTTTTCAAAGCATCCATTTGTTTAAGGCCTATATAAGAGTCTCATAGCAGTAGGGGGGATACAGTAACCAAATCCTAATTTCACTAACCCCTCTGATACTTTCTCACACGATTAAAAAAAATCACAACTCATCCACCTCATAACCTCCAATCCGTAGCTTCCACACGTATATAACCTCATATCTTGCATCTCAGGTATTTCTTCGATTTGAGTTTGCAATGATTGTTTTAATCACATTATTTTTTGTTTTCTCATTTTGTATTACATATAAATATTGCATTTCACTTTGCATTGTGTTATGTTCATGTCAATATTGTAACGGTTATAAGAATATTATACGTGTGTTTGTTTTAATATGTTGTTGTTGCAATTGTGTGTATACTTATATTTTGAATCTTATATACTGTCAGTTTGCTTGCCTTGTATTTGGTGGAAGCATATGTATTTTAAAGGCCAAATGGATATTTATAAATCATGGTTATGCTGAGCACTGAAGGTTTATTGTATATTGTGGATGAGCTTTGAGCATTTGTCTTTTCTGCCGATGTGTGGTTTAAGTTTCTTTGTATTCCTATATAGCAAGGGTGAAATCTTACTTAAAAACTGAGTATACAAAGATATGTTTTTTTATCCTTTATGTTAATTAATAGATATAAATGTTATAGATGTATTTCAATACTGATCCATATGGATCATAAAGGAACCTGTTTGTGCACTAAAGCTGCTAAATTATGCAGTGGTTTATTGATAATCCATCAGCACTATACTAGTATTCTATATGCCATACAAGTTAATGAAAGACATTTTGGTATTGTGAATTACTATATATATATATATATATATATATATATATATATATATATATATATATATATATATATATAGTGTTATGTTTACCTTACTTATCTTAATCAATTAAAAGCACAAAATAGAATGTTAAGTAAATTTCTTCTTTCTTTTACTTCTTGAGTAACATAGTGAAATGGTGAAGCTTCCATTGCATTTCTTTTTACCCTCACGGGTTATGTGTGAGTACTTTTCTTCATGTATAAGTATAGTATATGGAATATCTGTATCATGTCATGATATTGGTTGAGGGTGCACTGATATGCATGCCATTTTTCTTAACACTATTCTTTATCCTATAGTACACACGACAGACACTACACTCACTGAGTTAGATTTGATGCCACAATGTGTCGGGGAGTCCGGAAGAGTCGAGAGCACCAATGAGACTAATGCTCCAGGACCACAAGAGAGTGAGACATCATATCTCAATCCAAAACCTTAAGGTATTAGGTAAATGGGTCCTCTCTCTTATAAATCCAACATTCCACCAATTCATAGACATTATGGGACTTTAACCACTCACACTTGCACCTAACATTCTCCCCCGCTAGTGTGAGTCCCCTACATCCTATAACAGGATCTAACACCGGATCTAACTCTCGTTCCCCCACAAAGCCGAACCATGGCTCTGATACCATGGTAGGGGAGTTCGAGAGAGTCAGGAGCACCAATGAAACTATACTGTAGGACCACAAGAGAGGGAGACGTCACATCACAACCCAAAACATTAAGGATTTAGCTAAATGGGTCATCTCTCTTATAAATCCAATATTTCACCCATTCATAGGCAATGTGGGACTTTAACCACTCACACTTGCATCTAATACAAAGCAGTGTTGTAGTTGTTGCAGCCCTATTCCTGTCCAACTATATAGATTGTCCTCTAGAGATAGTGTTGTAGCTGATGCAACCTTATTCCTGTCCAATTATATAGACTTTCCTCTAGAGATAGGTAGTTATATAAAATTGTTTATCACATCTTACAATAAAGCATATACTAATGTGTTATTGTGTTTACTTGCTAAGTCAACACTTTGATACAGTTAGACAATGAGATTTATATTAATACAGTTCTACTTATTTTGATGCAGAACAACTATCATCTAAAGATAGAAAAGTAGAAACCTTCCACGATGTACGATTTTTCTAGAAAATGTTGAGCACATTGTAGTATTGGAAACTATAATTGTGAATTAACCGGCTGAGATTATCTAAATATACTAACCATGATTTGTTGGGAACATTTTTAATAATAGGATTATAGACATATAAAAATTAATTCTTGAATTATAGAAAAAACAACAAAGGATAATTGTTTGAATTTTCCTGAATTTTGAAAAAAAAATCAACCCTTTTGAAACTCATTTCTAATGCAGAATCTAAACAATAGTTGATACTCAGTGTAGCGTGCGATTTTTGTCGGTGACGCGACCACCTTATCGTAGAATGGTTTCCTTCTCGAAATGAGGAGGGGGGGTTTTCTGATTTCTTATTTATCCCGTGAAGCTGGAAGGGAAAGGGAAGCTATCTAAAACTAACCTTGCACGCGAATGTTTAACTGAACACACGCTTAAAGAGATTGAGGGTCCGGGGTCAGGTTATACAATGGGGAGTTGTCAATTGCCCATCCTATATGTGGTTATCCACAGGTTGTTAGTTTTAGGTTCTGCTTTGTACTTGATGGTGTTTATCGGCTGATGGGTTGGGAAAGTTTCTTGGGAAATATGAGAGAGAGTGAGTTTTTGTTGATGTTCGGGTTTTCTGATGTTTTTGGTAAGGTACTGGACCTAAGTTTTGATTGGTATGAAGATATTTGACCTAGAGTTTTTGATTAGTATACTCACTAAGATTTTGCAATCTTATGCCTACGTATTCCTGTTTTAAAGAAACAGGGAAATCAGAGCAATCGTAGTTCCTCCTATTCTAAGGGAGGAAATTTGTTTTGGTGTCTTGTTCAAAGCCCAAGATTGAAGCTAAATGGAGTATTTGTGTCTTGTTCAAATTCCAAGATTGAAGCTAAAAGGTTTGACCGAGAAAGAATTTGTCATCTCTAAAGGGGAGACATCTTGTCTATTTATCACAATTGTTGAGTGATTTTTTATAAAGGAGGATTACTTTAACTGGGATATGTGAATCTAGTAATGCCATGATTTCCTTTATAGGGGATTTGTCCTGGAGGAGGAAACTTTAACTCATTGTTGAGCAATGCCATTTTTCCTTAGGAATTTCTCATGCTAAGAGAGGGACAGTGGTGTGGATGTAAATAATCCAGAGGCTTGCCGCTTACAGCAATTAGATGAAAGAAAGGGATTTACCAGGATAAAAGATGGACATCGACTTGGATATTTGAATCAAAAAGTGCGCCACTTACATCAGTTATCTGGGATTAGGGTTTGTTTTGAATGTCTGTTTTGATAAGTGATAAACAGAGAAATGACTTCCTATAGAGGGATTTTGATTTTCTCTGAGGGGATGTTAATTTTTGTGTGCCTTGATCAAAGCCCAAGGTTGAAGCTAAGAGGTTGATTGACTCCACTGGGGAAGCCCTTATACAAAGCCTAAGAGGAGGCTAGAAATGACTGACTCAACAAGAGAGTGTTTATATATGTCTTGTACAAAGCCCAAGATTGAGGCTAAAAAAGAGACTGACTCTTTTGGGGATATTATTATATAGAGCCTAAGAGGAGGCTAAAAGTTTGACTTTTTCGGGGAAAGGTATTTTGTCTGTCTTGTACAAAGCCCAAGATTGAGGCTAAAAAGGATTTTGACTCCGTTGTGGAGGGTTTGTATGTGTCTTGTACAAAGCCCAAGGTTGAGGCTGAAAAGAGACTGACTCTGTGGGAAAGAAATCTTTATCTGTCTTGTACAAAGCCCAAGATTGTGGCTGAAAAAGGGGTTTTACTCTACTGGAGAGTTTTATCTGTCTTGTACAAAGCTCAAGATTGAGGCTGAAAAGAGGATTGACTCTGCTTAGGAAATTTATATGGTGTCTTGTACAAAGCCCAAGATTGAGGCTGAAAAGGGTTTGACTCAACAAGAGAGTGCTTTTATCTGTCCCGTACAAAGCCCAGGATTGTGGCTGAACAAGCTGGAGAAATCATTATACAAAGCCTAAGAGGAGGCTAACTTCTGCTAGGGGAAATCATTATACCAAGCCTAAGAGAAAAAATATTAACTCAATAAGAGAGTGTTTTTATCTGTCTTGTACAAAGCCCAAGATTGAGGCTAAAAGGGTTGACTCAACAAGAGAGTATTAAAAGGTGATTTACTCAACAAGGGAGTCTGAAAGGTGATTGACTCAACAAGAGAGTCTGAAAATGTGATTGACTCAATAAGAGAGTCTGAAAAGGTGATTGACTCAATGAGAGAGTCTGAAAAGGTTAGCTCTGCTAAGGGATAATCATTGTACGAAGCCCAAGAGGAGGCTGACTATGCTGAGGAAAGGAAGGATCATTATACAAAGCCTAAGAGGAGGCTAGCTTCTGCTGGGGATTATTGAGATCCCGAGGCAGGTCTAAATGGGGAATCAACTCTTGCTAAGGGTTACAGAAGAGTTGAGGTATCAGATGCCTTGAGGTTCTGATTTGGGATAGTGTTATACTGATGATAAACTGACCCTGGCTGAGGAATTTTAGGAGAGAGTATGGGTTTTAGAACCCATAGGTTTTAACTCTGCTGGAGATTGATAAAAAATGACTGGGGTTTCTCCTATGTCTGTAAGGTACTTGAGAATTTCTTTGAGATCTGAGAGGGGATTAGACTGTCCAAGTCTACTGGTATGGAAGAGTTTATCTTTGTATGATGCCCAAGAGGAGGCAAGTGTTTTCAGGGATGAGAATCAACCCTAAATTGGTCTGAGATTTGAAACTGGAAAGACTGCTCTAGCAAAGGATGACTAAGTTATGTCTTATACCTTTAAGAGGTCTTCAGGGTCCTTGTATTAAGCCCAAGAGACGGCATGAGAACTTTTAAGAAGCTGGAGGGTCCTTGTACAAAGCCGAAGAGGAGGCGGGGATGCTTTTAGGAAGCCCGTGGGTCCCAAACCAGAGAAAAGTTCAAAAAATGCTATTCACCGAGAATAGATCATTTAGTGAATAGTTCTGAGGTTTGAAGAAATTCAAGAGATGCTATTCACCGAGAATAGATCACCTATGGGGAGTAGAATTTCTTTGACAATTTCTAATAGTGACAGCCTGAGAAAAGTTTCACGAAGAATAATGCCTTTCTCTTTGTTCCATATTGTTTAAGCCCAAGAGAAGACAAGACTGTATCTGGAAATCCTATGGGGATCTAGTTTTGACTGTATTAAAGAGTGACCAACTGGCTTTACCTAGTTCTAGACCTAGTTGACGGGGAAAACTCTAAACATATATACTAGTATATATACAGTTGATATATGACAAGTATTTAAAAGGATATGAAAGAAGGACTTACAGGTGAGCAGCTTCCCATAATACAATTATATATATAAAAGCATGTAAAGTAAAGCTGATAAAAACTTACAGGTGAGCAAGCTTCCATGCTGTTCAAACAAATATATACATGTATATGTGCAAGTAAGTAAAAGAAAGCTGATAAAAATTTACAGGCGAGCAAGCTTCCATAGTTGTATTGTTAGTTGTTTAAGAAATTAAAGAAAGTTTTGATAACAACTGTAGATTTGAACCTAAATCAAAAGAGAAGTTGTTTTTGAAAAGATTGTTGAGGCTTATACTCAAGGAGAGACCCAGATGAAAAACAGTAATTGTACCGTTGTTTTGTAAACTGTACTGGGGCTTATACATTGATTGAGGCCCAAAGAGGTTTTCTGTACAAAGGGATGTGTCTTACTACTCAAGGAGAGGCCCAAAAGTTTGAAAAAGAAAAGAAATGGGACTTACAACATAAGGGTAGGCCCAGTTGATTTTGTTTTGAAATGGTGATCGCGCCGAGATTTTCTAAAACCCAGTGGGACTTATACAATGACTGAGGCCCAAAATTATTTATGTACAAAAAGGGGTTGGGTCTTACACTCTATTAGAGGCCCATGAGTTTATTTTTGTACAAGTGATGGGGCTTACAGCTCAAGGAGAGGCCCAGGGAAAAACAGTGATCGCACCGTTGTTTTGAAAATTGTATCGGGACTTATACAACAACTGAGGCCCAAAAATTATTTATTTACAAAGGGATGGGACTTACGCTCTATCAAGAGGCCCAAAGTTTATTTTGAAATGTTTGATAAAGAGCAAAATCAAAGAAACCCTAATTTCATTTTCTTTTAAAAGTAATTCTTTAAAGAAAATTAATAAAATGATAAAAAGTACCAAATAAGTTTAAATAAACTACTTGTGATTTTTGGTTAAGGTTTGAAAACTTAGGTTTTAATCACAAGATGATTTAGAACTCATTTGGTCTTGAAAAGATCAAGAGGAAAGAAATATTTTCAAATGTTTAAAACAACTAAAATAAGTTCTTTATGAAAAATATTAAATATAGACAAATAATATTTTTTGTGTGAGACTTTTGTAGAATAAAATACTTTATCAATTTTGTGAATTTTTGCAAAAAGAACCAATAAAAAATGATGAAAAATGAATGAGAAATTAATTTTCAAAGTTATTAAAAGATTGGTGAAAAATTGATAAAATCAAGTGGTAAAAAATTAGAAATGTCCCCCCAAGGTTTGAACTCATGCCCTTGGGGTGGATGGCTCAAAATTTTGCCAACTAAACCACTTGCATGAGCTGATTGAAGATGGCAAGGGATAATAATATGTGTAAAATGCCTTTGAAAATGATTGAAAAAAAATATCAAAAGGTCTGGGGCGAGGGGGATTCGAACCCCAGACCTTTCACTCGCTTACACACACAAATATACTAGTGTTTCTACTAGGGCGCAGTGCCAATTCAAACATAGTATGACATGTGATAAATATATAGTAAAACAAGTTGAATTTCTGTAGAATGGCGCCATGGCCATCTTCATCCTCAAGCTCAAATATGTGAAGCCTCCTATCTCACCCGTTTCACAACCATTCCTCATGATCCAAATATGAAAATCATGTACTTTCAGACAAGGAGCACAATGGCAATACTAAATTTTATTGAAATTGAGTGAATCAAAACATAATCTGACAAAACCTGATGAACCCTAAAATTTGCATGAAATCCTATACACGAACTGTAAACAACAATTGATTGAGGGTAAATGATCTCTGCAGGTGAGAATCGAATTTGATGATGGAGGTGTTACAGTTGGGTTCTAATGCTTTGGACAGCTTCCTTGTACCTTAAGGAAAGTGTTTGAATGCTTGGAGTGATTGAGAGCCTTTTAGATTGATCAACCTGATTCCTTCTGCAGCAAGTCATAAGTTTTGTGCAATTGGATGGCCATTTGGTGATTTTGATGTTACAGATGGGAGGTGAGTGTTCAGACACCTTTTATGTGTTATATGTGATGTGTCTGAATCAATGGTTTGAGTGGTATTTATCTCCAACTCAAAACCCGATAGTAACCTCTCAAGAAATGAAGTTTTTTAGTCCTATGGTGTAGTTTGAATGATTAGTTGGGACCTCTATTTATAGTAAAGGAGTTGTGTTGAAGTGGTTCTCTTGAAGCTCAGAGGATAAGGTTATGGTTCAATGGTCTTGGCTTGGCATAAATGCATCTTGCACTAGGTGCAACAGCTGTCCCAAATAGATCAGCTATGCCTTGACTGAAATCACATTCTTCAATCCTTTTAATTATTGCTTAATCAAATAACTTGATCGAGGAGAGTGATAATCTTGAATGTGTACTATTCCACATTAATGCCCTTTGAATTCAAGGCATATATGCCAAAAACTCATCAATTCTCATGGATAAGCTCTTGGCATTTCAGTCCAAGTTTGAAGCTTGGATCAGATGCATTAGGATCAGATTGGATGAATGTGGCATAGTGATCATTGCTTTTTGGCTCAAAATCGTGTATGGCAAGAATTCACACAAACTGATTTTTCAAGACAGTTGTGCCATGGCGTCTTGCAGCAGCCATAACTCTTGGCTCAAGCTGAGTTGTTTCATGCCAATGAGTTCCTTGGATTGCAGGCAATATGCACTACAACTTTGATGTTTACATCTTGAATTGATTCAGCCTAGAACTATGTGAAACAACCCTCCAAGTTTTGGTGTTTAACTTGTTTTTCTGACTTTGACAGAATTTTGTCTAAGTGTTGGAAAAGTGGTAAATTCCAAGGTTTTGTCATTTTGATCCAACCATAACTCAGAATCCATGAAGAATTGGAAACTCTTGTAGTTGACACTTTTGAAGTATGTAATGAGGGCTTCCATCTGAGCTTTGAATGGGAGAAAAAGGCCTTAGGGTTTGGAAGATTTGGCCTTGCAAAGTTGGTACCCTAGCCACTTTGTTCCATAACTTAGAAAAATTCTAAGTTTTTTATGGTTACCCTTTAGCAAGTTAACTCACTTTCTTTGATTTTTCTTGATGAATGATGATTCAAATCACATATTAACATTGTTTTAGGGTTAAGGAGCCTTGGTTGACCAAAAATCCAAAAAGTCAAACTTGGTCTTTTGTCAGTTGACTTTTTCATTAGATGAAATTTGGACTTTGTGATCCTTTTGTGAAATCAATCCTTGGGCTTAATTAAACTTCATGGATGGCCTCCAAGGGTATTTAGGAATGTCTTGGACCCCTCCCCAAGGTTTGAGATCAAGGGTAGGCCAACAGTCAAGGATAGGGTTGACTTTTTCCATCAGAAACCCTAATTTGTGATCTGATGGTTTTGAGTTCTTGTGGCTTATGATTTGAGCTCTTTGGGTCAATCAAATCTTGTAAACATGTCAATATAATGTATTTGAGGTCCTTGAAGTTCATTTTGAAGCTTCAATCCATGCCTCACTTCACAAGTTTACTCAAGAATTGAATTAGGTCAAAACCCTAATTCCTAATTTTTTGCTAGATGAACCTTCAAGGTGATTTTGCCATTGTGGATGGGCTCTTGAGATCCTTTTGAGCTTTTTAGACCATACATTGAGGCATTGGCTCATGCCCAGATGGAAATTTTCTCCTCGGGACCCTGGTCGACCAAACCCTAATTTGGTGACACAAGCAATCCCGAGGCTTGATCCTCTTGGAATGTTGCATACTTATGCATGATTCTTGGTATGCGAGACCCCCTGATCCTTCATGGATGTTTAAGAGGCTAGACAAGTTGAAGATCATGTCAATTCTTGATTGATCCTTTGTCTGAGTGCTCTGAGAGGGCTCAAAACCCTAATTGTTGATTGTAGTGAATGCTCAATCCTTTTTTAGGAGATTGATGAGGCATGAAAGTACATCCATATTGTGATGATGATTTTCACAATGATGGGAAATCTTAGTGGTCAAATTTTGGGGTATGACAGATGCCCCTATTTTATCTTCTTGGACCCAAAGGTGTGAATGGCAAAGGTATTCGGGCATTCGGGGTGCAAAAGGATTAAATATCGGAATACCCAAAATTTTGATGGTGGTTATGAATGGCAATTTACTCATCCATCTTCTTTTGCTAAGTAATGATACTCAGAAAAGGGTAAAGCTTCCCCTCGATCCTGGTCTTCAGCTGTAACGACCCAGTTTTTGTGTGCGTTTTATTTAATCGAGTCGTTTGATTATTATATTATTATTTTATTTTATTTTCGACTTTTATCTGAAAATATGTTATTTTTCAATGTTGTGATATTTTATCGGGTTTTGGGATCGTTTGTGAGATATTTGAGTGTGGGGGTATTTTGGTCATTTTAGGATATTTTTGATTAAGTAGGAAAAATAGAAAATAGTAGAGAGAAAAAGAGAAAGAAAGAAAAGGAAAAGAAAGAAAAAGGAGAGAAAAGAGAAGAAGAAGAGAAATAGTGGAAAACTTGGAAAAATCAAGAGAAAATCAACTTCTAGAATCGATTTAATCGGGTAAGGGTGCGAAACTCAATTATTGTATACTTGTGTATGATTATGTATGCATATTTGTGATGTTTGTTGGATTGAAATGGAAATATTTTAGTAAACCCATTTTTGGCAAAATTGATTAAATGTGTAGAAATTTATGTGTTAAGTGTTCATTCTTGTTGATACATGATAGATACTTGTTATTGGACATTGTATTGGCAATTTTCTGGTGTGTAGGCAAGATTTGGGGTGTTTTTGGGTTGAACCCGTATGAACAATTATGCAAAAGAATTTTTCTGAGATTTCCAGGTCATACGCGTATGGGGCATGTTCATACACGTATGAACCTTGGCAATACGCGTATGGTGGGCGAGCCATAGGGCCAATACGCGTATGGGTTGCTTGTTTTCTCGGCCATCTGCCCATTTGCGTATGATACGCGTAGCTTTTTAGGTCAATATGCGTACGGGCTTGGGCATTACGCGTATGGACATTTACACGTGAACTTTGGGAAAAATGAATCTCTGCTCATACGCGTATGGATCATGGTGGTACGTGTATGGACAGGATTTTTGCAAAATGTGACTTTTCAAAATATCGTTTTTCGTTTTCGTTCGTAACTTTTGATCCGTTTGTCCGATTTTTACATTCTTGGTATCGTTGCGTAGCTATTGAACTGTAATTTCTTGTTATGATGATTTAGAAATTGTTAGCCGATTAAATTATGTCGGAGAGTCGGGAATAGTGTCGGTTGTCGACTTTTGTCGTTATACTTGTACGTAATTGATGTGTATTGTGCAAGGTGCTGTTGTATGACGTAAATGTATGTGTTTAGATGGTGTTGTGATGATTTGTGGCCGTATGGAAATCAAATGCATTGTTTTGGGCATAAGTGCAAAGTGTGATTTTATCGATGTAAATGAATATGTGTGTGTGTGCATATTAAATGTCATGGGTCTTTGTATGCCAAGCATCATGATATGCATTGTTGAAACGTCCTGAGTGACGGTTGGGATTCCAGAGGGAATTCGCTATAACTTCGTGTGCCCATGTGGGGTGTGAGCGATGATTATAGACGATCGTGTGCCCATGTGGGGTGTGAGCGATCGGGTCGTGTGCCCGTGTGGGGTGTAAGCGATCCATAACCACCGTGTGCCCGTGTGGGGTGTGAGCGGTGGGGAACATCGTAGGCCCGACGGGGAGTTACAGTGATGTAACGAGCGATGGTTCCAGCAGAGTTCCTGAGTGAACTAGTGATGAGAAACAATGGAAGTCGGTACCGCATGTGCATATGCATAGAGTCGTTGTGTCGGTCTCTTGCATTGCATCAACCATTATGGGCGTTTTATGTGTGGAATTGTGGATAAAATTGATATATGGAAATGTGTTGGTGATGGAAATATGTTTTGTGTCTTGTAATGCCTCGTGTTTTGAATTATAGTGTGAGTTGTGGTGAGAACCGTATACGTGTGTATTTTTGTGTTATATATATAATTGTATGCAATTATATTATGGTTGTTTTTCTCACCCTTCTGATGTTTTATAATGCTCTATGAGGCATTGCAGATTAGAGTTGCTGGAGGTATTTTTGTGAAGCTTTGCGTCTTCATTATTTTGTCGGTCGGCTCTGATATGTGACACCGGGTAGTTAGGGAGGCCGTTTGTGATAATTGTATATTATGTATATGTATAACTTTTGGCTTGTGCATGTATAACCTGATGTATGACAAACTTTTCATGATATATATGTATGTTATTCAGTTTTAGATTTTCCGCTTTTATTCTAAATTCTGAAATGTGGGTGTAAGGAACTGAGTTCCTCTGTTGATTGCTACCCCACTGTTGCATATCTTTATGAGCAGGTGTTGTATGTATTGTTTTCAAATTGATGTGACCCTCCCGGTCTATGCCATGATAATTTAAATATACTCTGACGAAATTTTGAATTTTCTTTTACTGCTTTCCATTATTTGGGGGTATAGATTGGGGGTGTTACATTAAGTGGTATCAGAGCCAGTTTGTGTCAGTCCGTGTCAGTTGTGTCAGTCCTTGTTGGTCGTTGTGGTTGGTTGAGCTGTTTGTTTAACCATAGTTTCTATTATTGGAAATGAACAGAATATGGCTGGTAGGAATGATGCTGCTTTGGCTGCGGCTATGCAAGCTATGGCTCGTGCTGTGCATGGTGCACCTAATACTACGGGTAATGATGAGTTCAGGAAGAACAAACCGCCTGTCTTCAAGGGAAGATATGATCCGGATGGTGCACATATTTGGTTGAAAGAGATTGAAAGGATTTTTCGAGTGATGGATTTTGAGGAAGACCAGAAGGTGAGACTGGGTACTCACATGTTATTGGAAGAAGCTGATGATTGGTGGGTTAGTACTCGACGTGTGTTGGAAGCTGCAGAAGAGGAAGAAATTACTTGGGAAGTTTTTAGCCGGGAGTTCTTGAGGAGGTATTTTCCTGAAGATGTGAGAGGGAAGAAGGAAATTGAGTTCTTGGCGCTAAAGCAAGGTAATATGTCTGTTGTTGATTATACTGCTAAGTTTGTGGAACTTGTGCAGTTTTATCCTCATTATGCTGAAGCGACTGCGGAATTCTCTAAGTGTGTGAAGTTTGAGAATGGCTTACGTCCTGAGATAAAGCAGGCGATTGGATATCAAAGGATTCGGAGGTTTTCTGATTTGGTAGATTGTTGTAGGATTTATGAAGAAGACAGTAAGGCTCGTTCTACTCACTACAAGAGTGTGAGCGAGAGGAAAGGGAAACAACAGTTTCGTGGTGGTCCGTATGTGACACCAGCTGATAAAGGTAAATAAAGAGGGAATTTTGAGAAAAGGTCAGGTGGAGGAGGTATGTCTGGTCCTATGAGGTGTTATAAATGTGGTGAGTTGGGGCATCGTCAGTTTGAGTGCAGGAAAGATTTGAGGAAGTGTACTAATTGTGGAGGTGTAGGACATGTTGCAGCTGATTGTGCCAGGAAGAATGTGGTGAAATGTTACAACTGTGGTGAACCTGGTCATATTAGTACGAAGTGTTAGAAACCGAAACAAGCTCCAGCTGGTGGAAAAGTGTTTGCATTATCGGGGACTCAGACTTCGAGTGAAGATCGTCTGATTCGAGTTACTTGTTTTATTAATAGTACTCCTTTGATTGCTATTATTGATACTGGAGCGACTCATTCGTTTATTTCGTCTGAGTGCGCGAAGCGTTTGAATCTTGTGTTGTCTGTGATGGGTGGTGGAATGGTTATTGATACTCCAGCAATGGGGTCAGTAACTACTTCTTTGGTTTGTCTAAGATGTCCTTTAACCATTTATGGTAAAGACTTTGAGATGGATTTAGTGTGTTTGCCGTTGGAGGGATTAGATGTGGTTCTGGGTATGAATTGGTTGCAATTCAATCGAGTTCATATTGATTGTTATCATAAGTTGGTAAGGTTTCCTTCTCTTGAGGAAGATGAAGACTCGTGTTTCTTATCTACTAAAGAGTTGAAGAGACTTTTGGCGGAGGAAGCTCAGTTGTTTGGTTTGTTTGCATCTTTAACTGTGGATAGTCAAGTTTCACTTGAGGTGTTTCCTGTTGTGTGTGAATTTCCAGAAGTGTTTCCTGAGGATATTTCAGACTTGCCGCCGGAGAGAGAGGTGGAGTTTTCTATAGATCTAGTTCCTGGTACTAGACCTGTTTCTATGGCACCTTATCGTATGTCGGCATCTGAATTGGCGGAGTTAAAGAAACAGTTGAATGAGTTGTTGGAAAAGAGGTTTGTGAGACCAAGTGTTTCTCCTTGGGGTGCTCCAGTTTTATTGGTGAAAAAGAAGGATGGAAGTATGAGGTTATGTATTGATTATCGCCAGTTGAATAAGGTGACGATCAAGAATAAGTATCCTCTTCCAAGGATTGATGATCTGATGGATCAGTTAGTTGGTGCGTGTGTGTTCAGTAAGATTGACTTGAGGTCGGGGTATCATCAGATAAGGGTGAAGGAGGAAGACATTCAGAAGACGGCTTTTAGAACACGATATGGTCATTATGAATATTTTGTGATGCCGTTCGGGGTTTCTAATGCGCCAGGTGTGTTTATGGAATACATGAATCGTATTTTTCACGAGCATCTGGATCGATTTGTTGTTGTATTTATTGATGATATCTTAATTTATTCTAAGTCTCGAGAGGAGCATGCAGAACATTTGTGTATTGTTTTGCAGGTTTTGAAGGAGAGGAAGCTTTTTGCTAAGTTATCCAAGTGTGAATTCTGGTTGTCGGAAGTAAGTTTTCTTGGACACGTAATTTCAAGTAATGGTATTGCTGTGGATCCATCTAAAGTAGAAGCAGTTCTACAATGGGAGGCTCCGAGATCTGTTACTGAAATTCGAAGCTTTTTGGGTTTGGCTGGTTATTATCGCAGGTTCATTGAAGGTTTTTCTAAGCTAGCACTTCCTTTGACCCAGTTGACTTGTAAAGGGCAAGCGTTCATTTGGGATATTCGGTGTGAAGAGAGTTTTACTGAGCTGAAGAGAAGGTTGACGACAGCTCCGATCTTGATTTTGCCGAATCCTAATGAACCATTCGTGGTTTATTGTGATGCTTCTTTAATTGGTCTAGGTAGTGTTCTGATGCAGGAAGGTAAGGTGGTGGCTTATGCTTCAAGGCAGTTAAGAGTTCATGAGAAGAATTATCCTACTCATGATCTTGAGTTAGCGGCTGTGGTTTTTGTGTTGAAGATTTGGAGGCATTATCTCTACGGTGCAAGGTTTGAAGTCTTTAGTGATCATAAAAGTTTGAAATATTTGTTTGATCAGAAAGAGTTAAATATGAGGCAACGTAGATGGTTAGAATTCTTGAAGGACTACGACTTTGGCTTGAATTACCATCCTGGTAAAGCTAACGTGGTAGCCGATGCGTTGAGCCGGAAATCGTTACATATGTCCGCTTTAATGGTTAAGGAGTGGGAACTTTTGGAATCGTTTAGAGACTTAAGTTTGGTTTGTGAAGTGACGTCGGATATCGTTAGGCTTGGTATGCTAACGATTACTAATGATTTTCTGATGACTGTCTGTGAGAAACAGAAGTTAGATGTGAAATTTTTGGATTTGATGTTGGTTGGAGGAAAAGATGCGAATAGTGATTTTCAAGTGGATATTAATGGTGTTTTGAGATTCCGAGGTAGGATTTGTATTCCAGATGATGCGGAGTTGAAAATGATGATTTTGGAGGAAGGACACCGGAGTAATTTGAGTATACATCCGGGAGCGAATAAGATGTACCAAGATTTGAAGAAGATTTTCTGGTGGTCTGGATTGAAAAGAGATGTGGCTCAGTTTGTTTATGCATGTTTGACTTGTCAGAAATCGAAGGTGGAACATCTGAGGCCTAGTGGTTTGTTGTAACCGTTGGATATTCCTGAGTGGAAGTGGGATAGCATTTCCATGGATTTTGTAACAGGGTTACCGAATACTCAGCGAGGGCATAA
This sequence comes from Lathyrus tuberosus, assembly GCA_022829125.1. NCBI lineage: Eukaryota > Viridiplantae > Streptophyta > Magnoliopsida > Fabales > Fabaceae > Lathyrus > Lathyrus tuberosus. Next base: position 6,526,125 of record JALAZF010000352.1, on the reverse strand, counting down.
TACTATTTGGGTGATTGTGGATAGGCTGACTAAATCGGCTCATTTTATTCCGATTGACATCAGTTTTACTTTGGAGCGGTTAGCTGAGATTTACATCGGTGTGATTGTGAAGTTACATGGAGTTCCATTGAGTATTGTTTCTGATCGAGATCCTAGATTTACATCGAGATTTTGGGAAAGTTTACAGAAGGCTTTGGGTTCTAAATTGAGATTGAGTTCGGCTTATCATCCGCAGATGGATGGTCAGACGGAGAGGACGATTCAGTCTTTGGAGGATTTGTTGAGAGCGTGTGTTTTGGAACAAGGTGGTGTGTGGGATAGTTATCTTGCATTGATTGGGTTTACGTATAATAACAGTTTCCATTCTAGTATTGGAATGGCACCATTTGAAGCATTGTATGGACGAAGGTGTCGGACGCCGTTGTGTTGGCACGAATCTGGTGAGCGAACGGTGGTTGGACCAGAGTTGGTGCAACAGATGACAGAGAAAGTGAAGTTTATTCGTGAGAAGATGAAAGCTTCTCAGAGTAGGCAAAAGAGTTATCATGATCGAAGACGGAAAAATCTTGAGTTCCAAGAGGGCGATCATGTATTTCTGAGGGTTACGCCGGTAACAGGTGTGGGTCGTGCTTTGAAATCGAAGAAACTTACTTCTCGGTTTATTGGTCTTTACCAGATATCCGCGAGAGTGGATGCTGTGGCTTATAGGGTGGCGTTGCCGCCGAATCTGTCGAATTTGCACGATGTGTTTCATGTTTCACAGCTTCGGAAGTATGTTCCGGATCCGTCGCATGTGATTCCGATGGACGAGGTTGAGGTAAGGGAGAACCTTACAGTTGAGGCATTACCAGTTAGGGTTTTGGATCGCGAGGTGAAGAAGTTGAGAGGCAAGGATATTGCACTTGTGAAAGTGGGGTGGGGCGGCGCTGCTGAGGGCAATTTGACTTGGGAGTTGGAGAGTCGGATGCGGGAGTCGTATCCAGATTTGTTCGTCTCAGGTATATTTTCGAGGACGAAAATTTCTAAGTGGGGGAGAGTTGTAACGACCCAGTTTTCGTGTGCGTTTTATTTAATCGAGTCGTTTGATTATTATATTATTATTTTATTTTATTTTTGACTTTTATCTGAAAATATGTTATTTTTCAATGTTGTGATATTTTATCGGGTTTTGGGATCGTTTGTGAGATATTTGAGTGTGGGGGTATTTTGGTCATTTTAGGATATTTTTGATTAAGTAGGAAAAATATAAAATAGTAGAGAGAAAAAGAGAAAGAAAGAAAAGGAAAAGAAAGAAAAAGGAGAGAAAAGAGAAGAAGAAGAGAAATAGTGGAAAACTTGGAAAAATCAAGAGAAAATCAACTTCTAGAATCGATTTAATCGAGTAAGGGTGCGAAACTCAATTATTGTATACTTGTGTATGATTATGTATGAATATTTGTGATGTTTGTTGGATTGAAATGGAAATATTTTAGTAAACCCATTTTTGGTAAAATTGATTAGAAATTGATTAAATGTGTAGAAATTTATGTGTTAAGTGTTCATTCTTGTTGATACATGATAGATACTTGTTATTGGACATTGTATTGGCAATTTTCTGGTGTGTAGGCAAGATTTGGGGTGTTTTTGGGTTGAACCCGTATGAACAATTATGCAGAAGAATTTTTCTGAGATTTCCAGGTCATATGCGTATGGGGCATGTTCATACGCGTATGAACCTTGGCAATACGCGTATGGTGGGCGAGCCATAGGGCCAATACGCGTATGGGTTGCTTGTTTTCTCGGCCATCTGCCCATTTGCGTATGATACGCGTAGCTTTTTAGGTCAATACGCGTACGGGCTTGGGCATTACGCGTATGGACATTTACACGTGAACTTTGGGAAAAATGAATCTCTGCTCATACGCGTATGGATCATGGTGGTACGCGTATGGACAGGACTTTTGCAAAATGTGACTTTTCAAAATATCGTTTTTCGTTTTCGTTCGTAACTTTTGATCCGTTTGTCCAATTTTTACATTCTTGGTATCGTTGCGTAGCTATTGAACTGTAATTTCGTTTTATGATGATTTAGAAATTGTTAGCCGATTAAATTATGTCGGAGAGTTGGGAATAGTGCCGGTTGTCGACTTTTGTCGTTATACTTGTACGTAATTGATGTGTATTGTGCAAGGTGCTGTTGTATGACGTAAATGTATGTGTTTAGATGGTGTTGTGATGATTTGTGGCCGTATGGAAATCAAATGCATTGTTTTGGGCATAAGTGCAAAGTGTGATTTTATCGATGTAAATGAATATGTGTGTGTGTGCATATTAAATGTCATGGGTCTTTGTATGCCAAGCATCATGATATGCATTGTTGAAACGTCCTGAGTGACGGTTGGGATTCCAGAGGGAATTCGCTATAACTTCGTGTGCCCATGTGGGATGTGAGCGATGATTATAGACGATCGTGTGCCCATGTGGGGTGTGAGCGATTGGGTCGTGTGCCCGTGTGGGGTGTGAGCGATCCATGAACACCATGTGCCCGTGTGGGGTGTGAGCGGCGGGGAACATCGTAGGCCCGACGGGGAGTTACAGTGATGTAACGAGCGATGGTTCCAACAGAGTTCCTGAGTGAACTAGTGATGATAAATAATGGAAGTCGGTACCGCATGTGCATATGCATAGAGTCGTTGTGTCGATCTCTTGCATTGCATCAACCATTATGGGCGTTTTATGTGTGGAATTGTGGATAAAATTGATATATGGAAATGTGTTGGTGATGGAAATATGTTTTGTGTCTTGTAATGCCTTGTGTTTTGAATTATAGTGTGAGTTGTGGTGAGAACCGTATACGTGTGTATTTTTGTGTTATATATATAATTGTATGCAATTATATTATGGTTGTTTTTCTCACCCTTCTGCTGTTTTATAATGCTCTATGAGGCATTGCAGATTAGAGTTGCTGGAGGTATTTTTGTGAAGCTTTGCGTCTTCATTCTTTTGTCGGTCGACTCTGATATGTGACACCGGGTAGTTAGGGAGGCCGTTTGTGATAATTGTATATTATGTATATGTATAACTTTTGGCTTGTGCATGTATAACCTGATGTATGACAAACTTTTCATGATATATATGTATGTTATTCAGTTTTAGATTTTCCGCTTTTATTCTAAATTCTGAAATGTGGGTGTAAGGAACTGAGTTCCTCTGTTGATTGCTACCCCACTGTTATATATCTTTATGAGCAGGTGTTGTATGTATTGTTTTCAAATTAATGTGACCCTCCCGGTCTATGCCATGATAATTTAAATATACTCTGACGAAATTTTGAATTTTCTTTTACTGCTTTCCATTATTTGGGGGTATAGATTGGGGGTGTTACATCAGCCACATAACTGGCCTTAGTTTCTTATATAAACTTCCCCTCGATCCGGGTCTTCAGCCACGGAACTGGTCTCAGTTTCTTTTGTCAATAAACTTTCCCTCGATCCTGGTCTTCAGCCAAGGAACTGGTCTAAGTTTCTTTTATCAATAAACTTCCCCTCGATCCTGGTCTTCATCCAAGGAACTGGTCTTAGTTTCTTTTGTCAATAAACTTTCTTGACAAGGGATGCTATGTGTAGCGGTTTTCCTCAGACTTCTCGCCGAATTTTCCTAGGGAGATGCCATTTGATGGGAAAGAGTTTTGATGCCAGACTTGCTGGGGAAACCCGTTCATCTGAGTTGTAGAGTTGTACAAACTTCTCTTGTTGGAGATGCCATTGCTTGACTCTACTAGGGAAAATGAGTCTCTTGAGAGGCTGTTTCCTGCTTGGGGATATTACATCATACTTTTCCTTGATATCTTCTCGGAGAAATGCCATGTGAAGCAATCCAATTTTGAGGTGCCGATGACTTCATTAACATTGACTTTCTGAAGAGAAAAACCAATGTGTTGCTGAGAGTATTTAGTTGTGAGGCTTTCTTTGGGGATTTTCCTTAATCCGGGAAAACGAAGATATCATCTTCAATGGTGAAGAGTGATGTTTGTCGAATGTCTTCTCGCCTTTCAGAGGTTCAAGTTATCAAAGTGGTCGAGGACCATCTCCAATTCATAAATACACTGGAGGAGAGAGATGGTTCAAACAAAACATTTCCTGACGAGGAAAGAATTGACAACTCGATAGATAAGAGGACTTTTATCACTAGGGGATAAGACTGACCAGAGTGATAGTGATGCAATATGATTATGAATGTGAATCAATAATGCATGATGTATGTATGTTTATGCTGACAAAACTGACGCGACATACAGACTAATAGATGAACATGACTGGATACTCGACCATGGTGGGGGATGAAAAGTATCAATGTTCCAAGATAGCAATCCTACCTTGCTTAGGAGAGAGGTCCCCGTCGGGAGAAAGAAATGTTCAATTGTCTTAAGAGATACGAACTCTGCCGGGGATGTCAGATGAAACATGTTATCTGACACGGTTGATCCTTCATTCAGGTGCACTGGTTTAGAAGGAGTACTTTGATTCTGTACTTTGAGGTTCAACCACCTTCGGAGAAGCGATCGATGTTCTTTCGATGTTCAACAGTCAAAAGAATTGTCATCTTTATTTTAAAAAGCAGAAAAATTTTGACAAGTAAATTCATTTTTGTTTTATTTCAAGAATCGTTGATCATTGTTAAAATGACATTCTGTAAAGCTAAAATAAATAAGAATTACAAACAAAAGCACTAGGGCTTAAATTTTATTGATGGAATGGAAATCAGCCAAGCGCGTGATCCCATAGAGTATTTACAAAGTTTAGAAAATGGTAATTTAAGGGAAAAGGGCTAAATTGAAACATAACGACCGTTATCCTTCTATCAACTTTGAATTTTAGGCATCCTGAGCTTCTATCGAAGATGACCTTGAGTGGAGTTTTCCTGATGGATGGTATGACTGCTGAGGAGTTTTAACCTTGTCTGACGTAGTTACTTGCCATTAATCCCTAACTTTTGCCTAGATTGTACTTTGAGATTTCCAGTCCACTGGGATTGTTATTTGTTTGTGTCTCTAATTTTTGCATGGTCCACCCTTTCGGGTTTTCAATCCACCGAGACGTTTTTTTTTGTTGTTTATTTATTTATTTATTTTTATTTAGGCGAAGTATTTCTTGACTACGTCAACATTTGTGGGATAGGAAAATTCCTCTCCATCCATGGTTGCGAGTCTCAAGGCACCGCCTGAGAAAGCTTTCTTGACCACATAGGGGCCGTTATAATTCGGAGTCCATTTGCCCTGGGAATCAGTGAGAAATGGTTGTATCTTTTTGAGCACAAGGTCTCCTTTGCTGAAGACACGGGGTCAGACCTTTTTGTCAAACGCCTTCTTCATTCTTTGCTGATACAACTGACCATGGCACAGAGCCGTTATTCGCTTTTCTTCAATTAGGTTCAGTTCATCGTGTCGACTTTGACACCATTCAGCTTCTGTTAGCTTAACTTCCATTAATACCCGGATTGACGGGATCTCTACTTCTATGGGGAGCACTGCTTCCATGCTATATACTAGAGAGAAAGGGGTTGCCCCTGTTGAAGTGTGGACAGACGTGCGATAACCGTTAAGGGCAAAGGGTAGCATTTCGTGCTAGTCTTTGTAGGTTACAACCACCTTTTGAACGATCTTCTTGATGTTCTTGTTAGCTGCTTCTACCGCGCCATTCATCCTAGGTCGATAGGGAGATGAGTTATGGTGTTCAATATTGAACTCAGCTGTTGCGGTGAGAATCGGATAACAAGCTATTTATTAACTTGCATCACATTTCTTTGAATTCACCACCGACTTTGATTTATCCAAAGGAAAGGTTCAAGATCGAGAAAACCTAAAAGGGGGAGATCTAAGGTTCGGGGGTTGGTTATACTAAGGGAAGGTATTAGCACCCTTAACATCTGTAGTACTCTATAGGAACCTCTTGTTTAGCTTGTGTTATATTATGTTTGCTTGATAAGATATCTATACTAAGGTAAGGACCTAGGGGTATGTACACTAAGTTTGCTCGCCAAGACGTCACATCTTATGCCTACGTATCTGACTAAAGAATCAGAGCAACCGTAGTTCACCTAACTAAGGGGTGAAAGAGGAACCATTGACTATGGCCAAAGTTCCAAGGGGAAATGAGTATGAGCTCATTTAGAGTTTTAAGAAACTCTCTAAGTCTAAGTTATGATGGGAAAAGTGAGTTCTCATGATGGTGAGAATCACATAGAGTTCAAAACTCTAACCTATTGCTAAGTTATGATTCCATGGCTCTTATGAGGCCAGGAAAAGGGAAAGACTCTTATGAGGCCAAAGAAAGAGGGAGGCTCTTATGAAGCCAAGGTGGGATGATTTGTTTATTGACTTATGAGTCAACTGAGGAGGACTTTCCTTTGGAATGATATTGAGGAATGTCAAATACAATAGGCAAGCACAATCATAACAGAATAGTTGTCCACAAGACTTTGTCAGAAAATATGTACAAGTCCCACCAAAGGGGGAAATGAAGTATTCAAAGGAATTAAAAATTGAAATAGAAGTAGTCTCATCTTAATCATGATTTAATCGAGAAATCGATAATCAATGATTCTTAACTTTCATCGACTAAAAAGTCAATAAAACTGAAATAAAGAGAAAGTGGTCTCATATTGATCAAAGTTTTGTGACTTTAATGAGATCAACCAAACCATGAAGTTTGTTATATCATCGACCATAAATAAAGAAAATGGAAATGAAATGAAAAAATAAAGTTGGTCTCGTCTTAATCAAGATTTAAATCGATAAATCGATAATCTTAGATTTTTGACTTTCATCGACCAATAAAAATAAATAACAAAGTGGCCTCATATTTATCAAGACTTTATTGATTTTGAATAAATCAACCAAGTCAAGATTTTTCTATATCATTGGCCCTTAAATAAGGAAAATGGAAGTAAAAGAAGTAGTGAATCAAGAAATGAATCTAAATAAAGTGATAATCGAAATGTAATGGATAACCAAAACAATATTTAACGAAATAATGAAAAATCTAATGAGATATTCAACAAAACCTGATAATAAATTAAAAAACATTATTAACAAAATGATTTACAAAGTCATTAACAAAGAGACCTAAACCCCCACCCTAAGAAGAATGAAACAAGAGAGGAGGAAATCATGTGGGCTCAAGAAAGCCCATCATTCCTCACTTAAGAAGAACACGGTCCAAAGATAAAGAAAAAAAGGAGCTGCAAAAAAAATGTATTAATCAGTAACGCGGGCCTTAAAGCCCAAACTTAATTATGAGTGCATTTTTTTAAAAAAGAAAAAAAGGAGCATCAGAATTACAAAGTTTGTTCGTTGTTTCCCATTGATTAAAAAAGACAAAATGACGGAAGGACACTTGCTCAGAAGAAGAATGACATCTCCTTCATCATTGCAAAACGCTTCAACAAAACAAAAAAGTGTTTGATGGTTCATAGAAGATGCTCAGAATCCGATCGGATTCATCATCGTCCCCACGTTTCGAAACCCAAATCAGAACATCATCAAGGTCCCGGTTCGTTTCTACCTCTTCGGTCTGTCTCGATTTGATTCGCACGGATTCGATTCCAGGTTCGTCGGTTTTGCTTTTGGTATTCGATCGGTTTCTCTTCTTCTACTCCTTCACTTTCTGGTTCAGTTTTGATTTGATTTTGGATGGAAGGTTTGAGTTTTGGGGAAGATGAATAGCGTTGGTGTTTTGTCGGTTTGTGAAGAAGAAGTTTTGATTGGGAAAGGGTTGAAGAAGAATTAATGGAGTTGTGGGTTATGATTTGATTTTGGGTTGAAGATTGAAAGATGTTAAAGAAGAGTGAAGAAGGATGGTTATGTATTGTTTGGTGGACGCGGGTGAAAAGTTTGTGAGGGTGAGCGAATGGTGTTGTTTCGGTTTTGATGAAGATTTAGGAGCTGAGTGAAGGTTGATGGGAGTTGAACGGGTTATAGTTTGAAGATTGAAGAAAGTTGAAGAAGAATGGTGGTGATATATTGAAGGTTTGAGGTCGGAAGGTTGAGAAGGAGTAGAGAAGAGCGATTCAGGGTTTGAATTACTTGAGGAGAGATTTTTTTGGTTGAGTAAACGTTGTTGTACTTCTCACCCTTGCTGTTGGTCCCTTCTTATATTTTTTAAAGATCCTAAAAAGAGTTCCTCAAATCAATTCTTCTTTCTTAAGTTTCAAGTACAGTTGGCTTTGTCATGTAGCCCTTGACGTGTAGCTTTCAATGTGCAAACCTTTGTTGGTTGTTGTGATATTGGTTTGTAACGTTCGTATGTGTATTGTTCTGTCCCTCGTGATAGCAGAGAGATTTTTTTGGGATATGGCTGGTGTATGGTTGTACTTTCATGCGTGTTGGAGGGACTTGGGGTGGCGTTGGCAATTGTCATTGTGGCATAACAGCAAGTGATGGCTGGGAGCTTTATGCAGTGATAGCAGGACTCCCTTTTTGTGTAAATCGCTGCAGCAAGACTGTTCCTTTCCATTTTTTTTTTCTAGCAATTGGTTTTTGACATTGACCGTTAATCTTTGGCAATGGGCCTTATTGTTTCTATAGGACTTTTTTTGTATAACATACAAGATGGACTTGTAAAAAGAAATGCGTATATTCTTTGAGAATGACTTTTCTTTGATTTTTTGTTTTATTGTATTTAAAATAATTAGGAATGAGACTTGAATTAGATTGAAGTTGAAATAAAACTAGATACTTGAACTTGGAAATTGAATTAAAATGGAAATTGACTTGAATTGGGAAATTTTTGAAATTCCTTGAGACTTGAAAAGGAATTGAAAAGAAAGAACTTGAATTGAATGAAAAATAGATTTGAAACTTAAATTGGAAATTGAAATGAAATTGGAAATGGATTGGAGGTGAATAGAAACTTGGATTAGGAACTTGAATGTCTGAGACTCGAAATAGATTTCAAATGTGATTATGATCTTGAAATTTGGACGAAACCTTTGGTCATGAATTCAATCTTGAATTTAAAATGAAGTGAGGTCTTTTGAATCTAGGAATTTGGACATGGTTGTGATTCTTGGAACTTGATTGGGAATTTGGAATTAATTATTGAATTGATCACGTAAGAAACTAACACCATACCCTGAACCTGACATAGACTGCCCAACTCTGACACTTCCTTGTCCTAACGATGACCTTGGAACATTTTCCTTCGCCATAGCCTGATAACTCGATATTGAAGCAAACCACTTCTTTGACCGAGATTAGGTCAAACATCCATTGAAATTCAAACCATATTTCACATGCCCTTGACCTGATAACCTTGCTTGATCCTTAATTTGATCTTGCAAGACCTGAGCCCCAAAGAACTTGTGATGAAGCCATATTGAGCTTGATTATTGATGAAAGGAGATCTTTTGAAAGTATGAGGACTTAATTCTCTAGCAATCTATCCAAAACCCTGGTTTGCCAATCCTAGAGTCTCTTGAAACAAACCCTGATTCACAAGTGAAACAAAACGAACAAAAATTGATAAAATGGTTAGTTATGCAAAATGATTGACCTAGAATGATATGAAAGATGTTATGACATCTATGTCGCACCTCGAAAAAATCGCTTCATCGAAGACACGACCCTCGCGCGAAAGGCGCGGAAAACGGTTCGACAGAGTCGCCACCGAACTTTATTTATCCCAAAAGAGGGAAAGGAAAATATCGAGAAAACCTTTAAGGAGAAAGATAAGAACATGGTCGTCGCAACCATATTCTGGGTTCGGGAGTCGGATACGTGAGAGGAAGGTACGCGCACCCCCTCACGTACGTTGTACTCAACGGGAACCTCTTAGTTCGAATTGTGAGGAATGTTATCTAAGCTTGTTTGTTTTCTTCTCAACGGTATATGCGAAAATATAAAGGGAAAAGATACTAAGGGGAAATGGGGTGGTTTTAGGATAGGGTGCTCGGCAAGGTCATCGCAACCTCGGGCCTACGTATGCTTATTCGGACGAGAATGAGGAATCAGAGCAATCGTAGTTCGACTACGGGAAGGGGTAAAGGGAAGACAGAAGATGGAGGGAAGGTAGCACGCCAGGATCGTCGCAATCTTGTGCCTACGTATCTTTATTCGGACGAGAATAAAGAATCAGAGCAGTTGTAGTTCGTGGTACGCCCACAAAAAGAGGGTTAGGGTTTGAATTTTAGGAGACGAAAGATTGAATGACATACAACCTAAGGGGCGTGCCTCGAGAGCAGTCACTCAAGAATCCAAGGAATGCTAGACTCTAAGAACTCAGTTCTTTCATGAGCTGATTGCGAAAATGTTTGATAATGGTTAAGTGTTTTAAGACAAAAGGGTGAATGAACAACAACCCAAGGGCGTGCCTCGAGAGCCATTCATTCGAAGACACAAGGAAGGCTAGATTCCAAGAATCTCCTCCTTTTGTTAGTTGATTAAAAAAACAGTTTGAAAAAGATCGAATCAGATTGGTTGAAAGAAGAGGTGAGGTTCGATACTAGTCCCTAGGGGTGCTCCTAGTAATGAAACCTACGAAATGTGCAAGTGTGCATTTGACGACGAGGCAAAAGTCTTACGAGAATGTTTCGAAGAGTGGCTCGACGACAAGTCGAGAATTGGTTTGGAAATGGTTTGATTTGTTAAGTGTTTTAGGGAGAATGACGATTATTCGATAAACGAGACGTCGGCCTCGCAACCAATTAATCGGGGCATTATTGGGATGCTGGATCCCAACGACACCTTTTTCATTTGATTGATATATGAAATATTGTTTGTTGGACGACGAAAGTACCATATGGAATGCTAGACTCCAATGGCATTCTTTTGTCCAAATACTTAAGGCAAGTTTCTTAGAAACGAAAGGTCGAGTGATCACAACCCAAGGCGTGCGCCTCAATAGCGGTCACTCAAGAACCCAAGAAGTGCTAGACCTCAAGAATTCAATTCTTTCGTAGTTTAATTATGAAAAAATGGTTTGAATAGATGTGTTAAGTATTTTAATTGAAAATTAAGTGCTTAGGCGTTTCGATAATTTTAATGTGTTTGATTAAAATATGAACAAATGAAATGGTTAGATAAACATGATATGAATATGATATGGACAATATGATAAGAATATGAACAATAATAATCAAGATAATATTGACAAGATATAATATCGAAATAAAAGTAAAGTTGGTCTCGTCTTAATCGAATTTAATCGAGAAATCGATAATCAACGATTTTTGACTTTCATGGACCAAAAATGAAAAGACGTAAGATAAAGAAAAAACAAAATCTAAATAGAAATAAAATCGGTCTCGTCTTAATCAAGATTTAATCGAGAAATCGATAACCTTTAATACTTGACTTTCATTGACCAACTAAAAGAATATACAAAAATGGAAATTAAATGGAGATAGAAATTAGATCGAAAATATAGAAAGGTCTCATCTCTACTAAGATTTTAAATCGAAAAAATCGATAATCTTTAGTATTTGATTTTCATTGACCCAAAAATGAATAAAAATAATGAAAAATAACAGAAATGATATAAAATCGGAAAATGATAAGAAAAAGAATAAAGGTCTCACCTTTATCAAGATTTAAAATAAAAAATCGATAAATCCTTGATATTTGGTTTTCATTGACCCAAAAATGAATAAAAATAATGAAAGGACGATAAAATGAAATAAAATCGAACAATGATAAGAAAAAGAATAAAGGTCTTACCTTTATCAAGATTTAAAATCGAAAATTGATAAATCCTTGATATTTGGTTTTCATTGACCCAAAATTAATAGAAATAAAATAATAAATCGAAATAAAAATAAATAGGTGGTAAGCCTCATATAAATCAAGAATTGGTACCGATTTTTAAAAAAATACCCAATATCAAGATGTTTTTATATCATTGGCCCATCGAAACAAAATGAAAATAAAATCAAAGATAAAATATTAATATGAAATTGAAATATGGAAATGAAAAGAAATTAAGGAAAATGAAATCCCAAAAAACAAAACCAATGATAATAATAGAAAAAGAACCGAAAGAGAAAAGGAGGGGCGCTGGAAATTTGTAGGGGTGTGAATACATAGGAATCATCGTGGGCTTGTACAAGCCCATTCATCCCAACATAAAAAAACAGTCAGAAAAAAAAAGAAAAGGGTTAATATAAAAAATGACATGGGCTTAATACAACAAAATTTATCAGAAAACGAAAGAAGAAAACAGGTCCATGATTGGTATACTCAGATTTAACATCAACATCGTATTTCAAAAGAGGTTTTTTAAGGAGAGAGGTCACGAATAACAGGGGAACAACAACATCTATATACACAAACTCAAGAACAGCACAATCCATGAAGATCTAAACAACCGGATCCATCCTCCTTGCGTGGGGACACAATTTCGTTCTCGACTTCGTTTCTTCTGTCTCGTTTCAAACAGGTTTGCGATTTTGCGTTTGACTTTGTTTCGATGGTTCTTAATCTTCTTCTTCCTTCATCCATTCTATTTTTCTTGTTCGGTTTGTTCTAGTTCGTTTTTTGTTGATGGTTGTTATGGGTTTCGATTGGATTCAGTTTTTGAAACTGGGTTGAAGAGAAGATTCAGGTTTGTAGATTTTGTGTCAAGGTTTACGTTTCGGTTCTCTTCTTCTTCATTTTCTAGTTCTGGTTTTGAATGATTTGGGAAGTGGTTTGGTTTTATTTTGAAATGGGTGAAAGATTTGCGCAGAGGGTTGAAGGTTTTGATGTTGGGTTTGTGATGAAGGTAATGAAATGGTTGTGAAGGTTGAGGCTGAAGAACGGGTGAGTGGTTGGGTTTTGTTTAAGTTTGTGATGTTTGGTTGATTTGAGTTTATGGAAGGGAATGAGAAGTGCGGAAAGGGTTTGATGATTGGAGGAAGAAGAAGATTTAGGTGGCAAAGTTGATACAACAACAAGGTAAGGAAAGAAAGGTGTGTGTTTGAGGTTGATAGCTGTTATTGTTTGAGATGGATTTCTGAGAATGGTTTAAAGGTTGTGGCGGCTAGGGCTCTCCAACGTGGAAGAGAAAAGGGTCCTTTTTATAGGTGAAAATGAGGAATTTGATTTGAGTCGTTTTGAGTGGTTTTCTCTGCGTTCTGAATTTGGTGTATGTGTTTTGGTTTTGTTGTATCTTGTGAAAATCATGGGGTCGGGTGAATTTGCGTTTTATTGTGAGGTCGTACGGTTTGTGGTTGAAAAGGTGTTGTGTGTACGGTTTGCGGGTCATGGCTGCAGAATGTTTTGTGACGGTTTGTGAATTACAACAGGTTTGATGCGGGATGGTTTTGTCAAGGTTTTGTATCAAATCAGTTGATTTTTTTTTTGCTTGTGTTTATGTGTATTGCTACAGATGGATGGAGCTTGGCGAGATACGGCTAGTATCATGGAAGTTTTGTGAGTAATGTTGTGCGGAAATTGGTGCGTAGGAGGGACTCACATGATCTTGTTTCTGGTTTTGTAGGTGGGTCCAACTTGTTTTTTTTCTTCGATTTTCCTTTTAGCAGCTGGTGTGGGAATTTGTGCTGAAGTTGGTAGCATCTGTGTGCAAATGGGCTTGTACAAAATAAGGATGGGCTCTTGTGAAATGTTTGTAACAAGTAGATTTTTTATTGAATTTTATGACCTCACCACTTTCAAAGATTTGGTACCATGGACTCTAAATATTTTGTAATGCTATAATAATGGACTTATGTAAAAAAAAGATGGTCTAACAAAAAAAGGTAAAGGACTTTTGAAATGAATTTGAAAAAAAGGCATATAGATTTAAATTAAAAATGAATATGTGTTAGAAAAGAAAGTTGATTGAATTTGGAGGATTGGTATAAAATTTGGATTTGGATGAATATGAATATGGGAATTTAGAATGGATAATTTGATTTTCAAAAAGGAGAATATGAACTAAAAATGGAATTGGATTATAGATAATTGGGTAGAGATGGGTTTGTAAAATGGATATGGATAAATATATGTTGAAATGGATGTTTAATTGGATGAATGGTAAAAATGGTTAAAATATAGATATGACTTGAAATGAAAATGATAAGAAATAAAAGAGAGACGAAGTTGAAGACAACATATTTTTTTTTTTTGGATTTTTCTGAATATGGTTAGTGGGTGGATGTACAGATGAAAGGTGATTTACAGGTAGGACAAATTTGGGGTATGACAGATGCCCCTATCTAATTGGCTTGAACATAGTAAGATGAACTGCTACGGTGTTCAGTCTTTTGAGGTAGAAGACAATTAGATATGAAGAAGACCACGAATTTGTCCGAAAGGAGAGAAAGTGCTGGGAATGATGGATCAATGTCAACCCTCGAGTAGACACTGAAAACTCGCAAAGGTCGTTATCACCAAAAGGATGATAACATAAAATCTGACACCAAAAGGATGACAGACCTATCACCAAAAGGATGATAGTAACTCACGCACACAGACCCTTCCACCAAAAGGATGAAAATGAGATCAACACCTGCTATTACCAAAAGGATAATAGGGCCTACACACACAGACCCTTCCACCAAAAGGATGAAAATAAGGTCAAAGCCTGCTATTACCAAAAGGATAATAGAGCACACATACACAGACCCTTCCACCAAAAGGATGAAAATGAGGTCAAAGCCTGCTATTACCAAAAGGATAATAGGGTACACATGCACACAGACCCTTCCACTAAAAGGATGGAAATGAGGTCAAAGCCTGCTATTACCAAAAGGATAATAGGGCACACACGCACACAGAACCTTCCACCAAAAGGATGAAAATGAGGTCAAAGCCTGCTATTACCAAAAGGATAATAGGGCACACACGCACACAGACCCTTCCACCAAAAGGATGAAAATGAGGTCAAAGCCTGCTATTACCAAAAGGATAATAGGGCATACACGCACACAGACCCTCCCACCAAAAGGATGAGGTCAAAGCCTGCTATTACCAAGAGGATAATAGGGCACACATACATAGACCCTTCACCAAAAGGATGAAAGTGAGGTCACAACTTACTACTACCAAAAGGATAATAGCAAGCAAAACAATAACAAAGGTTGTCATTCACCAAAAGGATGATACACAGACCAAAGGTTTACGGATCGGCGACACCAAAAGGATGACAGATCAATACAAGCTACTACCACCAAAAGGATGATAGGAACTTCCCATTTGCGAGGACCAACACCAAAAGGATGAAGGTTAAGTTAACAATATGAACTACCACCAAAAGGAGGATAGGAAATTTCTGATTTGAGGGTTACCAACACCAAAAGGATGCAGATTGAGTTGAGTTGATTGGGTTTGGCTATCACCAAAAGGATGATAGTAAGGCAATTGACAAAAGGTCAAGTTTATTGGGGATGTGATGAGTGAGACTTATTGAAGAACATCCAAGAGGAGAGTTGAATTTTCCTTGTATAAGAAACATTGGTTGGCTTGAGGATAACAACTTCATCAATAAAAGGTTGAAGAAACACAACTCAATGAGGAACGCCCGCTGACTTGCTGAGATCACAGATCCATCAACAAAAGGTTGAAGACTTCATGAGGAACGCCCATGAACTTGAAGAAGATGCCCCTGCCTGGGCTGAAGACTGTCTTGAGCTTGAGATTAACACAAGGTTGAACAACTTCGTGAGGAACGCCCACGAATTTTCTAAAGATGCCCCTGGCTGGGCTAAAGATTTTCTTGCAGTCTTGAGATTGATCCTGAATCTTACGCATGTATGAATGCTTGATTATGCTTCATGTTGAATGAAAATGCAAATGAAAATGCTAACGCGCGGAGATATAAGTGTTGGGGAAGTATGATTTGGATTTTTGGGATGCACATGATGTCTATGATGTTGAACGCGATGCGTATGATTACAGACGAGTGATTGGATATGTTTGTGAAAGTACCAGCGTGGTGGACTTTGGTAGTTGCCAATGCAGATTGGACTTTGGGCGGTGGGAGGAATTTGATTTCCTCGACACTCAGTTCGTTGAAGACGCCATGATTGAAGCAGACGAAGATGCGCTCGAGCTTTGAGTTTGATTGCTTGATGATAAGTCATTTCTGAGAAGACCACGACTTTGTGCTTGATGATCAGGATGACTTGAAACTGAGTGTAGCGACGTGATCGACTCATGAAGATTATGCCCTTGCTCTGAACTACTTGCAAGTACAGACAGGATATGCCCGCTGCAATGAGTCTTGCCCCAGTCTGAACATGGTAATGGTCTGCCCCTGATTAACCAGTTCTGAAGCGATTTGATCTTTGGATGTTGAGCCTTGATGTGCTTTGAGATGACTTGCCCCTGATTAAGCTGTTAAAGGGTTTGTCCCAGCCTGAGGGTTTTGAGGGAGTCTTGCTTCGGGTCGGCACCACTGAAAGCTCAAGTTCCTTTTTGATTGCCCCTTGTTGGAGTTGCTTTGATGTCAAGCACTGATTTGCAGTTAAAATTACTCATTCACAAATGGTAATCTTAATACAATGCTCATGCATGTTTTGAAAAAGATTCATTTATTGGAGTGCCGTGATAGTGAGACGAATGGACCGTTAGCCCAAACATGTGCTGATTTTGATGGTGTGAAAGATATAGCAAGGAGAATGACACCAATGCTGAAGATTAGCGAATATGGGGAGTCAGTTTACGCAACCTTGCAATGTTATGCTTTCAGAATAAACCTCGCCTCAATTAGGTCTTTCGAGGGTTGTAACGTGGTCTAGTTCACGGTTATGAAACAAAGGATAATAGGCTCAAAACTTGGTTTGTACCTACCCCATCTTTGTGATGAACTTCCAGTCCTACGTTCAGTTAATTTTGCACACGTTTGTATTCCAAAAGGGTTGACGGTTCAAGGTATGCTTGAAATGGCAGTCACCTTTATTTTGTTTTTGATGGGTGTCATTGGTCTTTTGATTTTGATTTGGTGGTCACTGAAACTTGTTTTTTTGTTGAGGGTTCGAGGGCCTCTTTTATTTTTGTTTTTGATCCCTATCTTTTGCATGGACTGATTTTGCTTGTCGAGTCCATCAGGGTTGTTTTGATTTTTGCCTAAGTCTCTTTTGAGGTACTCGACTTAGCAGGCTTTTGATTTTTATTTTTTCGATTTTGTTGTTGGAGGATTGTGACTGTCAAGTCGTAGGTTATTGATGAACAACCGTCATGTCTTTTGGTCTTTGGCTTTGTGGTTTGAGTGCGTAATTGGATTACCTGAACACTATCCTGCCCCAAGTTGAGTGTAAGGGTTTGAATATCCGAGGAAAACTGCTACTTCTAGGCTCGAAGTGGTTTACTAGGGATTAACTCCTTGTCTCTCCAGTGTTTGGGGACTGAAACAATGCCTGTACATCATCGACGAGATTTTTTCTAAAAGCATACGGTTTGCAATTATGGGTATTTCGTTTTCATCATCCTCCCTCCAATCATTCTTAACAACAGTTTGATATAGAAAGTGAAATGGATAAATGTGTCGGTGTTTTGCAGTAAATGGAAGAAATGAGTGAATACGACATAACTGATTCAAAACATGCATAGTCATTACATTAAGAAAACCAAATACAAACGGCAATGTTCAAAGCATACAGTACTTAAACAAACAAAAGCAAAATAGCAAGAATGCAAATGATGGGATGGCAACATGACTGCCTTCTTCGGGGAAACTTGAACTTGACTTGATTTGACTTGGCTTGCTGCTGGCACTAGCTTGGCGGTGGCATAGGGTTTTTGATGACGTTTGGAGCCCTCCCATTGAACGTGAGAAACTTTGAGTCGATCATGTCCTGAACCTTGTGTTTGAAAGCTCTGCAGTCCTCAATCGTATGCCCTGGAGCACCCTTATGAAACTCACAATGAGCATTAGCATCATAGTCTGGAGGGATTACAGTTGGAGGAGCTAGGTCCCTCAGAGTGATTTCCTTCTTCTCCATCAATTGAGCAAAGATCTGAGTATATGATGTTGGCAGATGATCAAAGTCTCTATCAGACCTCCTTGTCCTTTGTTGATTAGGCTGATGTTGTTGAGCAGCTCTCTGTTGTTGATGTTGAGGAGGATACTGATACCCTTGTTGATTGTAGGATTGTTGCTGAGGAACCTATTGTTGAGGCATTGGAGCTTGAACAGCTTGAACAGTTGGCTGATAAGGCATCGGAGTGTATTGCGCAGCAGCAACATACGGATACTGGAAGTATGGCATTTGAAAAGGCATTGGAGCGGTAACTTGTGAAGCTTGCCCTTTCTGAGCAGAGACAAAATTTGTTTCACCCTCTTTCTTTTTGTATCCAT
The DNA here is from genome assembly GCA_022829125.1 of Lathyrus tuberosus. NCBI lineage: Eukaryota > Viridiplantae > Streptophyta > Magnoliopsida > Fabales > Fabaceae > Lathyrus > Lathyrus tuberosus. Next base: position 6,507,874 of record JALAZF010000352.1, on the reverse strand, counting down.
TGAAGGGCTTCTTGGCTTGAGACTGACTGCTGGATCCTCCTTGGATCTTTCCGCTCTTCAGACCTTCTTCAATTCTCTCACCGACAATCACCAAATCAGAGAATCCGGCGGAAACATTACCAATCAACTTCTCATAGTACTGGCCTTGCAAAGTACCCATGAAGATGTCAATCAGTTCACGATCAATAAGAGGTGGATGCACTCTTGCAGCTAGCTCTCTCCAACATTGTGCGTACTCCTTAAAGGAATCGTTGTCCTTTTGAGCCATACTCTAAAGTTGAGTACGGTTTGGAGTAAGGTCAGTGTTGTACTTGTATTGCTTGACAACTGCATCAGCTAGATCATCCCAAGTGCGCACGTTGCTACGCTTCAGCTGCATATACCACTCAAGAGATGCTCCAGACAAACTGTCTTGGAAGCAATGGATCATCAGTTTTTCGTCTTTGGCATGGGCAGCCATCTTGCGGCAGTACATCCTTAGATGCATGTGGGGACAACTGAGGCCTTTGTACTTCACGAATTCTTGTACTTTGAACTTGGGAGGAATGACAACATCTGGCACCAAGCACATTTCCAAAGCATTCATAGATTTTGAGTTGCGCCCCTCCATGACTCGGAGTTTCTCAGCTAGATCACGACACATCTTGATGGCTTCAGAATCCTGAGCAGCAGTAGGATTGATAATCGGGATAGCATCATGATAGTTTTAGACCTCATCATACTGATCTATCAGATTCTCTTCAGCATGAGGAATAGGAATTTGAGTGACAACAGGTTGGGCTTACGGAATGGCACTAACAGTAACTCCATATGTTGGAAGTGGTTGAGATGTGGCAGGAGCGAAGTCCATTGGTAGCCCATAAGTGATGAGGTTGGGAACAGGAACAGAGAGCCTTGAGGTAGATGCTTGAACAGGCACAGTGTTGTTGGCAGCAGCAGCTTCACGCAATTCTTCCTCCTTTCTGGCCATCATGATGGCTTCAAGAATCTGATCAATCTTTCCCTTCATAGAGTCCAACTCCTCTCAGAAGGCATCTTGCTCTTACTGAATCTGCTCCATCGTTCTTCTTGTGTTGGCTCGAGTTGCGTACTGGTGTCGAGGAATCAGCTTGATTTACTGGAGAAGGAAGGAAGGTGAAGTAAGATTCTGAGGTTGAAATGCAATGCAAGATGCGTAACAGATGCAATGCAATGACATGAGATGCAATGCACGATGCAAGATCCAGGATCGCAGATCACAGGTTCAAACAGTTCTTAGGTTGGCCGTTCACGGGTTGATGACCAAAGTCTCTGATCAAAGAAACCTTATAGGTAGGCTCTATGAGGAAAGTTCTAGGTTCTTTACCCATAAGCCCACTCATAGGATAGTTTCTATGTTGACGGATAGGGTTCCCAGGATCACGGACACTAATCGCATCAACGTCACGCAACAGGCTAGCCGAATTACGACGAGAATGACGACAAGGTCTTCCTGAGTGAGGTCCTCATGCTAGGCGCACAAGGAGCGAGTCCTTGGAGACTAACACTACACGGCCACCAATATAGAACTTGGTTCTAAGAGTGGTTCCTAGAGTCACGGACCCTTCATGAATCAAGTCGTGCAACAGGCTAGCTGCGTTACAACAGGATCTACGAAAAGGTCTACTCTAGGGGAGCTTTCATGCTAGGCACGCAAGGAGCGAGTCCTTGGGGACTAACACTACTCGACATCTATTCTAAAGTATGTGTTCCCTCTGCTTTTACCAAAGCTCGGGTGTAGAGCTTTACTCATGATATTATCCCAAGATCCAACAGCCAAGAACAATAGGAGAAAGCAATAAGAGAACAAACACGTAAACGAGAAAAAAACATGCAAACAAAGATAACGCTCCTCACAAATCGCTCTAAGATAGGCTTGACTCTCTCTTGCATGGAGCAATCATCACCCCAGCAGAGTCTCCATTTGTCGCACCTCAAAAAAATCGCTTCATCGAAGACACGACCCTCGCGCGAAAGGCGCGAAAAACAGTTCGACAGAGTCGCCACCGAAATTTATTTATCCCAAAAGAGGGAAAGGAAAATATCGAGAAAACCTTTAAGGAGAAAGATAAGAACATGGTCATCGCAACCACATTCTGGGTTCGGGAGTTGGTTACGTGAGAGGAAGGTACGCACACCCCTCACGTCCGTTGTACTCAACGGGAACCTCTTAGTTCGAATTGTGAGGAATGTTATCTAAGCTTGTTTGTTTTCTTCTCAACGGTATATGCGAAAAGATAAAGGGAAAAGATACTAAGGGGAAATGGGGTGGTTTTAGGATAGGGTGCTCGGCAAGGTCATCGCGACCTCGGGCTTACGTATGCTCATTCGGACGAGAATGAGGAATCAGAGCAATCGTAGTTTGACTACGGGAAGGGGTAAAGGGAAGACGGAAGATGGAGGGAAGGTAGCTCGCCAAGATCGTCGCAATCTTGTGCCTACGTATCTTTATTCGGACGAGAATAAAGAATCAGAGCAGTCGTAGTTCGTGGTACGCCCACGAAAAGAGGGTTAGGGTTTGAATTTTAGGAGACGAAAGATTGAATGACATACAACCCAAAGGGCGTGCCTCGAGAGCAGTCACTCAAGAATCCAAGGAATGCTAGACTCCAAGAACTCAGTTCTTTCATGAGTTGATTGCGAAAATGTTTGATAATGGTTAAGTGTTTTAAGACAAAAGGGTGAATGAACAACAACCCAAGGGTGTGCTTCGAGAGCCATTCATTCGAAGACACAAGGAATGCTAGATTCCAAGAATCTCCTCCTTTCGTTAGTTGATTAAAAAAACGGTTTGAAAAAGATCGAATCGGATTGGTTGAAAGAAGAGGTGAGGTTCGATACTAGTCCCTAGGGGTGCTCCTAGTAATGAAACCTACGAAATGTGCAAGTGTGCATTTGACGACGAGGCAAAAGTCTTACGAGAATGTTTCGAAGAGTGGCTCGACGACGAGTCGAGAATTGGTTTGGAAATGGTTTGATTTGTTAAGTGTTTTAGGGAGAATGACGATTATTCGATAAACGAGACGTCGGCCTCGCAACCAATTAATCGGGGCATTATTGGGATGCTAGATCCCAACGACACCTTTTTCATTCGATTGATATATGAAATATTATTTGTTGGACGACGAAAATACCATATGGAATGCTAGGCTCCAATGGCATTCTTTTGTCCAAATACTTAAGGCAAGTGTCTTAGAAACGAAAGGTCGAGTGATCACAACCCAAGGCGTGCGCCTCAATAGCGGTCACTCAAGAACCCAAGAAGTGCTAGACCTCAAGAATTCAATTCTTTCATAGTTTAATTATGAAAAAATGGTTTGAATAGATGTGTTAAGTATTTTAATCGAAAATTAAGTGCTTAGGCGTTTCGATAATTTTAATGTGTTTGATTAAAATATGAACAAATGAAATGGTTAGATAAACATGATATGAATATGATATGGACAATATGATAAGAATATGAACAATAATAATCAAGATAATATTGACAAGATATAATATCAACATAAAAGTAAAGTTGGTCTCATCTTAATCGAGAAATCGATAATCAACGATTTTTGACTTTCATGGACAAAAAATGAAAAGACGTAAGGTAAAGAAAAAACAAAATCTAAATAGAAATAAAATCGGTCTCGTCTTAATCAAGATTTAATCGAGAAATCGATAATCTTTAATACTCGACTTTCATTGACCAACTAAAAGAATATACAAAAATGGAAATTAAATGGAGATAGAAATTAGATCGAAAATATAGAAAGGTCTCATCTCTACTAAGATTTTAAATCGAAAAAATCGATAATCTTTAGTATTTGATTTTCATTGACCCAAAAATGAATAAAAATAATAGAAATGAAATAAAATAGGAAAATGATAAGAAAAAGAATAAAAGTCTCACCTTTATCAAGATTTAAAATCGAAAATCGATAAATCCTTGATATTTGGTTTTCATTGACCCAAAAATGAATAAAAATAATGAAAGGACGATAAAATGAAATAAAATCGAACAATGATAAGAAAAAGAATAAAGGTGTCACCTTTATCAAGATTTAAAATTGAAAATCGATAAATCCTTGATATTTGGTTTTCATTGACCCAAAATTAAATGAAATAAAATAATAAATCGAAATAAAAATAAATAGGTGGTAAGCCTCATATAAATCAAGAATTGGTACCGATTTTAAAAAAAATCACCCAATATCAAGATGTTTTTATATCATTGGCCCATCGAAACAAAATGAAAATGAAATCAAAGATAACATATTAATATGAAATTGAAATATGGAAATGAAAAGAAATTAAGGAAAATGAAATCCCAAAAAACAAAACCAATGATAATAATAGAAAAAGAACTGAAAGAGAAAAGGAGGGGCACTGGAAATTTGTAGGGGTGTGAATACATAGGAATCATCATGGGCTTGTACAAGCCCAATCATCCCAACATAAAAAAACAGTCAGAAAAAAAAAGAAAAGGGTTAATATAAAAAATTACATGGGCTTAATACAGCAAAATTTATCAGAAAACGTAAGAAGAAAACGGGTCCATGATTGGTATACTCAGATTTAACATCAACTTCGTATTTCAAAAGAGGGTTTTTAAGGAGAGAGGTCACGAATAACAGGGGAACAACAACATCTATATACAAAAACTCAAGAACAGCACAATCCATGAAGATCTAAACAACCGGATCCAACCTCCTTGCGTGCAGACACAGTTTTGTTCTCGTTTCAAACAGGTTTGTGATTTTGCATTTGACTTTGTTTCGATGGTTCTTAATCTTCTTCTTCCTTCATCCCGTTCTATTTTTCTTGTTCGGTTTGTTCTGGTCCGTTTTCTGTTGATGGTTGTTATGGGTTTCGATTGGATTCGGTTTTTGAAACTGGGTTGAAGAAAAGATACAGGTTTATAGATTTTGTGTCGAGGTTTACATTTCGGTTCTCTTCTGCTTCATTTTCTAGTTTTGGTTTTGAATGATTTGGGAAGTGGTTTGGTTCTATTTTGAAATGGGTGAAAGATTTGCGCAGAGGGTTGAAGGTTTTGATGTTGGGTTTGTGATGAAGGTAATGAAATGGTTGTGAAGGTTGAGGCTGAAGAACGGGTGAGTGGTTGGGTTTTGTTTAAGTTTGTGATGTTTGGTTGATTTGAGTTTATGGAAGGGAATGAGAAGGGTGGAAAGGGTTTGATGATTGGAGGAAGAAGAATATTTAGGTGGCGAAGATGATACAGCAACAAGGTAAGGAAAAAAAGGTGTGTGTTTGAGGTTGATAGCTGTTATTATTTGAGATGGATTTCTGAGAATGGTTTGAAGGTTGTGGCAGCTAGGGCTCTCCAACGAGGAAGAGAAAAGGGTCCTTTTTATAGGTGAAAATAAGGAATTTGATTTGAGTCGTTTTGAGTGGTTTTCTCTGCGTTCTGAATTTGGTGTATGTGTTTTGGTTTTGTTGTATCGTGTGAAAATCGTGGGGTCGGGTGAATTTGCGTTGTATTGTGAGGTCGTACGATTTGTGGTTGAAAAGGCGTTGTGTGTACGGTTTGCGGGTCATGGCTGCAGAATGTTTTGTGATGGTTTGTGAATTACAATAGGTGTGATGCGGGATGGTTTTGTCAAGGTTTTGTATCAGATTCAGTTGATTTTTTTTCCTTGTGTTTATGTGTATTGCTGCAGATGGATGGAGCTTGGCGAGATACGGCTAGTATCATGGAAGTTTTGTGAGTAATGTTGTGCGGAAATTGGTGCGTAGGAGGGACTCACATGATCTTGTTTCTGGTTTTGTAGGTGGGTCCAACTTGTTGTTTTTTTTTCGATTTTCCTTTTAGCAGCTGGTGTGGCAATTTGTGCTGAAGTTGGTAGCATCTGTGTGCAAATGGGCTTGTACAAAATAAGGATGGGCTCTTGTGAAATGTTTGTGTAGCGAACGATTTTGGACGCGGTTCTTAAGCGTTGGTCGCTCTCTGCGGTTGAGCTTACTACAGGTCGATTCATTTTTTATCCTATTAAAGCTGATGAAGGAAGGGAAATATATGTCTCCAATTAACCCTGCTTTGCATACTGAGTTTAAACAGCGGTCTGTTAGGTTACGGATGCTATCAATGTGGGGGGCCTTTGTACTGGTTATTTGTATTTTCACCAATACTGGTTTCTTTCTTTTTTTTCTAGGCAGAAGGTTTCTGGCGGGGAACAAGGATTAGGATGTTAGGACTGATGCTTTTTGATAGATACATGAGAGTATGGGATTTTGGGTTTTTGTTTAGTGTGCTCGCTAAGATTTTTCTTTCAATCTTATGCCTACATATTCCCGTTTACCGGAACAGGGAAATCAGAGCGTTCGTAGTTCCTCCTATTCTATGGGAGGAAATGGTGTTTTTGGTGTCTTGTTCAAAGCCCAAGACGTGAAGCGAAAGGTGATTTGTATCTTGTTCAAAGCCCAAGATGTGAAGCTGAAGGGTTTGACTTTAGAGAGAATTTGTCATCTCTAAAGAGGGGGTTGTCTGTCACAACTGTTTTATAAAGGAGAATTACTTTAACCGGGATTTGTGAATCCGACAATGCCATAATTTCCTTTATAGGGGGTTTTAACCTGAAGGAGAAGACTTTAACTCAGTGTAGAGCAATGCTATCTTTCCCTAGGAATTTCTCATGCTAAAAGAGGGACAGTGGCATGGATGTAGATGATCCAGAGGCTTGCCGCTTACAGCGATTAGATGAAAGGGAAGGAGTTGTTGATGTTTGTGTACTGTGAACGAGGAACAGCTTTGATGCTAAAAGGTTGATTGGATCAACCAGTGGTTTTCTTATACAAAGCCTAAGAAGAGGCTAATATGTGTCTCGTACAAAGCCCGAGAGAGAGGCTAAAAGGGTTTGACTCAACGAGGGAGTCTTTTTGTATCTCGTATAAAGCCAGAGATGGAAGCTATTGTTTGTTTGGCTCAATAAGAACCTTTTTGTATCTCGTATAAAGCCAGAGATAGAGGCGAAAGGGTGATTGACTCAACGAAGGAGTCTCTTATGTGTCTCGTACAAAGCCCGAGAGAGAGGCTAAACTTTGTTTGACTCCGCTGGGGAGGATCATTGTACAAAGCCCAAGAGGAGGCTATGGTAACTGTTTCAGTTAAGTGACAGGTCCAATATACTGATTTTAAAGAGAAAATCAGTTCTTATATGAGCAACACTGTACTCAAGGATTTGATTTGAGGATCAGGGATATTTCCTTTTCTTTGAGGAAACGGGAAATCCAAAGGGTATTGAGATTGTCCGAGTCTGCAGGTTTCCTTCCTATTTAACGAAGGGGTCACTTGAGAATGTCTTTGAGACTCAAGGAGATTAGACTGTCCAAGTCTGGAGTTTCGTCTTTTGTACTATGCTTTGAGAAACAGTAGTAGACTCTATGAAAGGACTGCTCTATGAAGCTGACTAAGTTCTATTCCTATACCTTTAGGAGGTCGTCGGGACAATCTGTACGAAGCCCAAGAGGAGGCTGGAATCTTTTAAGAAGCCCACGGGTCCTTGTACTAAGCCCAAGAGGAGGCTATCATTCCCGAAGGAAGAGATCATTATACGAAGCCTAAGAGGAGGCTGTGAATACTTCTAAGAAGTCGTAGGGTCCTTGTACTAAGCCCAAGAGGAGGCGGGGTTGCTTTTAGGAAGCCTGTGGGTCTTTGTACGATGCCCAAGAGGAGGCTGATGCTTTTAAGAAGCCCGTGGGTCCCCAAACCCCGAGAAATTCAAGGCAAGCTATTCACAAGGAATAGATCAAGTCAGGAAAGTTCGAGAATTTGGAAGAAACTCAAAGATTCCATTCACGGAGAATACATTCATCTTTGGGAGTAGAGTTTCTTGATAATTCCTAATGAGGATAACCTGAGAGAAGACTGTATCTAGTGATCCTATTGGGGATCTAGTTGTCTATTTCTACAAATAAACGAAACGGTGTCACCTAGTTCTAGACGTAGTTGCCGGGGAAACTCGAAATATCTATACTATTATTACACAGTTGATATGAGTTTATGAAAGAAGACTTACAGCGAAATAGCCCCACAATACAGTTATATGTATATGAAAGCAGTAAATGAAAGCATATAAACACTTACTCGGTTGTAGAGCTTCCATGCTGTTTGGTTAGTTGTTCAACAAAGAAAGATTGAAAATAACAGTATATTCAAAATCAAAGGAGAAAGTGCTTTGAAAAAGAAAGATTTGGGGCTTACAGCTCAAGGAGAGGCCCAGGGTTTTATCAGTGAGCGCACTGTTTGAATTTGTACAGGGGGACTTATACAAGTGACTGTGGCCCAAGATGGTTTTCTGTACAAAGGGATGGGTCTTACACTCTCTCAAGAGGCCCAAAAAGGTTTTAAAGAAAAAGAGTGGGGCTTATAACACGAGGGTAGGCCCAGATGATTTTTCTGTTAAAAATGGCGATCGCGCCGAGGTTTTCTTTTAACGCAGAGGGGGCTTATACAATATCTAAGGCCCAAAGTGATTTTGGTTAAAAGGGGATTAGGTCTTACACTCTAATAGAGGCCCAAAAGTTTTGAATGGGTCTTATAGCTCAAGGAGAGGCCCAAAAGGTTGTTTTCAAAAGGCGACGATCGCGCCGTTTGTTTTTGACGGTATCGGGACTTATACAATACACTGAGGCCCAACAATGGTTTGGTCAAGAAAGGATTGGGTCTTACACTCTATTAGAGGCCCATGAGTGTTTGACAATGATTTATTTGAGTGAAAATCAAAGAAACCCTAATTTTATTCTTTAAAAGTAAATATTTAAAGAAAATCAATGAAAAATACCAAATAGGTTTGAATAAACCACTTGTGATTTTTGTTTAAGGTTTGAAAAATGAGGTATAAATCACAAGAGATATTAAAACTCATTTGGTCTTGATTTTTCAAGATGAATATTCATTTTAAAATGTTTAAAAACAAATAAAAATAAATTTATTCACAAAAATACTAATTATATTAAATAAATAATACAAACTCAATTTTTTTCTGGAATAAAATATTTCAACATTTTTGTGATTTTTTGCAAAAAGAACCAATAAAAAATAATTAAAATTGAAAGAGTTATTAATTTTCCAAATAATTAACAAAACATGAAAATAGTTGGAAAAATAGCAAAATGTGAAAAAATCACAAAATGGCATGGGTGGGGTTTGAACCCAAGACCTCAAGCATACAAGGCGCGCGCCTTACCACTGGGGTGGTGATACATCCATTGTTTGAAACAAACCAACAAATACACAAGTCATGCCTTGGTTTTGGCTTGCCCAAGGCAAGTTTTGGCTCAAAAACATGAAGGTCATAACTTTTTCAATTCTTAATGGTTTGAGACAAAATTTATATGCATCTGAGCCAAAATTTCATAAGGAATCCAATGGTGGTGGTAGTTTTTTCAGATCACACTCCCTCCTCAAAACCCGATAGTGGTTTTGAAAATGACCTATAAATGCATTTTCTATGCTACAACTTGGTACAAGCATGGATTACATCGTGAATTAGCTCAAACACAACATATATGACATGTATGAGATGTTTATGATCAATGGACTTCAAATGCACACATGTTTTGGTGAGTGCAAGTTGAGAGGCTTACCCTTCTTTGAGATTTTGGAAGTTTCTCTACAATCTGCCAACCCTCTTGCTCCAGATATGATTTTATGCTTTGAACCACCTCAAATGATCCCTTGGATGCTTTTAGGATGATTGGAATCAGCTGGTACCTGCAAAAACACAAACTGTCCCTTTCTTGCAAAAGGGGTTAAAAGTGACCAAAATAACAACTCCCTCAAATGGTGTTCCAGAGGTGGGAACCATTTGGGACAGTTCAAGGATGATATTTGGAGTGTGTTTGAGGTTTTATCTGGTTTGGAAAGTGACTGAATCAAGACATGGCTTGAAAAATGCAAAAAAGTGCTATTTTGAGGTTTTGAGAGGTGACTTTGTGATGTTGTGATTACAGGTCACCTTTGATGGTTTGCACAACTTACATATGATACATATGAGGTGTGTGTGTGATTAGTTTGGGTGGAATTGCTCTCTAGCTCAAAAACTCAGAATTACTTGCTTTGGAAGGCAAGTTTGAGGTGAAAGAAGAGATTTTGAGGAAAGCATCTGTTTGATGGCTTTGGTGTACTCAAACTGAACACAATTGAGCTCTATTTATAGTAGAGCAAGTTTGTTTTGGGATCCACAGTGAATGGCAACTGCAGCAGGTGTTTGTTCAATGTTGGCCAATGGAAATGCAAGTCTCCTCTAGCCATTGACTAGAGGTTAGGGCACAGGGCTGTGGTTCCCTTGGTCTTGGATAAGTCTTGACTGATTTCAGATGAGAATGGCTCAGTCCATGCCACCTTGATGCTTCCATTGAATGCTTCAATCCAAATTTGGAGTCTTGTCCCTATTTTGGCCATTCTAGGTTCAACATGCTATTTCTTGTTCCATGGACTTTGGAGGCTTGGCTCAGTGATTGTCCCCTTTAGATTCAATCCTCAGATGTGTCCAAGTGGATAGGAGCATTTGAATTTGGCTGATTTTGGCAAATCGAGCAAAATTGCAAATTCTGCCTTACCTTGACAGATTTCAGCAAGACAACTTGCCAATGTCATATCTCATGGTGTAAGTTGAATTTGGTAATGCTCTTGACCATTTTGGAAAGCCCTTACATGATACAACAACTGTTTGAACATGTTTGGTTTTGATCTCTTTTGAATCCAAGTGAAAAAGCCCCCTACATTTGGCAAAAAGTAGGGTAAAATATGACTTAGTGAAATTTTCACTAAGTGTTGGAACAAAGTGACTTTTCTTGATTTTGATCACTCCATAACTCAAAATCCTTAATGAATTGGACTTAGGTCTAGTTGAAGTTTTTGTAGAGGGCAATGAGATCTACAAATCAAGCCTTGGATGGGAGAAAATGACTTTGTGGTTTAGGAGTTATGGTCCTCCAAAGTTGGTACCCTTGTCACTTTATTTTTAACTTAGAAAATTTTCTAAGTTTTTATGGTTACCCCTTTTACAAGTTATCCAACTTTTCTTGATTTTTCTTGATGAATGATGATTCAAATCATACATTAACATCATTTTAGGGTTAAAAATCCATTTTGGTGAAAAATCTCAAAAAGTCAAAGTTGACTTTTGTGCATAGTTGACTTTTTATTAGATGAATTCCAAACTGTGCCATTCTTCATGAAATCATGTCCTTGACCTAAATAAAACTTGATGGACATGTTCCATGGGTGTCATAGGGCATATTGAATCATGTCTTAGGGCTTGGGAGCATGTCCTGGTCAAGATTCAAAGTTATAGTTGACTTTTCCCTTAAAACCCTAATTGTGGTGCAGATGAAATTGAGACTTGTTGCTCAAGCTTATTGGATTAATCCATTGTTCCAAATGGATCAATATAGTTCATTAGAGACCCTCAAACCCTCTCTTGAGGTCTTGGCTCATGGTTTGTCCCAAAAGTCAACTTAGGGGTGACTTAGGTCAAGAAACCCTAATTCCTGATTTTTGATAAATGCATCCCCTAAGGCAAAATTGACTTGATGATTGGGTCCATGAGGTTCCATGGAGTATATTAGGTTATGTTTTGGATCATTGGCTTGTGCCCAGATGAAATTTTCCATCGGGAGGCCTTGGTCGACCAAAACCCTAATTTGGTGACACTGGCGATCTTGAGGCTTGATCCACCTAGAAGGGAGCAGCCTTGTGCTTAATCCTTAAAGTGGGAGTCCTTTTTGATCCTTTGTGTATGTTTGAGAGGTTAGACAAGTTGAAGATCAAGTCATTCCTTGACCGATCCTTTGTCTAAGGCTCTGAGAGGGCTTAAAACCCTAATTTTGATTGTAGTGAATGCTCAACAACCCTTGAGGCATTTGATGAGGCATGATGGTTCATCCATATTGTGATGATGATTGAAACAATGATGGGACATCTTAGTGGTCAAAATTTGGGGTATGACAATTTGTAACAAGTAGATTTTTTATTGAATTTTATGACCTCACCACTTTCAAAGATTTGGTACCATGGACTCTAAATATTTTGTAATGCTATAATGATGGACTTATGTAAAAAAAAGATGGTCTAATAAAAAAAGGTAAAGGACTTTTGAAATGAATTTGAAAAAAAGGCATATAGATTTAAATTAAAAATGAATATGTGTTAGAAAAGAAAGTTGATTGAATTTGGAGGATTGGTCTAAAATTTGGATTTGGATGAATATGAATATGGAAATTTAGAATGGATAATTTGATTTTCAAAAAGGAGAATATGAACTAAAAATGGAATTGGATTATGGATAATTGGGTAGAGATGGGTTTGTAAAATGGATATGGATAAATATATGTTGAAATGGATGTTTAATTGGATGAATGGTAAAAATGGTTAAAAGATAGATATGACTTGAAATGAAAATGATAAGAAATAAAAGAGAGACGAAGTTGAAGACAACATATTTTTTTTGGATTTTTCTGAATATGGTTAGTGGGTGGATGTACAGATGAAAGGTGATTTACAGGTAGGACAAATTTGGGGTATGACAATCTAAGGGGTAAAATTTGGGGTACAACAGTTGCCCCTATTTGAATAGCTTTACCGGGTGGCACGAGGAGCGGAAATCCTCGGGACATCAAGGTGAAAGGTATTTAAATATAGCAAACCGAAAATTTTGCCCTTAGATGAAATGCAGATGCTAAGGACAAGCAACAGACATGCAAATGCTGACATGCCATGAACTTCTAGTATGATGATATGATGTCATGATAGTGCAAAAATGCAGGCAAACAAGACACTAAAGGATAAAGAGCTACTACACAGGTGAGCTTCACTGGGGAATGATGAAGGTTAGCATCCATAAGGAAGACTCACTGGGGATGCAGACTAGCCAACAAAAATAATCACTGGGGAGACTCTGAGGCAACACTGGGATAGAAAAATAAAGGGGGAAACCCTACATATCCTCACTGGAGATAGAAGTATTCTCCACTGGGGAAAGATCCAGGGAGATGGACGACAGGTTCATATGTGACCGGACGACACTGGGGAAATGAAACACATTCTTACTGGGCATGAAACCAGAAAGAAGACATGATCTTCATTGGGGATTAATTTAAAATAAAGGATAGACATATTCTGGGGATTTCTTATACTGAAGAGTTCAAACGGGATCTTCTAGAAAAGCCAGAAAAGACAGAGACAAACTTTGCGTGTGCCAAATGATGATCATTCACAAGGACTTTCAAAAAGATATTAATAATGACTGAACTTCTGCTGGGAACCAGATTAAAGTACCAACAAGGATTGGACTCAGAAGTGACATGTCAGTATACACTAATTTGAGTGGGATAAGATACCAACATGAGTTGGATTTTGAATTTCGGTTTAGGTTCATATTTGACCTGGGTTCAAACAACGGGTTCACAATAACCTGAAGTTTAGGCTCACATCCTCAAAAGGTTTGATGGAAAGGAATAAAGCATATCTGGAGATTTCACATCATCAAGAGGTTTGACGGTAAGGAAACCAGAATAGGGATCACATCGTCAAGAAGTTTGACGGCAAGGAATAAAGCAAGGATCACATCGTCAAGAAGTTTGACGGCAAGGAATACCAGAATAGGGATCACATCGTCAAGAAGTTTGAAGGCAAGGAAACTAGAATAGGGATCACATTAAACAGGTTGATGGAAAGGAAACCAGAATAGGGGTCACATCGTCAAGAAGTTTGACGGCAAGGATTACCAGAACAGGGATCACATCATCAAGAAGTTTGATGGCAAGGAAACCAAAATAGGGATCACATCATCAAGAAGCTTGATGGCAAAGAAACCAAAGCAGGGATCACATCATCAAGAAGCTTGATGGCAAGGAAATAATACATATCCGAGGGTATGAAACCTGAACTTGGAACACCTCATCAAACAGATTGACGGCAAGGAAATAATACCTATCCGAGGGTATAAAACCTGAGCTCGGAACACCTCATCAAACAGATTGATGAGAAGGAAAAATAACATATCCGAGGGTATGAAACCTGAACTCGGGACACCTCATCAAATAGATTGACGGGAAGGAATAATAACATATCCGAAGGTATGAAACCTGAGTTCGGAACACCTAATTAAACAGATTGACGGGAAGAAACATCTCAAATAGGGATCACATCAAACAGGTTGATGGAAAGGAATAACACATCCGAAGGTACGAAACCTGAGCTCGGAACACCTCATCAAACAGATTGACGGGAAGGAAATAATATATATCCGAGGGTAAGAAGCCTGAGCTCGGAGCACCTCATCAAACAGATTGACGGCAATGAAAAAAATACATATCCGAGGGTATAAAACCTGAACTCAGAACAACTCATCAAACAGATTGACGACAAGGAAATAATACATATCCGAGGGTATAAAACCTGAACTCGGAACAACTCATCAAACAGATTGACGGCAAGGAAAAAAAATACATATCCGAGGGTATAAAACCTGAACTCGGAACACCTCATCAAACAGATTGACGGCAAGGAAATAATACATATCCAAGGGTATAAAACCTGAACTCGAAACACCTCATCAAACAGATTGACGGCAAGGAAATAATACATATCCGAGGGTATAAAACCTCAACTCAGAACACCTCATCAAACAGATTGACGGCAAGGAAATAATACATATCTGAGGGTATAAAACCTGAACTCGGAACACCTCATCAAACTGATTGACGGGAAGAAACACCTCAAATAGGGATCACATCAAACGGGTTGATGGAAAGCGACTGACTGAAGGTAACATCATTGGTAATTGTAGAAATATGAATAAAACCAAGGACAGATAAGCTTCTCGGGAAAGAGATTGCCACTTTTCATTGTAGGGGTAATGATAGTAAAACAAGCTTCTCAAGGAGATTGCCACTTGTTGTTGGGTATAAATTCCAAAGAGATGTTGATATTACAACACTGCTGGAGAAGTAATTGTCTTCAATGAGGATTTGTAAAAGAATCTTCCGCGAGACACAGTGCAAAATAAATGCACTTTCAAGATGGGCTCAGAAACCACACTTGCCAGGGATCAAAGTTCAATCTAGGAACAAGCTAGAAAGAAGCGGTCAAACAAGACTCCAATTGAGGGATGAACTCAAATGGGAACTTATCTTATCCACATGTGGAAAAGATAACTGAACCATCCATCATCCATAAGGATTGAACTCTATGGGGAATTCTGAAAGAATGGGCACTTTATGCCTAGGGCTGACTTTCTATTGGAGTGAATAGACAAAACCAGTCACTTGGGGAGATAAATGCCAAAGTGAATCAAAGACAGGTAAACACCAGGAAGATAGCAAAATACAAAGATGCTATGCATATGAGTGCTTATACCATGCTTATGCTTATGATGACAAAACAGACAAAAGGAAACGAGACTGGAGATGAAATAAACATCTCGACAAGGATACCTAGCCAAACTCATCAGATTGGACCATTACTAGGGATGAATAAGTAGGATCATCAGATCTACTTCACAGGGAAAAAGAGTATTCTACCTGAGGTATAGCTTCATGACTTCACTTGGATTGCCATCACGAACCCCATCTTTATTGGAGGGAAACCATGGAGAATTGCTAAGATTAGCCGAAGTAACAATTTACTGGGAAGCTGGCAAAGGATATCACAAGAACAGGGTAATTCTGCATCCTGACTTGTATGATGATCACCATAATAAACAACATCTCTTGCAACAGGTAATCTTCAAATCTTCTCTGCCCCAGATTACATGGTATGTTGGGAGAAGATACCAAGAGGATTTTACAGAAGAATCGGCATACAAAATGCCTCAATATCTTCAAACTCTTAGATTCATGAATCTCGGCGTAACTGCCCCAGATTAACGGTGTTTGCACAACAAAGTCTTTGAACTTGCTCTTCAGACTGGTTAGTCTGTGAAGGAAGTGCCCCAGACTAACTGACCTTTGAGAGATTTGTCGAATCTCGACCTGACTACTTCTGATTAGCTGGTCTACGAGGATAAGTCATCAAAAGGATTTTATAGAAGAATTGTCACTTTAATGAGATCAACCAAACCATGAAGTTTGTTATATCATCGACCAAAAATAAAGAAAATGGAAACGAAATTAAAAAATAAAGTTGGTCTCGTCTTAATCAATATTTAAATCGATAAATCGATAATCTTAGATTTTTGACTTTCATCGACCAATAAAAATAAATAACAAAGTGGCTTCATATTTATCAAGACTTTATTGATTTTGAATAAATCAACCAAGTCAAGATTTTTCTATATCATTGGCCCTTAAATAAGGAAAATGGAAGTAAAAGAAGTAGTGAATCAAGAAATGAATCTAAATAAAGTGATAATCGAAATGTAATGGATAACCAAAACAATATTTAACGAAATAATGAAAAATCTAATGAGATATTCAACAAAACCTGATAATAAATTAAAAAACATTATTAACAAAAGGATTTACAAAGTCATTAACAAAGAGACCTAAACCCCCACCCTAAGAAGAATGAAACAAGAGAGGAGGAAATCATGTGGGCTCAAGAAAGCCCATCATTCCTCACTTAAGAAGAACACGACCCAAAGATAAATAAAAAAAGGAGCTGCAAAAAAAATGTATTAATCAGTAACGCGGGCCTTAAAGCCCAAACTTAATTATGAGCGCATTTTTAAAAAAAGAAAAAAAGGAGCATCAGAATTACAAAGTTTGTTCGTTGTTTCCCATTGATTAAAAAAGACAAAATGACGGAAGGATACTTCCTCAAAAGAAGAATGCCATCTCCTTCATCATTGCAAAGCGCTTCAACAAAACTAAAAAGTGTTTGATGGTTCATAGAAGATGCTCAGAATCCGATCGGATTCATCATCACCCCCATGTTTCGAAACCCAAATCAGAACATCATCAAGGTCCCGATTCATTTTTACCTCTTCGGTCTGTCTCGATTTGATTCGCACGGATTCGATTCCAGGTTCGTCGATTTTGCTTTTGGTATTCGATCGGTTTCTCTTCTTCTACTCCTTCACTTTTTGGTTCAGTTTTGATTTGATTTTGGATGGAAGGTTTGAGTTTTGGGGAAGATGAATAGCGTTGGTGTTTTGTCGGTTTGTGAAGAAGAAGTTTTGATTGGGAAAGGGTTGAAGAAGAATTAATGGAGTTGTAGGTTATGATTTGATTTTGGGTTGAAGATTGAAAGATGTTAAAGAAGAGTGAAGAAGGATGGTTATGTGTTGTTTGGTGGACGCGGGTGAAAAGTTTGTGAGGGTGAGCGAATGGTGTTGTTTCGGTTTTGATGAAGATTTAGGAGCTGAGTGAAGGTTGATGGGAGTTGAACGGGTTATAGTTTGAAGATTGAAGAAGGTTGAAGAAGAATGGTGGTGATATATTGAAGGTTTGAGGTCGGAAGGTTGAGAAGGAGTAGAGAAGAGCGATTCAGGGTTTGGATTACTTGCGGAGAGATTTTTTTGGTTGAGTAAACGTTGTTGTACTTCTCTCCCTTGCTGTTGGTCCCTTCTTATCTTTTTTAAAGATCCAAAAAAGAGTTCCTCAAATCAATTCTTCTTTCTTAAGTTTCAAGTACAGTTGGCTTTGTCATGTAGCCCTTGACGTGTAGCTTTCAATGTTCAAACCTTTGTTGGTTGTTGTGATATTGGTTCGTATGTGTATTGTTCTGTCCCTCGTGATAGCAGAGAGATTTTTTTGGGATATGGCTGGTGTATGGTTGTACTTTCATGCGTGTTGGAGGGACTTGGGGTGGCGTTGGCAATTGTCATTGTGGCATAACAACAAGTGATGGCTGGGAGCTTTATGCAGTGATAACAGGACTCCCTTTTTGTGTAAATCGCTGTAGCAAGACTGTTCCTTTCCATTTTTTTTTATTTTCTAGCAATTGGTTTTTGACATTGACCTTTAATCTTTGGCCATGGGCCTTATTGTTTCTATAGGACTTTTTTGTAAAACATACAAGATGGACTTGTAAAAAGAAATGCGTATATTCTTTGAGAATGACTTTTCTTTTGATTTTTTGTTTTATTGTATTTGAAACAATTAGGAATGAGACTTGAATTAGATTGAAGTTGAAATAAAACTAGACACTTGAACTTGGAAATTAAATTAAAGTGGAAATTGACTTGAATTGGGAATTTTCTGAAATTGGTTGAGACTTGAAAAGGAATTGAAAAGAAAGAACTTGGATTGAATGAAAAATAGAATTGAAACTTAAATTGGAAATTGAAATGAAATTGGAAATGGATTGGAGGTGAATAGAAACTTGGATTAGGAACTTGAATGTCTGAGACTCGAAATAGATTTCAAATGTGATTATGATCTTGAAATTTGGACGAAACCTTTGGTCATGAATTCAATCTTGAATTTGAAATGAAGTGAGGTATTTTGAATCTAGGAATTTGGACATGGTTGTGATTCTTGGAACTTGATTGGGAATTTGGAATTAATTATTGAATTGATCATGTAAGAAACTAACACCATACCCTGAACCTGACATAGACTGCCCAACTCTGACACTTCCTTGTTCTAACAATGACCTTGGAACAGTTTCCTTTGCCATAGCCTGATAACTCGATATTGAAGCAAACCACTTCTTTGACTGAGATTAGGTCAAACATCCATTGAAATTCAAACCATATTTCACATGCCCTTGACCTGATAACCTTGCTTGATCCTTAATTTGATCTTGCAAGACCTGAGCCCCAAAGAACTTGTGATGAAGCCATATTCAGCTTGATTATTGATGAAAGGAGATCTCTTGAAAGTATGAGGACTTAATTCTCTAGCGATCTATCTAAAACCCTGGTTTTCCAATCCTGGAGTCTCTTGAAACAAACCCTGATTCATAAGTGAAACAAAACGAACAAAAATTGATAAAATGGTTAGTTATGCAAAATGATTGACCTAGAATGATATGAAATATGTTATGACATCTAAGGGGTAAAATTTGGGGTACAACATCAGCGCATAACTCTTTCATCATCTTGTTGTTCAAGTTAGATCCATTATCAGTAATGATCTGACTTGGAACACCATAATGGCAGATGATATTGTTTTTGATAAGTCGGACCACCACTTATCGGGTTACATTGGTGTATGACGCTGCTTCGACCCACTTGTTGAAGTTGTCAATGGCTACAAGGATGAACCGATGTCCATTTGAAGCTTTGGGTTCTATTATTCCAATCATGTCGATTCCCCATATGGAAAAAGGCCATGGGGAAGAGAGAACTTTGAGATGCGTTGGCGGTACATGGATTTTGTCTGAGTATATCTGACACTTGTGACACCTCCTCATGTACTTGTAGCAATTGGATTCCATTGTCAACCAATAATACCCGACTCTTAGGATTTTTCTCGCCATTGTGTGTCCGTTGGCATGAGTGCTAAAGGATCCTTCATGAATTTATTTTATCAACATGTTTGCTTCTGGTCTGTCTATACATCGGAGCAAGACCATTTCAAAGTTTCTTTTATAGAGCATGTCACCGCTCAGGAAGAAGCTGCCATCCAGTCTTCTGAGGGCCTTTCTGTCTTTTCTGGATGCCCCAGGTGGGTACTCTTGTTTCTTAAGGAAGCATTTGATATCGTGATACCAAGGTTTGTCGTCTATGACTGCTTCGATCATGAAGATGTAGGCGGGCCTTTCAAGGCGCATTATGTCGATCTTAGGTACGTCATTCCATTGACCTACACTAATCATGGAAGAGAGAGTGGCTAGTGCATCAGCTATGTGATTCTCTTCACGAGGGATATGATGAAACTCGATTCTGTTGAAGAAGGGTAACAACCTTCTCGCGTAGTATTTGTAAGGAATCAGTCCCGATTGGTATGTGTTCCAATCTCCTTTGATCTGATTGATAACCATGGCTGAGTCTCTATACACATCCAAGTTCTTAATTCTCAAGTCGATTTCTTCTTCGAGACCCATGATACAAGCTTCGTATTCGGCCTCGTTATTTGTACACTTGAATGTCAGTAGGGCGGTGAAAGGAATATGGGTACCCTGAGGTGTTATGATGATTGCCCAAATTCTATTTCCATAATGATTGACAGCTCCGTCAAAGATTAGTCCCTATTGGGAACCTGGTTCTGGCCCTTCACTAGGTAGCGGTTCATCACAATCTTTCATTTTCAAGTACATGACATCTTCGTCTGGGAAGTCAAACCTGACTGATTCCTGATTATCAATCGATTGATGAGCTAAATGATCGGCTAAAATACTTCCTTTGACGGCTTTCTGAGCATGGTACTCGATGTCGTATTCTGATAACAACATCTGCCAACGGGCAATCCTTCCCGTGAGAGCAGGCTTTTCAAAGACGTACTTGATCGGATCCATTTCGGAGATTAACCAAGTAGTGTGACAAATCATGTACTGGCGAAGATGTTTGGCTGCCCAAGCCAGAGTACAACAAGTTTTCTCAAACATAGTGTACCGATTTTCACAGTCGGTAAATTTCTTGCTCAAATAGTAGATGGCATATTCTTTTCTTTTTGTTTCGTCTTATTGACCAAGCACACAACTCATAGAGTCTTCCAAGACTATTAAGTAGATGATCAGCGGTCTTCCCTCTACTGGAGGTAACAGGATAGGTGGGTTCAACAGGTATTCCTTGATACTGTCGAAGGCGGTTTGGCAGTCTTCTGTCCATACGCAGACCTGATTCTTTTTGAGTAATTTGAAGATTGGCGCGCATGTCCCGATCATGAGGAATATAAATCTGGAAATGTAATTCAAACATCCCAGGAATCCCCTGACTTGTTTCTCAGTCTTTGGAGAAGGCATTTCTTGAATGGTCTTGACCTTGTCAGGATCAACCTCAATTCCTTTCTGGATGATGATGATGAATCCTAGCAGTTTTCCTGAGCGAACACCAAACGTGAATTTATTAGGATTCAAGCAGAGTTTGTACTTCCTCAAACGCTCGAATAGTTTTGACAGGTAGGTCACATGCTCCTCTTTTGTCTTAGATTTGGCAATCATATCATCGACATACACTTCTATTTCTTTGTGTATCATGTCGTGAAACAAAGTAGTCATGGCCCTTTGATAGGTTGCCCCGACATTCTTCAAACCGAATGGAATTACCTTGTAACAAAAGGTGCCCCATGGGGTGATGAATGAAGTTTTCTCCATGTCTTCTGGCCCCATTTTGATTTGATTATAGCCCGAGAATCCATCCATGAAGGAGAAAACCTTGAACTTTGCTTTACTGTCTACCAGCATATCAATGTGTGGTAAGGGGAAGTCATCCTTCGGACTGGCTTTGTTCAGATCCCTGTAGTCTACTCACATCCAGACTTTTCTGTCCTTTTTCGAAACTGGTACTATGTTGGCTAACCATTGAGGATATTCTGAGGTGGCGAGGAAACCCGAGTCAATCTGTTTTTGCACTTCCTCTTTAATTTTGATGGCCATGTCTGGATGAGTCCAGCTTAGTCTTTGTTTTACTGTGGACATTCTGATCTTAACGGTAGATGATGTTCCACGATGCTGGTATCTAACCCTGGCATGTCCTGATAGGACCAAGCAAATACATCGGGAAACTCTTTGAGAAGTTTTATCAAGTCTTCTTTGACAGTTGGACTGAGCAGTGCCCCAACCTTGACCTCTTTTCTCTCTTCTTCTGAACCCAAGTTGATTGTTTCCAATGGCTCTTTGTGAGGTTCAATGGACCTTTCCTATTGTCTGAGTAATCGGGAAATCTCTTCTGGAATTTCTTCGTCCTCTTCTTCTTCAGCCTTAAATACCGGGAATTCAAAATTGGGAGAAGGCATTGGATCGTATGTTTCAATGGGGTTTAAAACAAGCAATCTGCATGACGTGATGGTTGTTTTTTTAGAAGAGATAGAGAGAAATGTAAGAGTGTGTGCAGTGTATTTTCTGAAAAATACTTGTTTTTATTTTTAAGTTATTTTTAGGATTACCATTTTCTGAAAAAAAAATGAAAAGTGAAAACAGCAATAAATACGAAAATTACAGAACGACGTTTATTTATTTATGATTTAGTCGATTCTTGAAACTACAGCCCTATAAAACAAAACTCTGTCGCTTTGGGCAAAGCGAAGAGGGACATTTACAGAAAGTGAGCCCTATCAAACCATCTGTTTCACCTGGGCAGGGTGAAAGGTTAAAACAAAGATGGCAATTACTTAGACTTATAGACGATTTTCGGGACATCGACAGCAACCTATTGGCGGCGAACTCCTCGGTGAATCACAAACTCTGGTACCTTCCTTCTTGGTTTGTCTTTAGAAATAACACTGATTTCTGGTGGAGCAGGATCGTTGGAGTCTATCTCCCAGGCAGAATTGTCGTAGACGAACTCTTTTGTTGTATTTTACACAGTGTTTGCACTCTCGGGTGGATCTCCCCATCTAGTGGGCTGGATGTCTTCGAGCCTGATACGAGAGCTTTCAAGAGCGGTGTACTTGACCAAGAAGTCATACTTGCCACTCGGTTGTCCTAAGGTGTCCCATATTTCTTTGGAACTGGAGGAGTTATCCCTTTTGACGACGTTGACCTCAGGAAAAGTGTAGTTGATGAATTCTTGTCCTGCAATCTTTGTAGATTCATCGTCGTGCTGGATGTTTTCTGAATGCCCTGAGTAATGATCCCATAATTTGGTGGGGACGCATGTATTCTTTTCAATGATGCTCAGCTGATATGCATCGTTGGGATGAATTTTTTGCCCTAAGTCTTCTGGGTACGGCTGCCAGATAGGCAAGCCATCCATTGGGTCATAATAGTCATAGTAAAAGTTGGACGGAGCGCGGCATCCTTCCGGATCACAATCTCCGTATATCATCTTGACGTCTGATCTTGGTATATATTTCGGACTCTGCGCGGGATAGCAAAATGGCATACGCGTTTCTTCCTGAGACATATAACCGTCTTCGTTGAGATAGGACTTCCACTCTTCATCTGTATCGGAGGAGTCACCCTCATTGATGGTATGTACTTCTTAAGACACTGGGCGAAGAAAGCCTCCACTGTGGAAGAAGTTCTGAATGGGATGAAAACTTTCATCGTTAGTAGCAGTCAGGGTACAGATTGAGGAAAAACCAAGACCCTTCTTTGAATTGTTATCAATAGGAATGACAAGGTGTCCCCATCCTTTTGCATTGTTACTTTTGATAACATCGAGAGCATCTTTATATGAGGAAATCGACGTTCCTTTTTTTGATCAATTCTCATTGCTCACCGAGAGTGCTTGGAATTGAGTTCCAACAACCTCTTCTGGTTCTACACAGGATGATGATGATAAGTTGCTCACGATTAAGGCTTGCTCTCCACATATTGTGACTAGTTGGTCATTCTTGACGAACTTCAGCTTCTGGTGAAGTGTCGAAGTGACTGCCCCAGCCTCGTGTATCCAAGGTCTCCCTAACAAACAGCTGTATGCTGCTTGGATGTCCATGACTTGGAAAGTGACTTGGAAAGTGTGAGGACCGATAGTTATGGGAAGGTCGACTACGCCGATAACTGTTTTTCTGGACCCGTCAAAGGCTTTGACGATGACCTCAATGCCTCTCATCGGAGATCCTTGAAATGATAGTCGCATCAGAGTAGATTTTGGCATAACATTCAGAGATGACCCTGTATCGATCAGTATGCTGGCTAAAGCATCGTCTTGGCAGTTGACTGTAATGTTGTGTGCCATGTTGTGATTTTTTCCTTCTTCTGGCAGTTCTTCATCACTGAATCCTAAATTGTTGCAGGAAGTGATGTTGGGGATGATGCTGTCGAATTGTCTTATCATTACATCTTGTTCCATAAAGGCTTGCTCTAAGAATTTCTATAGAACTTCCCTGTGAGCTTCGGAACTGAGCAAGAGAGATAGCACAGAGATTCTTGAAGGAGTTTGCAACAGTTGGTCTACAATGTTGTACTCGCTCTTTTGGATGAGCTTCAACATCTCATCGTTGTTTTTTGAAAGGTCGGGATTACTGGATTGACCGACTGGTTGATTGGGAACTTCTGTTTGAGGTTCTTTTTCTATGGTGGGTTCTCTAACTCCTTTGTTGAAAATCCGCCCGCTCCGTGTTACTCGACTTATGTCTGCAATATTTACGACGGAGGGTAATAGAGTTTCCTTTCCATTCTCAATTGTTGTTGCACCATATTTGTAAGGGATAGCCTTATCGAATTTGTATGGTATTAGTCCCGGCAGATAGATAACTACATGAGCCTTTTTATTTTTCTGACCATCGTAGCCGGCTTCAATTGGTTCGAGGTTGAGAACATTTCCACTATCAAGAGGAACTCTTGATTCATGGAGTAGAGGGATTATGCCGCATACGTCTTTGGCCATTTCTCGTTTAGGGATTAAGACAGCGTCTTTGCCTCGATTGGGAAGATAGTCTGACATTATGTTGATCGAACCAGAGCTTGAACATGGTCGAATCTCTTTGTGGTCCAACTGACTTTGAAGGGCCGTTCGTACAAGGTAGCATCCTTGGTTTTTCTTTGAGCAAACTCTACACGCTCATAGTTGTGTGGTGGCACCCGGCGACGTCCGCTTTGTATGCAGTGCAACCTTACTAGATCTGTTTCCATTGAGTGAACATCCTGACTTTGATGCCTAGTAGGGTTCCCGCCAGTCATGCTGACTTGTTGTGTGTCTTCATCTAGATAGATCGGAAGACACCAGTGGTTCAACAAATGTTGAAGTGCTTTTTGGACAAGTGCACATCCTTGGTCGTCTTTACGACATACTTTACAGTTCTGAGAATCATGCGAAGTCAGAAAACCGAGCCGGACTTGCTTAGCGTGTAATTCCACCAGACTGGTATTCATCAAGAGAATATCAAAGATTTGAATCATATTAACTTGATAATGACTTCTACCATGGTAGTCCTGAATCCATCCAAGATCCATCTGACGCTGGAGGGCCTCTTGTACAAAAGAGCATTCCGGATTGTTTACCGAGCAGATCAGACAGGAATCGTAATCGTGTCGTGGCAGATCATGATGCTGGCTTTGCCTTGAGTGCATTGGCACCATGTTGACATTCATCACACGGATGTCGTGGTTTTGAATGATGTTAGAATTTGTATAAGTCATGTTGACCTCACGGATTCGGTGATCTTGGATCCATCTGAGACCCACCTGTTCTTGTAGATCTTATTGCACTACGGAACATCCTTTATTAATCTTTGAGCAGATATCACACTGGTGATAATTATGAGAGGGTACATGACCGTATTCGCTCTGTCTGCAATGCATCTTGACCAGGTTGGTTCCCAATAGGAGTACATCGTGAATTTGATAGCTGTGGTCAGACTCTTCCTCTATCAAATTTACTGCAGCTTTCTCGTGTTGAGGCAACGGGTTCGTCTGAACATTTGGATTTGTATCCTTGAAGGATAAGACCCCGTTCCTGACAAGCTTCTGCACATCGGATTTGAAGCTGAGACAGTTTTCTATGTTATGCCCCGGTCCTCCTTGATGGTAAGGGCAAGTTTGATCTTCTTTGAACCAAAAAGGCGGATTTTCTGGTACTGTAAGAAGGGACCTGGTTTGGACGTTCCCCTTGACTAGCAGTAGTGGAAACAGTTCTGCATACAACATCGGTATAGGGTTAAACCCTGGTGGTCGCGTTGTATGGTTGTTATTGTACTGAGGACGAGCCTGCTGAAGAGGTTGTTGTGTCCTTTGTTGATATTGTTGTTGATTTGGTTGGCTCTGAGCAGCCTGAGGTTGATACGTTGGAACAGGCGCAGGGTTGATAGTAGGAGTTACAGCTGCTACTGGTTGGTACTGTCGCCTTTGCTTTTCGAGAGAGATATTACCAATATCTTGCTCTTTTTTCTTAGGGAAAGCACTACCGTATCTTTTGGTACTGCTTGATGGTCCTGTATCTTTGACTAAACGTCCTTCTCGGACTGCTTCTTCAAGGCGTACTCCCTTGTTTACCATTTCAGTAAAGTCGCTGGGTGCACTGGCGACCATTCGATCGTAGTAAAATGAGCTCAAGGTTTTCAAAAAGATCTTTGTCATCTATTTTTCCTCAAGAGGTTGTCAAATCAGGGCGGCAATTTTACGCCATCTCTGAGCATATTCCTTAAAGGTTTCCTTGTCCTTCTGTGACATTGCTCTGAGTTGATCTCTATCTGGTGCCATGTCCAGGTTATACTTATACTGCTGAACGAAGGCAGCGCCAAGATCTCTGAAAGTGACGATCTTGGTGCGGTTTAAACCCATGTACCATTTGAGTGCGACACCGGTTAAACTATCTTGGAAATAATGGATCAGTAGCTGTTGGTTCTCTGTCTGAGTTGACATCTTTCGAGCGTACATCACCAAATGACTTTGAGGGCAAGAGTTACCCCTGTATTTTTCAAATTCGGGCAGCTTGAATTTGTGCGGAATTTTCACATTGGGGACCAAACAAAGGTCTGCGGCGTCCTTTCCAAATAAATCCTAACCGCGAATGGCATGCAGTTCTTTATGCATTTCCAGGAATTGTTCCTGGAACTCATTCACTCTTTCGTACATACTTTCGTTTCCACCAGAAGGTATCTATGGAATCTGTCCTTCCGGGACAGTGTGTACCACGGGTTGTGGTATAGTCATTACGGCGGTGACTCTTGGTGATTCCCTATCCCAAAGTTTGTAACCTTCAGGAGTTGTTGTTATGCCCCTTGCATCTTCGCTTTCCCGAAGTATGTAACCTTCAGGCCCAACGGTTCCTACTGCAGTTTCTGGATCTTCCGTGATTGGCGGAATATATCCTTCAGGGATAAAGTTGAGTGGCATGCTCTAGGGACGACCTTTAGGCATGTTGTACCGAGGATCATACGTTTCTACTATGGGCGTAGATGTGATCTCTGAGATCTCACAGTCCGTTGTTGTTGTTTCTGAGCTGCTGCCAGAGATTGCATGTCACTGTGAAGTTTTCTCAGCTCTTCTTTCAGAGCGTCGATTTCTTCTCTCAGCTCTCTGTTCTCTTCCTTGAGATCATCCATTTTCTTTTGTTGATTGGCCTGAGTATTGTACGAATGAGACAGTTTGACTTTAAAATTGAGACACTGACGTGATATTCGTAGGTAAGAAGAATGCGTTATGCGGGAATGATGAATGATATGCAATAATTATATTAATTTTTTTGTTTTAATCAAAAGAAACTTCAACAATTGGATTGTAAATATCATACAGTGGGGAAACCCCATTTTATTGAATTCAAAGATTGCGGAAATGGAAATACAGTATTTTACAAAGTGCTGTAAAAGGAAAAATCTAAGCTTATGGATCCTAAGTCCTCTCTGAAGAGAGCTCAAGTACTGGTTCTGGTATATTCCTTTTCTTTGACCGGGGCTCTTGAGCCGTTGTCGGGTTATCAGTCCTTTGCCAAGTGAAAGGAGCAAGCAAATTTCTTCGGTCTTCTTGATTTTCTACAGCATATTGTTCTAAAATCTCGATCAGAGCATCTTTTTCTTTTAACAGTTGCTGAATTTTGGTACACTCCACATTGAGAATGCGGTACTTGTTCTTCCAAGATTTCATTTCCCGTTGAACATTGTTGAGAGTGACCCAGAGTTTTTCCGTAACAGACATAAAATACAGGACATATTCCTTTAGCGGAAGAACTTCTTGACGAGGGTAAGGCATCCTCAGCTTGAGAGCTTTAGTTTGTACCCAGTGGAGATAAGGTTCCACAGAGACACAGTCTAGTTTTCCTAGAGACTCTCTTCCTTTCTTGTGAACATGTTTCCAGGCATGCACTATTTCTGTCTTTACTGCCTTGTCATTTTCTCCTTCCTTAAAGAAAAGACCTTCCAGATGAACATTACGTGGGATATGTCTCATCGGGTATCCGAATTGACGGCGAACTAAAACTGGATGATAGTTGATTCCTCCTTTAGTTCCTATAAGGGGCACATTAGGGAAGTTTCCACAACGGTCAATGATTCTTATCCCGTCATAGATCCGATTGTACCAATCTATGTCAGAGTTGGTAAGAGACATGATTCTCTGTGACCAATGCAGAGTACTCTTATGATCCCAAAAAGCGGAAGACTTCGATAAATGAGAAGTGAACCATTTGTATAGCAGGGGTACACAACATGTGATCATTCCTCCGGTGTACAAATTTCTTAAGTGTACAGAATGATAATCATCTGCGAGCAAGGTCGGTACGGGGTTTCCAATCAGAAATATCTTAATGGCATTGATATCAATGAAGTTATCAATGTTGGGAAAAAGGAACAACCCGTATGTGAGTAGAACAAAGATATCTCCGAAAATAGTAACGTTTCCTATACTGGCAAAGTACAGGGCTTTCTCTATCAAAAACTTGGCCGGTAAACCTTGGATTCCATCCTTAGCGGTCATGTGAGTCCTGACTTCTGACTCGTCCAAATAAATTGCTCTTGCAATGGTTTGATCCTTTGGAATTTCTTCCAGTCCAGAAAAGGGAGATTGGTCAGTGATGGGTAAATCAGTCAGGTGAGAATACTCCTCCAGCGTTGCTACTAGTTGATAATCCAGGAATGTGAAATAGTGATAAACTGGATCATAAAACTGAATCAGCGTAGACAGGATTCCTTCAACTACATGGACCCTTAACAGAGACAGCAGTCCTCCATACTTAGCTCTGAAAGCATCAGGGTTGGTGATTATCCTTGCCAACCCTCTTAAATCCTCTTGTTTTGGAACCTTGAAGGTGTACTTGTGCGTCATTCTTCTACCAAAATCCATAATGCAATCTTTCTCTCTGATATTTGCAATCATTGTCTTAGTTTAGTTTGAAAAAGAGAGACTAGAAAAGAAGATTTTTTTTTGTTTAAAAGTTTTTTAATGAAATGAATGCATGAATGCAACACACAAAAAACATAGAAAAAACATGGGTTCAAAGGTTCAGCATCACAATCATGGAGTCATGGCTCTACTCATCCCAAAGGTTATACTATGGTGAATTTTTGTACCTGTACTTAAAATCATTGACCCCCTTGGGATAACAACAACATGTTGGTTCACCCGAGCGAGCTGTAGTATCTTAGGGTAATCTCAATTGAGTGTAGTATTGCGTGACAACTATTTCCGATAGCTTCCGCACTACTAAATAGTCACATGGTTACTGTCTACTAAATCCTCAGTTTCATGGATACCACAATCGAACAATCTGCTTTCACAACCGAAGTCGTTAAGTATTGAATCCGCAAAGGGTATCTCCACTGATTTGATGGTCTACCGGGACAGCTTATTCAGGATTCACTCCCTGTAAGACCGTCCGTCTCTGCCATCACCTATCTTTGGTATCACTCAAACTTTCCACATGTGACATCACTTGCATTCCCATTAGCAAAAAAATAAACACGGATATCAAGTAGGAAAAGCGATATATATATATATATATATATATTCATTCCTAAAACTAACATCCTAGACCTCTTAAGAATTCTAGTCTATAACCCTAGGCAGATCAAAGACGTCCCCAGCAGAGTCACCATTTTTCTGTTGCGTGTGATTTTTGTCGGTGATGCGACCACCTTATCGCAGAATGGTTTCCTTCTCGAAATGAGGAGGGCGGGGGGGGGGGGGGGGGTGCTACTTTCTGATTTCTTATTTATCCCGTGAAGCTGGAAGGGAAAGGGAAGCTATCTAAAACTAACCTTGCACGCGAATGTTTAATTGAACACACACTTAAAGAGATTGGGGGTCCGGGGTAAGGTTATACAATGAGGAGTTGTCAATTGCCCATCATATATGTGGTTATCCACAAGTTGTTAGTTTTAGATTCTGCTTTGTACTTTATGGTGTTTATCGGCTGATGGGTTGAGAAAGTTTCTTGGGAAATATGAAAGAAAGTGAGTTTTTGTTGATATTTGGGTTTTACGATGTTTTTGGTAAGGTACTGGACCTAAGTTTTGATTGGTATGAAGGTACTAGACCTAGATTTTTTGATTAGTATGCTCGCTAAGATTTCGCAATCTTATGCCTACGTATTCCCGTTTTAAATAAACAGGGAAATCAGAGCAATCGTAGTTCCTCCTATTCTAAGGGAGGAAATTTGTTTTGGTGTCTTGTTCAAAGCCCAAGATTGAAACTAAATGAAGTATTTGTGTCTTGTTCAAAGCCCAAGATTGAAGCTAAATGGTTTGACCGAGAGAGAATTTGTCATCTCTAAAGGGGAGACATCTTGTCTGTTTATCACAGTTGTTGGGTGACTGTTTATAATGGAGGATTACTTTAACTGGGATATGTGAATCCAGTAATGCCATAATTTCCTTTATAGGGGATTTGTCCTGAAGGATGAAACTTTAACTCAGTGTTGAGTAATGCCATTTTTCCGTAGGAATTTCTCATGCTAAGAGAGGGACAATGGCGTGGATATAAATAATCCAGAGGCTTGTCGCTTACAGCAATTAGATGAAAGAAAGGGATTTACCAGGATAAAAGTTGGACAACGACTTGGATATTTGAATCTACAAGTGCGCCACTTACAGTAGTTATCTGGGATTAGGGTTTGTTTTGAATGTCTATTTTGATAAGTGATAAACAGAGAAATGTCTTCCTACAGAGGGATTTTGATTTTCTCTGAGGGGATGTTGATTTTTGTGTGCCTTGATCAAAGCCCAAGGTTGAAGCTAAGAGGTTGATTGACTCCACTGGGGAAGCCCTTATACAAAGCCTAAGAGGAGGCTGGAAATAACTGACTCAACAAGAGAGTGTTTATATATGTCTTGTACAAAGCCCAAGATCGAGGCTAAAAAAGAGAATGACTCTTTTGGGGATATTATTATACAGAGCTTAAGAGGAGGCTAAAAGTTTGACTTTTCCGGGGAAAAACACTACTACGAAAAACCCATTTAATGACGCCAGGTTTACCACGGATTCGTATCCCAACGTTATAATACGTTAAAAAATTTATAATGCCATATTTAACGACGGTTGTACTAAAGAACCGTTGTAATACAAGCTGTGTAACAAGCTTCGATTCCCAACTACTACATTTTTTTCCATATTTTTACATTTTAAACACGGTTGTATTAAAACACCATTGTAATACATGTAACAAGCTTCGATTCCCAGCAACTATATTTTTTGTCATATTTTTGTATTTTAAACATATATTTTATTTCTTTTGTTAGTGTTACAGGGATTTAACCTCAAAACTCAAAATTCATCATTGATTTTCTTTTAAACATATATTTTATTTCTTTTGTTAGTGTTTTTAAGTGCAAGAGAATAGTATATATAACTTTAAAAATAAAACTGTAAGAGATGAGGATATATAAAATAACATTTTATTAAGATTACATTAAGAAGAGTACATTGATAATCATATTACATATATTTATCAATGTTAGAGCCCATTGCTGCAAATGCATCTTCATAATCTAGACATCTCTCCTCACTCCCCTCATCGAAATCATAATAAACAGTTCTCCTTTTCTTCTTTATCTTTTTCTTCTTCAGCTTCTTCTTCTTCTTCTTCTTCTTCTTCTTATCCTTCCTCACCCTTAAGGCATCCCTGGCCGCTGGTTGGACCTCCTCAATTGGCGCCTGACGTTCCTCATTGGTGATTCTAGCATTCTCATTTATAGAACTCATTGTTAAGAAGAATATATTATGAAGAAATGTAAAGTTGTCTATTTATAGATGAGGTTGAAGAGGAAAAGTCTGATAGTTTAATGCTTGCAATGATGATAACTTGTAAATGGTTGATATTCTGGAACGATATTTTTTGAAAAACAGAGAAAATTTTAAATCATTATGGCCAGAGTGTTCTCTACTCCGGGAAGAGCAAGGGTTATAATATTACAACGGTTAGTAATAATAACCGTAGCGATACCCCTTA
The DNA here is from genome assembly GCA_022829125.1 of Lathyrus tuberosus. Taxonomy (NCBI): domain Eukaryota; kingdom Viridiplantae; phylum Streptophyta; class Magnoliopsida; order Fabales; family Fabaceae; genus Lathyrus; species Lathyrus tuberosus. The sequence continues at coordinate 6,476,039 of JALAZF010000352.1, read as the reverse complement.
TACTTGGTACATGGTTCGACTCCAGGAAACAACATTTTTCTATTTTACGTAATTATAGAAAAATGTTGTTGCCTGGAGTCGAACGTTGTACCAATTAGAAGGGGTATCTCTACGATTAATATAACTAACCGTTGTGATATTATTAAAATAATATATATACTTATCATTACGGTTATTTTAGAAAACTGTTGTGAAATATTTACCTATATAAGGGAATTAACTTTTTATTTTTGACAGTAGCGCCGTTTCCTTCACAGCGAAACCCTAGCACCCATTTTTGGCAGCAAACTTCATCTTTTTATAGAATCCGCGAAAAGAAATACAAGAAGTATGAAGCTTTTGATTTAAGCTTCTTCCTCCTTGTATTTCTTCTTGCATAATCTAAAACCAGATGAACATGGTGATGATGCTGGCGGTAGCAAGCGTAATGTACATATTATTTATGGAAAATAAGGTAGTCTTCTACTTCAATCTTTTTGTTAGATAGTTCCCATTATCTCGTTTGCTTCATGTTGTTTTTGTTGATTGTTCTCATTTTGTGCAGATTCGACTTCAATGCTTCACAAGCAAGGTGAACTTTATTGTAATGGTACAGTCCCACTTCTTAGGGTTTTGTTTCAACTTTTGGTCGTTTTGTTTTGAATACTAACTAATTTTCTTCATTGCTTCCCACTTCTTAGGGTTTGTTTCACATGGTGATGATGATGGTGGTACATATATATATGAATTCATTCTGTTAAGGTACATATATATGAATTCATTCTTATATTGTATATGAAATTTAGTTTATTATATACTATGTATATTGTTTGTTTCACTATCATTTTATTGAAAATGCAATCAGTTAAATTGATATAGAACATTAGTTTATTATATACATACTATGTATACTGTATATAGTTAAATTGAATACTAACTAATTTTCTTCATTGCTTCCCACTTCTAAGGGTTTGTTTCACATGGTGATGATGATGGTGGTACAAACATATGAATTCATTATGATAAGGTTGTCATACCCCAAATTTTGACCACTAAGATTTCCCATCATTGTGAAAATCATCATCACAATATGGGGGAACCATCATACCTCAGTAATCTCCCCAAAGATGGGTGAGCATCCACTACAATCAGAATTAGGGTTTCAGGCCCTCTCAGAGTTCTTAGACAAAGGATCAATCAAGAAATGACATGATCTTCAACTTGTCTAACCTCTCAAATATCTACAAGGGATCAAGAGGACTCCCACTTTAAGGATTAAGCACAAGGCTGCTCCCTTCTAAGTGGATTAAGCCTCAAGATCGCCAGTGTCACCAAATTAGGGTTTCGGTCGACCGGGGCCTCCAGATGGAAATTTTCCACTGGGCATGAGCCCTTGCTTCAAAGCATAACCTATTATGCTCCTAGGGACATCATAAACCCAATCATCATGTCAATTTAGCCTCAAGGGATGCATTAATCAAAAATCAGGAATTAGGGTTTCTTGACCTAATTCACCCCTAAGTTGTCTTTTGGGACAAATCATGAGCCAAGACCTCAAGACATGATTTGAGGGTCTCCAACATACTACATTGATCCATTTTCAACAATGGATTAATCCAAGAAGCTTGAGCAACAAGTTTCAATTTCATCTGAACCACAGTTAGGGTTTCGCGAGAAAAGGCAACTGTAGCTTTGACTTTTAACCAGGACATGCTCCCAAACCCTAGGACATGCTTAAATATACCCTATAATACCCATGGAACATGTCCATCAAGTTTGATTTAGGTCAAAGGCATGATTTCCTAGAGGATCGCACAGTTTGGAATTCATCTGATAAGAAGTCAACTGTGCACAAAAGTCAAACTTTGACTTTTTGAGATTTTTCACTTTTATGGTTTTTTAACCCTAAAATGATGTTAATGTGTGATTTGAATCATCATTCATCAAGAAAAATCAAGAAAAGTTGGATAACTTGTAAAAGGAGTAACCATAAAAACTTAGAAAATTTTCTAAGTTAGGAAATAAAGTGGCAAGGGTACCAACTTTGGAGGATCATAACTCCTAAACCACAAAGCCATTTTTCCCCATCCAAAGCCTGATTTGTAGATCTCATGGCCCTCTACAAAAGCTAAAAACTGACCCCCCCTCCAAATTCATTATGGATTTTGAGTTATGGTTGGATCAAAATCACTAAAAACATGAAAGTACAACTTTTCCAACACTTAGAAAAATTCTGGGCAAGGCAGATTTTGTGTTGAAACACCAAAACTTGTGGGATTTTTTCACATAGATGCAAGCTGAATCAGTTCCAAAGATAAACATCAATGTTGTTGTGCATGTTGCCTACAATCCAAGCAACTCATTGGCATGAAACCACTCTACTTGAGCCAAGAGTTATGGCTGCTACAACACACCATGCCAAGGATGCCATGAAAAATCAGTTTGTGAGTTTTCTTGCCATCCACGATTTCTGAGTCAAATGTAATGATCACTATGCCACATGCATCCAATCTGATCATAAGCCAACTGATCCAACTGATAGGGTTGAGTCCAAAGGGCAAGGGATCTTCCAACTTGAGATTAATGCATTTTGGCATATATGCCTTGAAATTCAAAGGCATTTATGTGAAATAGGGCACTTTCAACAAAGCCACTCTACTCAGTCAAGTTCTCTGATTAAACAACAATAAAAACATCTGAAGAATGTGAATTTGGTCAAGGCATAGCCCTGCTCTTTGGAGGGGCTAGGTTGCCTTGTGTGAGAAGAAATGCCACCAAGCCAAAGCCTTTGAATGTGATCTGATCCAGTCGCCATTCACTATTCCTCCAAGACAAGAGTTGATCACCTATAAATAGAGGTTCCAATGGATCATTCAACTTACACCAAAGCCAGTTATAGCACTGCTTTCTCTCATTCTCTCTTAAGTGCCAAGTTTTCTTGTTTTTGAGCAACCACTATCGGGTTTTGAGTTGCAGCCATAAGCAATCCATTCCAATTTCCCAGACACATCACATATGATGTATTTGAGGTGTCCAAACACTTAAACACCAACTGTAACACCCCCAGCTCAAAATCACCTATCAACCTAGCCATTATGCTTCAATTATGCAGTTGAAGTGCTCCAGCTTGATCCAAAGACTTCCAAAGTGTTCCAAAGCTTGCAACACATTTCACAACATCCATTGAAGCTGTTCAGATCATCACAATCCATCTGTAACACCATCAACTCAAAAATCAAATTACTCTTGCTGTCACGACCTTCAAGTCAAAACATGATTTTTGAAACATTAATCCAAGATCACAATTTGTTTCCACACATGTTTAACAATTTTGATCATTTTAATTGAATTATTATTCAATTAAAATACATTTTGAAAACAAATTAGGGTTTTGATTAATTCAACCCTCATCAAACTTTTTAAAACTCTTTGGGCCTCTAATAGAGTGTAAGACCCAAGCCTTTTTGTAAAATAACCTCTTGTGGGCCTCACTTATTGTATAAGTCCCTCCGGGTATTTTCAAAAACCTCGGCGTGATCGTCGTTTTTATACACAAATAACCTTTGGGCCTACCCTCGAGTAGTAAGACCCATTCCCTTTTTTAAACTCTTCGGGCCTCTAATAGAGTGTAAGACCCAACCCCTTTTGTAAATACACAAATTTTTGGGCCTCACTTATGGTATAAGTCCCGTTGTATTTCAAAAAGTTTGACGCGATCATAGTCCGTTGAAAAACAAATCTTGGGCCTCTCCTAGAGCTATAAGACCCATTCAAAACTCGTTGGGCCTCTATTAGAGTGTAAGACCCAATCCCCTTTTAACCAAAACAAATTTGGGCCTCACTTATGGTATAAGTCCCGTTGTATTTCAAAAAGTTCAACGCGATCATAGTCCGTTGAAAAGCAGAATCATCTGGGCCTACCCTCGTGTTATAAGCCCCATTCTTTTTCTTTAAAAACTCTTTGGGCCTCTTGAGAGAGTGTAAGACCCATCCCTTTGTACAGAAAACCTTTTTGGGTCTCAGTCACTTGTATAAGTCCCTCTGTACAAAAACAACAGTGCGATCACTGACAAAACCTTGGGCCTCTCCTTGAGCTGTAAGCCCCAATATTTCTTTTCAAAGCACTTACTCCTTTGATTTTGAATATAATATTGTTATCAAAGTTTTCTTTGTTGAACAACTAACCAAACAACATGGAAGCTCTACAACCGAGTAAGTGTTTACCCGCTTTCATTTACCGCTTTCATATGTACATAACTGTATTGTGGGGCTATTTCGCTGTAAGTCTTCTTTCATAAACTCATATCAACTGTGTAATAATAGTATAGATATTTAGAGTTTTCCCGGCAACTACGTCTAGCATTGAGCCCGTTGATCACTCTTAGAAGTAGACAAAACTAGATCCCCATAGGATTACCAGACACAGTCTTCCCTCCTCTTGGTTTTAAACAATATGGAGATGTGAAAGGCAGATTCTTTTTGAACCCTTTCTCAGTCTGTCACCTTTAGAAGTTGTCAAAGAAACTTTATTCCCTAGAGATGATCTTTTCTCCGTGAATGGCATCTTTTGAGTTTCTTCCGAATGCTCGGACTTTCCTGGCTTGATCTATTCTTCGTGAATAGCCTATCTTGAATTTCTCGGGGTTTGGGGACCCACAGGCTTCTTAAAAGCAACCTAAGAAACTCTGTTCCCCAGAGATAACCTTTTCTCTGTGAATGGCATCTCTTGAGTTTCTTCCAAATTCTCGGACTTTCCTGGCTTGATCTATTCTTCATGAATAGACTGTCTTGAATTTCTCGGGGTTTGGGGACCCACAGGCTTCCTAAAAGCATCCCCGCCTCCTCTTGGGCGTTGTACAAGGACCAGTTGGCTTCTTAGAAGTATTCACAACCTCCTCTTAGGGTTCGTATAAAGATTTCTTCCTCCGGGAATGATAGCCTCCTCTTGGGCTTCGTACAAATTGTCCCTCGGCTTCTTAAAAGTTTCTCGTCTCCTCTTGGACTTCGTACAAATTGTCCCGACGACCTTCTAGAGGTATAGGAACAGAAATTAGTCATCTTAATAGAACAGTCTTTCAAAGAGTCTAGATCTTTCTACCGAGAGCGTGCTACCGTTATTTCTTCGAGTATAGTACAAAAGATAAAACTCTAGACTTGGACAGTCTAAGACCCTTGAGTCCCAAAGACGTTCTCAAGCACCTTTCAAGTAGGGAAAAACACCAGTAGACTCGGACAGTCTCCAATACCCTCTGGATTCCCCATTTCCTTAAAGAACAGGAAATAACCCTGATCCTCTGATCAATACCAAAGCATAACCTTACCTTTAGTCAGTCTCTTTATAAGAACTGGTTTTCTCTTTTAACCAACCTACTGGACCTGTCACTCAACTGAAACAACAAACCTTTAGCCTCTATCTCGGGCTTCGTACGAGATACAAAATCACTCTCTTGTTGAGTACAAAAAGACTCTCTTGTTGAGTCAACCTTTAGCCTCCATCTCGGGCTTTATACGAGATACAAAAAGACTCTCTTGTTGTGTCAACCTTTAGCCTCCGTCTTGGACTTCGTACAAGACACATACAAAAAACACTCCCTTGTCGAGTCAACCCTTTTAGCCTCTCTATCGGGCTTCGTATGAGACACATAAAAAGTCCCTCTTGTTGGGCCAATAGCCTCCTCTTAGGCTTTGTATAAGAAAAACCCCAGTTGAGTCAATCAACCTTTTAGCATCAAAACTGTGCCTCGTTCACAGTACACAAACATCAACAACTCCCTTTCCCTCGTCTAATTGCTGTAAGCGGCAAGCTTCTGGATTATTTACATCCACGCCACTGTCCCTCTTTTAGCCTGAGAAATTCCTAAGGAAAGATAACATTTCTCTACACTGAGTTAAAGTCTTCTCCTTCAGGTTAAAACCCCCTATAAAGGAAATTATGGCATTACTAGGATTCGCATATCCCGGTTAAAGTAATTCTCCTTTATAATCAGTCACCCAACAGTTGTGACAAACAGACCCCTTTAGAGATGACAAATTCTCTCTAAAGACAACACCCTTTAGCTTCACATCTTAGGCTTCGAAAAAGTTACAAATAGACCCTTCAGCTTCACATCTTGGGCTTTGAACAAGATATAAACCACCTTTTCAGCTTCACGTCTCGGGCTTTGAACAAGACACCAAAACATCTTTTTCCTCCCATAGAATAGGAGGAACTACGATCGCTCTGATTTCCTTGTTTCGGTAAACGGGAATACGTAGGCATAAGATTGAAAGAAAAAATCTTAGCGAGCACACTAATCCAAAACCCAAAATCCCATACCTTCACATCTCAATCGAAAAGCATCAGTCTTAATCTCCCACCAATCGCTCGGGCACTATTTTAACAAAATAACCTAAGAGAGACCCACAATCTTTGTAGCATCTGTAAACCAACAATCATCTGTTCAAACTCAGTTTGCAAGCAGGCTTAATTGGAGACATCTATTTCCCTTCCTTCATCAGCTTCAATAGGATAAAAAATGAATCGAGCTGTAGTACCCCAAAGCGATAGTGCTTCGCAACCACGTCCAAAAATTCGCGCTACAGAAAAAATGGTGACTTCACTGGGGAGCCATTTTTGTCACGAACATAGGATTCATAGCTCTTTAAAGTCTAGGACTTTAGGACAAATATATATACTGCTTTTCCTAATTGCTATACGTGTTTATTTTTCTGCTAATGGGAATGCGTGTGATGCCGCATGTGGAAAGATTGAGTATACACATAGGAAAATCACCTTTTTTTTGTAGTGTGGAAGCTATCGAGAATAGTTGTTACGCGATAAACTACCCTCTCCTGAGATTTCTTTGATGGACATCACCTAGCACGATTCCCGGCCCGCTGGTGTTCTCAGGAATCAATGATTTTGAGTGACAGGTACAAAAAATCACCCGTAGAAAACCTTAGGGGGGGGGGGTAGAGCCTTGACTTCATGACACCGACCCTTTGACCTAGGCATGGCAACGGGGCAGGTCGGGGACGGTTTTTACTTCCCCTAAACCCAAACCTGAATCCCCAAACAATCCCCGTTCCCCGCCCCAAACCCAAACGGGGATGGAAAATTAAAACCCAAACCCGTCCCAAACGGGTTCGGGTTGGGTTCGGGTATCCCCGCCCCGCCACCATCTATTTAGTAAAATCAATTTTTTTAATAGAAAATATTTATTTTTTCCAAAATCAAATTACATTTCAAATAATAAAAAAAAACTCAAAGAAAATTCTTGCATACATTTTAAATATTTTAAATAATTAATAAAAATCAAAATATTAAAACATTGGCCACATATTTAATATTCCAAATTAACAAAATTAAATAATAGTGTACATAATAAAATAAACGGGGCGGGTTCGGGGACGAGTTCGGGGTGGGTACTAGTGTCCCCATTACCCGACCCATCCCCATATTTTTTAATCGGGGAAAACCTAAACCAGAACCCAAACCCAGTCAAAGCGGGTTTTCCCCGTCAACTTCGGGGCGGGTTCGGGTGGGTACCCGCGAGTATGGGTTTTGTTGCCATGTCTACTTTGACCCCATGTTTTTTCTATGTTTTTGTGTGCTGCATTCATGCATTCATCTAAAAAACATTAAAACAAAGAAAATTTTCTCCTCTAGTCTCTCCTTTTCAAATTAAACTAAGACAGTGATTGGAAATGTCAGAGAAAAAAGGATTGCGCTAATGGATTTCGGTAGAAGGAGAACTCATAAGTATACCTTCAAGGTTCCAAAACTAGAGGATTTGAGAAGTTTAGCGAGGATGATCACTAACCCTGAAGCTTTCAGAGCCAAATACGGAGGTCTGCTACCTCTGTTAAGAGTCCATGTGATTGAAGGAATCATGGAAGCACTCATTCGGTTTTACGATCCTGTTTATCATTGTTTCACATTTCTGGATTACTAGCTCGCACCAACGCTGGAGGAGTATTCTCACCTAACCGATCAACACATTACTGATGGAGCTCCATTTTCTGGACTGGAAGGAATTCCAAAGGATCAGACCATTGCAAGAGCAATTTATTTGGATGAGTCAGAAGTCAAGACTCACTTGACCACCAAGGGTGGCATCCAAGGTTTGCCAGCCCAATTCTTGATAAAGAAGGCCCTGTACTTTTCCAGTATAGGGAACGTGACTGCTTTTGAAAGCATCTTTGTTTTGCTCACCTACGGGTTATTTTTGTTTCCCAACATTAATAACTTTGTAGATATCAATGCCATTAAGGTTTTTCTCATTGGAAACCCTGTGCCAACTTTGCTCGCGGACGCGTATCATTCTGTACACTTAGGGAATTTGTACAGTGGAGGAATGATCATGTGCTGTGTACCCCTGCTATATAAATAGTTTATCTCCCACTTGCCCAAGTCTGCTGCATTTTGGGATCATAAGAGTGCCTTACGTTGGTCCCAGAAAATCATGTCTCTCAGCAACTCTGATATAGATTGGTGCAATAGGATTTATGAAGGGATCAGGATCATTGACCGTTGTGGAAACTTCCCCAACGTACCCCTCATAGGAACTAAAGGAGGAATCAACTACCATCCGATATTGGTTCGTCGTCAATTCGGATACCCGATGAGGCATATCCCACGTAATGCTCATCTGGAAGGTCTTTTCTTCAAAGAAGGAGAAAATGACAGAGCACTAAAGATGGAAATAGTGCACGCTTGGAAACATGTTCACAAGAAAGGACGGGAGTCTCTAGGAAAACCAGACTGTGTCTCGGTGGAGCCTTATCTCCACTGGGTACAAACTAGAGCTCTCAAGCTAAAGATGCCTTATCCTCGTCACGGAGTTCTTCCACCGAAGGATTCTGTCATGTACTTCATGACTGAAATGGAAAAACTTCAGGTTACTCTCAACAAAGTTCAACGGGAGAGGAGGTCTTGGAAGAACAAATACCGCACCCTCAATGTAGAGTGTACCAAAATACAACAACTGCTGAAAGATAAGGATGCTCTGATCGAGATTTTAGAGCAACATGCTGTGGATAATCAGGATGACCGGAGGAATTTGCTCGTTCCTTTCACTTGGCAAAGGAATAACAACCCGACAACGGCCCAAGAGCCCCGGTCCAAGAAAAGGAAAGTACCAGAATCAGCACCCGAATTCTCCTCAGAGAGGACTCGGGACCCCTTAGCTTAGGTTTCTATTTCCGCACCTTGTAATCTACTGTATTTTCATTTTCGCAATCCTTTGAATTCAATAAAACTGGGTTTCCCCCACTGTTTGATATTTGCAATCTAATTGTCAAAGTTTATTTTGATTAAACAAAAAAAAACAATTAATATAATCATTGCATTCATCATTATCCCATAACGTATTCTTCTTACCTACGAATCTCACGTTTTTGTCTCGGTTCTAGAGTCAAACTGTCTCATTCGTACAATACTCGGGCCAATCGTCAGAAAAAGATGGATGATCTTGAGGAAGAGAACAGAGAGTTGAAAGAAGAGATCGACGCTCTGAGAGAGGATATGAGAAAGCTTCATAACGACATGCTAGCCATGGCAGAAGCTCAACAACAAAGAACTGTGATCTCAGAGATCACCTCAACGCCCATAGTGGAAAAGTACGATCCTAGGTATCAAATACCGAAAGATCGTCCTTGGGGCATGCCTGTTAACTATATCCTGGAAGGATATGTTCCGCCGATCACTGAAGATCAGGGAATCACAACAGAAGCCGCTGGGCCTGAAGGTTACAAACTTTGGGAAAGAGAGGATGCCAGAGGTATACTGAGGACTCCTGAAGGTTACAAACTTCGGGAAACGCCAAGATTCGCTGCCGTAGTCACGGTACCACCCCCTGTGGTGCACACTGTCCCAGAAGGACAGATTCTGTAGATACCTTCTGGTAGAAAGGAAACTATGTTCGATAGAATAGACGAGTTCCAGGAGCAGTTCCTGGAAATGCAGAAGGAACTGCAAGCCATTCATGGTCAGGATTTATTTGGAAAGGACGTCGCAGACCTCTGCTTGGTCCCCAATGTGAAAGTTCTGCCCAAGTTCCAAGTGCCCGACTTTGAAAAATACAAGGGTAACTCTTGCCCTCAGAGTCACCTGGTGATGTACGCTCGACGAATGTCATCTCAGACAGAGAATCAGGACCTATTGATTCACTACTTTCAGGATAGTTTAACCGGTGCCGCATTAAAATGGTACATGGGTTTGAACCGCGCCATGATCAGAACTTTCAGAGATCTTGGCACTGCCTTCATCCAACAATATAAATACAATCTGGACATGGCGCTAGACAGAGATCAACTCAGATCAATGTCATAAAAGGACAAGGAAACCTTTAAGGAATACGCTCAGAGATGTCCACCTCTTGAGGAAAAAGAGATGACAAAGATATTCTTAAAGACCTTAAGCTCATTTTACTATGACATAATGGTTTCCAGTGCGCCCAGTGATTTCACCGAAATGGTCGGTATGGGAGTTCGTCTTGAGGAAGCCGTCCGGGAAGGACGTTTAGTAAAAGACGCTGGATCATCGAGTAGTAAAAAACGATACGGTAGTGCTCTCCCTAAGAAAAAAGAGCAAGATATTGGGAATATCTCTCTCGGAAAGCAAAGGCGACGTTATCAACCAGTAGCAGATGTGACTCCTGCTATCAACCCTGTGCCTGCTCCTACGTATCAGCCTCAAGTTGCGCAAAGCCAACCTAATCAGCAAAGGACACAACAGCCTCTTCAGCAGGCTCGTCCTCAATACAACAACAACCGTACAACGCGGCCACCAGGATTTGATCCTATACCCATATCGTATGCAGAATTATTTTCGTTACTACTAGCCAAGGGGCATATCCAAACTAAGTCCCCTCTTACAGTACTAGAAAATCCGCCTTTTTGGTTTAAGGTGGATCAGACTTGCCTTTACCATCAAGGAGGACCAGGGCATAACATAGAAAACTGTCTCAATTTCAAATCTGACGTGCAAAAGCTTGTTAGGAGTAGGGTCTTATCTTTCAAAGATACGAATCTGAATGTTCTCACAAACCCGCTGCCTCAACATGAGAAAGCTGCAGTCAACTTGACAGAAGGAGAGTCTAACAATGTCTATCAAATTCATAATGTACTATTTTTGAAGACCAATCTGGTCAAGATGCATTGTAGATAGAGTGGATATGGCCATGTGCCACCTCATAATTATCATCAATGTGATATCTGCTCTAAAAGCAATCGAGGGTGTTCTGTGGTGCAATCAGCTCTACAGGAACAGATGGATCTCGGATGGATCCAAGAGCACCAAGTTCGTGGAGTCAACATGGTCTATACGAATTCCAATGTCATTCAAAACCACGACATCCGTGCGATGAATGTCAACTTGGTGGAAATGCACTCAAGGAAAAGCCAGTATCATAATCTGCCGCGGTACGATTACAGTTCTTGTCTAACTTGCTCGGTAAACAAACAGGGATGCTCTTTTGTACAAAAAGCCCTCCAGCGTCAGATGGATCTTGGATGGATCCAGGACTACCATGATAGGAATCCCTATCAGATTAACATGGTCCAGATCTTCGATATTCGCTTAATGAACACCAACCTGGTAGATTTACATGCTGAGCAGGTCTGACTCGGGTTCCTGATATCACATGACTACCAAAGCTGTACGGCGGGTTGCGAAAACGATCAAGGTTGTGCCCTTGTCCAGGAAGCACTTCAGCACTTGCTAAATCATTGGTGGCTTCCCATCTATATGGATGAAGACACTCAGCAGATTAGTATCGATGACAAGAACCCTACTCGGCGTCAAAATCAGGATGTCCGATCAGCAGAAACTAACCTAGTGAGGTTACATTGCATTCAAAGAGGGCGTGGCCAGGTGCCACCACACAACTATGAACGTTGTGGAGTCTGTTCAGAAAGTAACCAAGGATGTTACTTTGTGCGAGCAGCTCTTCAGGGTCAGGTGAATCGTAGAGAAATTCGTCCATATCCGGGTTCCGGACCAATCAATTGGGCGCCAAACTACCTTGCCAATCAAATCGAGGATGTTGATCATCAGAGGACTAGGGATGTTTTCACCATCATCCCTCTACTTTACAAATCAAGAGTTCCTAACCAGGAATGGATTGAGATTACTTACGATGGTCAGAAAAATCAGAAGGCTCCCATAGTCATCTATCTACCGGGACCACTACCGTATGAATCAACTAAGGCTATCCCTTACAAATACGGTGCAACAACAGTCGAGAATGGAAAGGAAATTCCATTACCCTCCATCGTGAACATTGCAGACATCAGTCGAGTAACATGGAGTGGTAGAATCTTCAACCGAGGGGTTGGAGAACCTATCAAAGAAAAGGAACCTCCGACAGAAGTTCCCAATCCACCAGTCGGTCAATCCAGTAATCCCGACCTTTCGAAAAATGATGATGAGATGTTAAAGCTCATCCAAAGGAGTGAATACAACATTGTTGATCAGCTATTACAAACTCCTTCAAAGATCTCTGTGCTGTCACTTTTAATCAGTTCGGAAGAACATAGGGAGGCTCTACAGAAAGTCTTGGAGCAAGCCTTTGTGGAACAGGATGTAACAATCAGACAGTTCGATAGCATTGTTTCTAACATCACTTCCTGCAATAATTTGGGATTTAGTGATGAGGAATTACTTGAGGAGGGTCGCCGTCATAACATGGCGCTCAATATCACGGTCAACTGCCAGGACGATGCTTTGGACAGCGTACTGGTAGACACAGGGTCAGCCCTGAATGTTATGCCAAACTCCACCTTGATGCAATTATCCTTTAAAGGACCCCTGATGAGAACCAGTGAGGTCGCCGTCAAAGCATTTGACGGGTCCAGAAAAACGGTTATCAACGAAGTTGATCTTCCCTTAACTATTTGTCCTCACACTTTCCAAGTCATTTTCCAGGTCATGGACATCCGGGCAAAGTACAGTTGTTTATTAGGAAGACCTTGGATACATCAGGCTGGGACGGTCACCTCGACCATCCACCAAAAGATAAAGTTCATTCAGAACGGTTAACTCGTCACGGTCTGTGGGGAACAGGCTTTGCTCGTAAGCAATTTATCACCAGCCACCTATGTGGAACCAGAAGGGATAATTGGGACTCAGTTCCAAACGCTTTCGCTACACAGAGGCGATCAATCCGAAGGAGGAACCTCGACTTCCTCATACAAAGATGCTATCAAAGTGGTCGAGAGTACCAATACAACAGGGTGGGGACAGCTAGTCATTCCTACAGACAATAAAGCAAAGAAGGGTCTTGGTTTTTCTTCAACCTGTACTCAGACAGCTGCCAGCGATGAAAATTTTCATCCCACTCAAAATTTCTTCCACAGTGGAGGTTTCCTTCAACCAGCGACTCAAGAAGTACACACTATCAATGAGGAGGATCCCTCTGAAACAGATGAGGAATGGAAGTCCTACCTCAATGAGGACGGTTATATGTCTCAGGAAGAGGTGCCTACGCCATTTTGCTATCCCGCACAGAGTCCGAGATTTATACCAAGGTCAGACGTCGAAATGATATACGGAGATTGTGATCCGGAAGGATGCCGTGCTCCACCAAACTCATTAGAGGAAGACAATCTGATGAAGGACAACTTTGATCACAGCTACTATGGCCCGATGGATGGTCTGCTAATGTGGCAGCATTACCCAGGAGACTTGGGGCAAGAGAGTCAGCCGAACAACAAAAATCAGCTGAGCATCATTAAAAAGAATGCTTGCATCCTCACCATGTCATGGGATCAACACTCAGGTCATTCAGAAACTACTCAACATGACGATGAATTCGCAACGTTTGCAGGACTTGAATTCATCAACTATGCTTTTCCAGAGGTCAACGTCATCGAGAGGGATGGATCCTCCAGTTCCAAAGAAGTGTGGGACACCCTGGGGCAACCAAGTGGGAAATACGACTATATGGTCAAGTACACCGCTCCCGAAAGCTCTCGTATCAGGCTCGAAGACATCTAGCCAACTGGATGGGGAGATTTGCCTGAGAGCACAACTGCTATGCAAAATGCAACAGAGGAATCCTCCTACGACAACTCTGCCTGGGAGACAGATTCCAATGATCCTGCTCCACCAGAAATCAGCGTTATTTCTGAAGACAAATCAAGGAAGGTACCAGACTTTGTGATTCACTGAGGAGTTCGCCGCCAATGGGTTGCTGTCGATGTTCCGAAGATTGTTCATAAGTCTAAGTAATTGCCATCTTTACTTTAACCTTTGAGATCGGAATGTCCGCCAGTAAAACAAAGGTTGAGACGAACTCACCCGGACATGGCCGTCAAAATCAAAGAGGAGGTACAGAAACAGATTGACGCGAGTTTCCTCGCTACATCTGAATATCCTCAATGGTTAGCCAACATCGTACCCGTTCCCAAAAAGGATGGAAAAGTCAGAATGTGTGTCGACTACAGAGACATGAACAAGGCTAGTCCAAAGGACGACTTTCCTTTACCACACATTGACATGCTGGTGGACAGTACATCAAAGTTCAAAGTTTTCTCCTTCATGGATGGATTCTCGGGCTATAACCAAATCAAAATGGCGCCGAGGGACATGGAGAAAACTTCGTTCATTACCCCATGGGGTACCTTTTGTTACAAGGTAATGCTGTTCGGTTTGAAGAACGCCGGGGCAACCTATCAAAGGGCCATGACTACTCTTTTTCATGACATGATACACAAGGAAATTGAGGTATATGTCGATGACATGATTGCAAAATCTAAGACAGAAGAGGAGCATGTGACCCACTTGTCAAAGCTATTCGAGCGGTTGAGAAAGTACAAACTCCGCTTAAATCCCAACAAGTGCACCTTCGGTGTCCGTTTAGGGAAATTACTAGGGTTCATCGTCAGCCAGAAAGGAATTGAGGTTGATCCTGACAAGGTCAAGGCCATTCAAGAAATGCCTTCTCCGAAAACTGAAAAACAAGTCAGAGGATTCCTGGGACATTTGAACTACATCTCCAGATTCATATTCCTCATGACCACGACATGTGCGCCGATTTTCAAATTACTCAAAAAGAATCAGGACTACATTTGGACAGAAGATTGCCAAACCGCCTTCGACAGTATCAAGGAATACCTGTTGAACCCGCTGATTCTATTACCTCCAGTGGAAGGAAGACCACTAATCATCTACCTCACTGTCTTGGAAGACTCCATGGGTTGTGTGCTTGGCCAACAAGACGAAACCAAAAGAATAGAGTCAGCCATCTACTATTTAAGCAAGAAATTTACCGACTGCGAGACTCGGTACACGATGCTTGAGAAAACTTGTTGTGCTTTAGCTTGGGCAGCCAAACGTCTTCGCTAGTACATGATTCGTCACACTACTTGGTTGGTCTCCGAGATGGATCCAATCAAGTATGTCTTTGAAAAACCTGCTCCCACGGGAAGAATCGCCCATTGGCAGATGTTGTTATCAGAATATGACATAGAGTACCACGCTCAGAAAGCCGTTAAGGGGAGTATTTTAGCCGATCATTTGGCTCATCAACCGATTGACGATCAATGCCATGGTCAGTTGTATCAGCAGAGAATGAAGAGGGTGTTTGACAAAAAGGTTCGACCTCGCGTCTTCAGAAAAGGAGACCTCGTGCTCAAGAAGATACAATCTTTTCTCACTGATTCTCGGCGGAAGTGGACTCCAAATTATGACGGCCCCTATGTGATCACAAAAGCTTTCTCAGGAGGTGCCTTGAGACTTGCAACCATGGACGGAGAGGAATTTTCCTACCCCACAAATGTTGATATAGTCAAGAAATACTTCGCCAAAATTAAAAAAAAAACGTCTCGGTGGATTGAAAACCTTAAAGGGCGGTCCAGGCAAAAATTAGAGACATAATCAAAAATCATCCCGGTGGATTAGAAACCTCAAAGTACAATCCAGGAAAAGTTAGGGATTAATGGCAAGTAACTATGTTCAACAAAGGGGAAAGTCCCTCAGCAGCAGTTACATCATCCGTCAGGAAAACGCCAGTCAAGGTCATCTTCGACAGAAGCTCAGGATGTCCCAAATTCAAAGTTGGTAGAAGGATAGTGGTCGTTATGTTTCAACGTAGCCCTTTTCCCTGTAAATTACCATTTTCTAACTTTGTAAATACTCTATGAAATCACGCGTTTGGCTGAATTCCATCCTATCAATAAAATTTGAGCCCTTGTGCTTTTGTTTGCAGTTCTTATTTGTTTTAGCTTTATAGAACGACATTTTACATGATCAACAATTCTTGAAATGAAACAAAAATGAATTTAATTTTTAAAACTTTTTCTGCTTTTAAAATAAAGTCGGCAATTTCTTTTGACTGTTGAACATCAGAAGAACATCGGTCGCTTCTCCAGAAGTAATCGAACCTTAAAGTGCAGAATCAAAGTATTTCTTCTAAGCCAGTATGCCTGAATAAAGGATTAACTGTGTCAGAGACCTTGTTTCATCTGACACGCCTCGACCGAGTTCTCATCTTCTAAGCCCATCCAGCGTCGCTCTCAACAGGGACCGTTTCTCCTAAGCAAGGCAGAAT
This sequence comes from Lathyrus tuberosus, assembly GCA_022829125.1. Classification (NCBI taxonomy): domain Eukaryota; kingdom Viridiplantae; phylum Streptophyta; class Magnoliopsida; order Fabales; family Fabaceae; genus Lathyrus; species Lathyrus tuberosus. The sequence continues at coordinate 6,459,528 of JALAZF010000352.1, read as the reverse complement.
CGCTATCTTGAACCAGCGGTACTTCTTTGCCCTGTGATGGCCGAGTATCCAGTCATGTTCATCTTTTAGTTTGTATGCCGCGTCAGTTTTGTCAGCATATACATACATACATCATGCATTATTGATTTGCATTCACATTTCATATTGCATCACTATCACTTTAGTCGGTCTTGTCCCCTAGTGATAACAGTCATCTCAATCGAGTTGTCAGTTCATTCCTCGTCAGGAAATGCTATGTCTGAACAATCTCTCTCCTCTAGTTTATTTCTGGAATGAAGTTGGCTCCTCCACCACTTTGATAACTTGAACCTCTGAAAGACCAGAGGCATTCAACAGACATCACTCTTCGCCATTGAAGATGATATCCTTGCTTTCCCGGATTAAGGAAAATCCCCAGAGAAAGCCTCTTAATAAGAGATTCGGCGGTACGGCAGTTTTTCTCTGAAAAACCACTGATGAAAAGGTCATCAGCACCTCAAATTGGATCCCATCATATGGCATTTCTCCGAGAAGATCCCGAGAAAAGTATGATGCAAGACCCCAAGCAGAAGACAGTCTCTCAAGAGACTCGTTTCCCCGATAGAGTCGACAAATGGCATCTCCAATAGAGAAGTTTGTGCACCTCTACAACTCAGACGATTGGGTTCCCCAGCAAGTCTGACATCATTCGTTTTCCATCAAATGGCATCTCCCCAGGAAAATTCGGCGAGAAGTTTGAGGAAAACCGCTACGAATAGCGTCCCTTGTCAAGAAAGTTTATTGACAAAAGAAACTTAGACCAGTTCCTTGGTAGGAGACCAGGATCGAGGGGAAGTTTATTTTAGAAACTTAGACCAGTTCCTTGGTAGGAGACCAGGATCGAGGGGAAGTTTATTTCAGAAACTTAGACCAGTTCCTTGGTAGGAAACCAGGATCGAGGGGAAGTTTACTTCAGAAACTTAGACCAGTTCCTTGGTAGGAAACCAGGATCGAGGGGAAGTTTACTTCAGAAACTTAGACCAGTTCCTTGGCAGGAAACCAGGATCGAGGGGAAGTTTACCATTTTTAAGCATCATTGCTTAGCAAAAGAAGATGAATGCATAAGCTACCATTCATGACCACCATCAAAATTTCTTAGTTTACCGCCATCTATTTGAATAATTGGTCTCAATTCGGGAGGAAGAACTGGTAAGAGACATAAAACCATCCATTCCGGTTCTATATTTGTTAGGAGAAAATGCTTGCACCCTGAATGGCCGAATACCTTCACCATTCACACCTTCGGGTCCAAGAAGATTAAATAGGGGCATCTGTCATACCCCAAATTTTGACCACTAAGATTTCCCATCATTGTGAAAATCATCATCACAATATGGGGGAACCATCATACCTCAGTAGTCTCCCCAAAGATGGGTGAGCATCCACTACAATCAGAATTAGGGTTTCAGGCCCTCTCAGAGTTCTTAGACAAAGGATCAATCAAGAAATGACATGATCTTCAACTTGTCTAACCTCTCAAATATCTACAAGGGATCAAGAGGACTCCCACTTTAAGGATTAAGCACAAGGCTGCTCCCTTCTAAGTGGATTAAGCCTCAAGATCGCTAGTGTCACCAAATTAGGGTTTCGGTCGACCAGGGCTTCTAGATGGAAATTTTCCTCTGGGAATGAGTCCTTTCTTCAAAGAATAACCTATGATGCTCCAAGGGACATCATAAACCCAATCATCAAGTCAATTTAGCCTCAGGGGATGCATTCATCAAAAATCAGGAATTAGGGTTTCTTGACCTAATTCACCCCTAAGTTGACTTTTGGGACAAATCATGAGCCAAGACCTCAAGACATGATTTGAGGGTCTCCAACATACTACATTGATCCATTTTCAACAATGGATTAATCCAAGAAGCTTGAGCAACAAGTTTCAATTTCATCTGAACCACAGTTAGGGTTTCGCGAGAAAAGTCAACTGTAGCTTTGACTTTTAACCAGGACATGCTCCCAAACCCTAGGACATGCTTCAATATACCCTATAATACCCATGGAACATGTCCATCAAGTTTGATTTAGGTCAAAGGCATGATTTCCTAGAGGATCGCACAGTTTGGAATTCAGCTGATAAAAAGTCAACTGTGCACAAAAGTTAAACTTTGACTTTTTGAGATTTTTCACTTTTATGGTTTTTTAACCCTAAAATGATGTTAATGTGTGATTTGAATCATCATTCATCAAGAAAAATCAAGAAAAGTTGGATAACTTGTAAAAGGGGTAACCATAAAAACTTAGAAAATTTTCTAAGTTAGGAAATAAAGTGGCAAGGGTACCAACTTTGGAGGATCATAACTCCTAAACCACAAAGCCATTTTTCCCCATCCAAAGCCTGATTTGTAGATCTCATGGCCCTGTACAAAAGCTAAAAATTGACCCCCGTCCAAATTCATTATGGAGTTTGAGTTATGGTTGGATCAAAATCACTAAAAACATGAAAGTACAACTTTTCCAACACTTAGAAAAATTCTGGACAAGGCAGGTTTTGTGTTGAAACACCAAAACTTGTGGGATTTTTTCACATAGATGCAAGCTGAATCAGTTCCAAAGATAAACATCAATGTTGTTGTGCATGTTGCCTACAATCCAAGCAACTCATTGGCATGAAACCACTATACTTGAGCCAAGAGTTATGGCTGCTACAACACACCATGCCAAGGATGCCATGAAAAATCAGTTTGTGAGTTTTCTTGCCATCCACGATTTCTGAGTCAAAAGTAATGATCACTTATGGTATAAGTCCCGTTGTATTTCAAAAAGTTCGACGCGATCATAGTCCGTTGAAAAGCAGAATCATCTGGGCCTACCCTCGTGTTATAAGCCCCATTCTTTTTCTTTAAACACTCTTTGGGCCTCTTGAGAGAGTGTAAGACCCATCCCTTTGTACAGAAAACCTTTTTGGGCCTCAGTCACTTGTATAAGTCCCTCTGTACAAAAACAACAGTGCGATCACTGACAAAACCGTGGGCCTCTCCTTGAGCTGTAAGCCCCAATATTTCTTTTCAAAGTACTTTCTCCTTTGATTTTGAATATAATATTGTTATCAAAATTTTCTTTGTTGAACAAATAACCAAACATCATGGAAGCTCTACAACCGAGTAAGTGTTTACCCACTTTCATTTACCGCTTTCATATGTATATAACTGTATTGTGGGGCTGTTTTGCTGTAAGTCTTCTTTCATAAACTCATATCGACTGTGTAGTAATAGTATAGATATTTAGAGTTTCCCCGGCAACTACGTCTAGCATTAAGCCCGTTGATCACTCTTAGAAGTAGACAAAACTAGATCCCCATAGGATTACCAGACACAGTTTTCCCTCCTCTTGGGGTTAAACAATATGGAGATGTGAAAGGCAGATTCTTTTTGAACCCTTTCTCGGATTGTCACCTTTAGAAGTTGTCAAAGAAACTCTACTCCCCAGAGATGATCTTTTCTCCGTGAATGGCATCTCTTGAGTTTCTTCCAAATTCTCAGACTTTCCTGGCTTGATCTATTCTTCGTGAATAGCCTGTCTTGAATTTCTCGGGGTTTGGGGACCCACAGGCTTCTTAAAAGTAACCTAAGAAACTCTGTTCCCCAGAGATGATCTTTTCTCCGTGAATGGCATCTCTTGAGTTTCTTCCAAATTCTCGGACTTTCCTGGCTTGATCTATTCTTCGTGAATAGCCTGTCTTTAATTTCTTGGGGTTTGGGGACCCACAAGCTTCCTAAAAGCATCACCGCCTCCTCTTGGGCGTTGTACAAGGACCCGTTGGCTTCTTAGAAGTATTCACAGCCTCCTCTTAGGCTTCGTATAAGGATTTCTTCCTCCGGGAATGATAGCCTCCTCTTGGGCTTCGTACAAATTGTCCCTCGGCTTCTTAAAAGTTTCTCGCCTCCTCTTGGGCTTCGTACAAATTGTCCCGACGACCTCCTAGAGGTATAAGAACAGAAATTAGTCATCTTAATAGAACAGTCTTTCAAAGAGGCTAGATCTTTCTACCGAGAGCGTGCTACCGTTATTTCTTCGAGCATAGTACAAAAGATAAAACTCTAAACTTGGACAGTCTAAGACCGTTGAGTCCCAAAGACGTTCTCAAGCACCTTTCAAGTAGGGAAAAACACCAGTAGACTCGGACAACCTCCAATACCCTCTGGATTCCCCATTTCCTTAACGAACAGGAAATAACCCTAATCCTCTGATCAATACCAAAGTGTAGCGAGCGAAACTGGACGTGTTTCTTAAGCACTGTCGCTCCTTGGAGGTTACTACAGGTCGATTCATTTTTTATCCTATTGTGAGCTGACTAAGGAAGGGAAATAGATGTCTCCAATTAACCCTGCTTGCATACTGAGTTTAAACAGCGGTCTGTTAGGTTACAAATGCTATCAATGTGGGGGGGCCTCTCTTAGGTTATTTTTAGGGATTTTAAACTTTTAGCGGGGAATACAGACTAGGATGTTTTGACTGATATACGGGATTTTGGGTTTTTGTTTAGTGTGCTCGTTAATATTTTTCTTTCAATCTTATGCCTACGTATTCCCATTTTTCTGAAACAGGGAAATCAGAGCGATCGTGGTTCCTCCTATTCTACGGGAGGAAATGGTGTTTTGGTGTCTTGTTCAAAGCCCAAGACGTGAAGCTTAAAGGTGATCTATATCTTGTTCAAAGCCCAAGATGTGAAGCTAAAGGTAGTTTGTATCTTGTTCAAAGCCCAAGATGTGAAGCTAAAAGGGTTTGACTTTAGAGAGAATTTGTCATCTCTAAAGAGGGGTTTGTTTGTCACAACTGTTTATAAAGGAGAATTACTTTAACCGGGATGTGTGAATCCGGCAATGCCATAATATCCTTTATAGGGGATTTCCAACCTGAAGCAGAAGACTTTAACTTAGTGTAGAGCAACGCCATCTTTCCTTAAGAATTTCTCATGCTAAAGGAGGGACAGTGGCATGGATGTAGATGATCCAGAGGCTTGCCGCTTACAGCGATTAGATGAAGGGGAAGGAGTTGTTGATGTTTGTGTACTGTGAACGAGGGACAACTTTGATGCTAAAAGGTTGATTGGATCAACCAGTGGTTTTATTATACAAATCCTAAGAGGAGGCTATTGGCCCAACAAGAGGGTGTTTTTTATGTGTCTCGTACGAAGCCCGAGAAAGAGACTAAAAGGGTTGTTTTATACTCAACAAGGGAGTGATTTGTGTCTTGTACAAAGCCCAAGATAGAGGCTAAAAGGTGTTTGAATAAAAAAGAGAGTCTTTTATCCTCAATGAGAGAGTGCTTTAGTATCTCGTACGAAGCCCGAGATGGAGGCTAGAGTGTTGATTCAATAAGAACCTTTTTGTATCTCGTACAAAGCCCGAGAAGGAGGCGAAAGAGGGTACTGTTTCGGTTGAGTGATCAGTATATGGGTTCAAAGAGAAAATCAGTTCTTATATGCTGTACTCAGAGATTTTGATTCGAGGATCAGGGATATTTCCTTTTCTTTGAGGAAATGGGAAATCCAAAGGGTATTGAGACTGTCTGAGTCTACGGGATTCCTTCCTATTCTTGAAGGGTGCTTGAGAATGTCTTTGAGACTCAAGGAAATTAGACTGTCCAAGCCTAGAGTTTCATCTTTTGTACTATGCTTTGAGAAACAGTAGTAGACTCTTGGAAAGACTGTTCTATTAAGATGACTGATTTTTGTTCCTATACCTTTAGGAGGTCGTCGGGACAATTTATACGAAGCCCAAGAGGAGGCTGAAAACTTTTAAGAAGCCGAGGGACAATCTGTACTAAGCCAAAGAGGAGGCTATCATTCCCGGAGGAAGAAATCATTTATACGAAGCCTAAGAGGAGGCTGTGAATACTTCTAAGAAGCCGACGGGTCCTTGTACAATGCCCAAGAGGAGGCGGGGATGCTTTTAGAAAGCCTGTGGGTCCCCAAACCTCGAGAAGTTCAAGACAGGCTATTCACAAAGAATAGATCAAGCCAGGAAAGTTCGAGAATTTGGAAGAAAATCAAGGGATGCAATTCACGGAGAAGAGATCATCTCTGGGGAGTAGAGTTCCTTGATAATTCCTAAGGGTGCTTTTAAGAAGCCTGTGGGTCCCCAAACCCCGAGAAATTCAAGACAGGATATTCACAAAGAATAGATTAAGCCAGGAAAGTTCAAGAATTTGGAAGAAACTCAAGGGATACAATTCACGGAGAAGAGATCATCTCTGGGGAGTAGAGTTTCTTTGACAACTTCTACAAGTGACAGTCTGAGAAAGCGTTCAAAAAGAATCTGCCTTTCAGATCTCCATATTATTTAACCCCAAGAGGAGGGAAGACTGTGTCTGGTAATCCTATGGGGATCTAGTTTCGTCTATTTCTAAGAGTGATCAAAACGGCTTTACCTAGTGCTATACGTAGTTGCCGGGGAAACTCTAAATATCTATACTATTATTACACAGTCGATATGAGTTTATGAAAGAAGACTTATAGCGAAACAGCCCCACAATACAGTTATATGTATATGAAAGCGGTAAATGAAAGCGGATAAACACTTACTCGGTTGTAGAGCTTCCATGCTATTTTGTTAGTTGTTCAACAAAACAAGATTGAAAACAATAGTATATTTCAAAATCAAAGGAGAAAGTGCTTTTAAAAAGAAAGATTTGGGGCTTACAACACAAGGAGAGGCCCAGATGATTTATCAGTGATCGCACTGTTGAATTTGTACAGAGGGACTTATACGAGTGACTGAGGCCCAAAAATTGTTTGCTAGACAAAGGGATGGGTCTTACACTCTCTCAAGAGGCCCAAAATGTTTAAAGAAAAAGAGTGGGGCTTATAACACGAGGGTAAGCCCAGATGATTTTTCGTTTGAAATGGCGATCGCGCCGAGATTTTCTTTTAACGCAAAAGGGCTTATATAATATCTGAGGCCCAAAGTTGTTTTGGTTAAAAGGGGATTGGGTCTTACACTCTATTAGAGGCCCAAAGAGTTTTGAATGGGTCTTATAGCTCGAGGAGAGGCCCAATTGATTTTTTAAAAGGCGACGATCGCGCCGTTTACTTGTACTGAGGGACTTATACAATAAGTGAGGCCCAAAATTATTTGTACAAGGGGGTTTGGGTCTTACACTCTCTCAAGAGGCCCAAAGAGTTTTGAAAATGATTTATGAGGGTTGAATTAATCAAAAACCCTAATTTGTTTTCAAAATGTGTTTTAATTGAATAAAATATTCAATTAAAATGATCAAAATTGTTTAACATGTGGAAAACAAATTGTGATCTTGGATTAATGCTTCATAAATCAAGTTTTGTCCTACAAAATGATTAGAAATCATTAAAATTTGCAAAATCAATAATTAAAAAATATTTTAAATGTCAAAAACAATTAAAACATTAATTCTTTGCAAAAATATCAATTATATGAAATAAATAATATTTTTGGGATTTTTTGGGAAAATAAAATATTTTAACATTTTTGTGAATTATTATAAAAAGAATCAACTCAAAATCATTAAAATTCAGAGAGAAATTAATTTTTGAATCAATTAAATAAAATCACAAAATTCAAATATTTGAATTTTCAAAAAGGGCGCCAAGAACACCCCCAAGAACACGCGCGTGTTCTGGGTTTTGCCCAGATTTGCATTTTGTCTCCAATCTCACTGAATACTTGATTATATCATGCAATCCACATACCAATCTGCTCGTCTCAACCTCACGATCATGTCTATGGTATTTAATTTCATTTATATTAAACATGGAATAAAAAATCAAGACAAAACTTCAAGAACCCTAATTTCTGCATGAAGGCTGAGAATTTTGATACACGATTCAAACAAAGCAATTAATTGAGGGGAAACATTCCATGCATGATTATGAGCATTTGGCAAAAGTATTGTGCGAGGAAATATGCATAGATTGAGAGATGACCAAGTTTAGGCTTACCACTAGGTCGTGGCAGCAAGTTCAAAGTGATTTCTGAGTTAGAGGTGTTACAGATGAGGTGTGATGATCTGAACAGCTTCCTTACACCCTATGGAGTGTGTTTTAATGCTTAGACTTGATGGAAATTGGCTGGATCACTTCATGGCATCTCAACTGCAACTTGGTTAAAACCTTGAGCAATTGACTGGTGATTCTAAGAAATCAGTGTTCCAGATGTTGTTTAAGTGTTTGATCAACTCACATATGATGTATGTGAGGTGTGTGTGTGATTGGTTTGAGTGGAATTGCTCTCTACTGAAAAACTCGATAGTGACTTGCTAAGAAAGGCATTTTTGAGAGTGAGAAGTGGATTTTGAGAAAGGCAAGTGTTGTAGGCCTTTGGTGTACTTAAACTGATCACAACTGAGCTCTATTTATAGTAGAGCAAGTTTGTTTTGCAAGGAATAGTGAATGGAAACTGCTGAGTAGGGTTGGCTAATGTTGGCAAATGAAAATCCAAGTCTCCTCTAGCCATTGACTAGAGGTTAGGGCACAGGCTGCTGGTCCCCTTGGTCTTGGATAAGTCTTGACTGAATTCAGTTGCTAATAGCTCAGTCCATTCCACCTTGGTGCTTCCATTGAATGCTCCAATCTAAAATTGGAGTCTTGTCCCTATTTTGGGCAATTCTAGGTTTGGCATGCTATTTCTTGTTCCAAGGACTTTGGAGGCTTGGCTCAGTGATTGTCCCCTTTAGATTCAATCCTCAGATGTGTCCAAAGTGATGACAAGGCTAGGAATTGGCTGATTTTGGCAAATCGACCAAAAGTGCAAAAATCTGCCTTGCCTTGGCAGATTTCAGCAAGGCATCTTGCCACTACCATATCTCAAAGTTCAAATTGAATTTGATGATGTTCTTGGCCATTTTGGAAAGCCCTTATATGATACAACAACTGTCTGATCATATTTGGTTTTGATACATTTTGGATCCAAGTGAAAAATCCCCCTACATTTGGAAAAAAGTAAGGCAGATTCTGACTTAGTGAAATTTTCACTAAGTGTTGGAACAAAGTGACTTTTCCTGATTTTGATCACTCCATAACTCAAAATCCATGAGGAATTTGGACATAGATCAGTATGAAGCTTTTGTAGAGGGCAATGAGATCTACAAATCAAGCTTTGGATGGGGAAAATGGCTTTGTGGTTTAGGAGTTATGATCCTTCAAAGTTGGTACCTTTGTCACTTTATTTCATAACTTAGAAAATTTTCTAAGTTTTTATGGTTACCCCTTTTACAAGTTATCCCACTTTCTTTGATTTTTCTTGATGAATGATGATTCAAATCATACATTAACATCATTTTAGGGTTAAAAATCAATTTTTGTGAAAAATCTCAAAAAGTCAAAGTTGACTTTTGTACACAGTTGACTTTTTGTCAGATGAATTCCAAACTGTGCGATCCTTTGGGAAATCATGTCCTTGACCTAAATCAAACTTGATGGACATGTTCCATGGGTGTTATAGGGTATATTGAATCATGTCCTAGGGTTTGGGAGCATGTCCTGGTCAAAATTCAAAGCTACAGTTGACTTTTCTCGCAAAACCCTAACTGTGGTTCAGATGAAATTGAAACTTGTTGCTCAAGCTTCTTGAATCAATCCATTGTTACAAATGGATCAATATGGTATATTAGAGACCCTCAAATCATGTCTTGAGGTCTTGGTTCATGATTTGTCCCAAAAGTCAACTTAGGGGTGAATTAGGTCAAGAAACCCTAATTCCTGATTTTTGATGTATGCATCCCTTGAGGCCAAATTGAATTGATGATTAGGTCCATGAGGTTCCATGGAGTATATTAGGATATGCTTTGAAGCATTGGCTCATGCCCAGAGGACAATTTCCATCTGGAGGTCCTGGTCGACCAAACCCTAATTTGGTGACACTGGCGATCTTGAAGCTTGATCCACCTAAAAGGGAGCAACCTTGTGCTTAATCCTTGAAGTGGGAGTCCTCTTGATCCATTATGGATGTTTGAGAGGTTAGACAAGTTGAAAATCATGTCATTCCTTAATTGATCCTTTGTATAAGAACTCAGAGAGGGCTTGAAACCCTAATTTTGATTGTGGTGAATGCTCAACAATTCCTTGAGGAGATTGATGAGGCATAAAGGTACATCCATATTTTGATGATGATTTGCACAATGATGGGAAGTCTTAGTGGTCAAAATTTGGGGTATGACAGATGCCCCTATTTAATCTTCTAGGACACGAAGGTGTGAATGGCGAAGGTATTCGGGCATTCGAGGTGCAAGAGGATTAAATATCGGAATATCCGAAATTTTGACGGCGTCTATGAATGGTAATTCACGCATTCATCTTCTTTCACTAAGCAATGATGCTTAGAAAAGGCAAACTTCCCCTCGATCCTGGTCTCCAGCCAAGGAACTGCTCTCAGTTTCTGATTTAAACTTCCCCTCGATCCTGGTTTCCTACCGAGGAACTGGTCTTAGTTTCTGATTTAAACTTCCCCTCGATCATGGTTTCCTACCGAAGAACTGGTCTTAGTTTCTGATTTAAACTTCCCCTCGATCCTGGTTTCCTACCGAGGAACTGGTCTCAGTTTCTGATTTAAACTTCCCCTCAATCCTGGTTTCCTACCGAGGAACTGGTCTTAGTTTCTTTTGTCAATAAACTTTATTGACAAGGGACGCTATTCGTAGCGGTTTTCCTCAAACTTCTCGCCGAATTTTCCTGGGGAGATGCCATTTGACGGAAAAAGTTGACGCCAGACTTGCTGGGGAGCCCAATCGTCTGAGTTGTAGAGGTGCACAAACTTCTCTGTTGGAGACGCCATTTGTTTCTACCAGGGAAGACGAGTCTCCTGCAAGACTGCTTTCGTTTGGGGTCTCAGATCATACTTTTCTAGGGATCTTCCCGGAGAAATGCCATATGATGCGATCCAATTTGAGGTGCCAATGACCTTTTCATCAGTGTTTTTTTCGGAGAAAAACTGCTGTACCACCGCATCTCTGATTAGGAGGCTTTCTCTCGGGATTTTCTTTAATCTGGGAAAGCAAGGATATCATCTCCAATGGCGAAGAGTGTTGTTGACTGAGGGCTCTCTGGTTTTTCAGAGGTTCAAGTTATCAAAGTGGTCGAGGAGCCAACTTCCATCCAGAAATAAACTGGAGGAGAGAGATCGTTTCGACGCGACATTTCCTGACGAGGAAAAAACTTGACAACTCGATTGAGAGGACTTTTTATCACCAGGGGATAAGACCGACTAGAGTGATAGTGATGCAATATGAATGTGAATGCAAATGAATAATGCATGATGTATGTATGTATATGCTGACAAAACCGACGCGACATACAAACTAATGGATGAACACGACTGGATACTCGGCCTTCGCGGGGCGACTAAGTACCGTTGGTCCAAAAGTAGAAATTCTACCTTGCTTAGGAGAAGTAGGCCTCGCGGGGAACTATGTTGGTCGGGCTTAGGAGATAAGAACTCGGCCGAGGCGTGTCAGACGAAACAAGGTCTCTAACACAGTTGATCCCTTCATTCAGGAGTACTGGGTTAGAAGGAGTACTTTGATTTTGCACTTTGAAGTTCGCTTACGTCTGGAGAAGCGATTGATGTTTTTTTGATGTTTAATAGTCAAAAGAAATTGCCATCTTTATTTTAAAGCAGAAAAAGTTTTACAAGTAAATTCATTTTTGTTTTATTTCAAGAATCGTTAATAATATTAAAATGTCATTCTGTAAAGCTAAAACAAATGAGAATTACAAACAAAAGCACAAGGGCTCAAATTTTATTGATAAGATGGAGATCAGCCAAACGCGTGATTCCAAAGAGTATTTACAAAGTTAGAAAATGGTAATTTACAGGGAAAAGGGCTACGTTTAAACATAACGACCACTATCCTTCTACCAACTTTGAATTCGGGATATCCTGAGCTTCTGTCGAAGATGACCTTGACTGGAGTTTTCCTCCGATGGATGGTGTAACTGCTGCTGAGGGACTTGCCTCTGTTGAACATAGTTACTTTCCATTATCCCTAACTTTTTCCTGGATTGTACTGTGATGTTTCCAATCCACCGGGATGATTTTTTTTATTTTGTCTCTAACTTTTGCCTGGACCGCCCTTTCAGGTTTTCAATCCACCGAGACGTCTTTTTGTTAGGCGAAGTATTTCTTGACTACATCAACATTTGTGGGGTAGGTAAATTCCTCTCCGTCCACGGTTGCAAGTCTCAAGGCGTCGCCTGAGAAAGCTTTCTTGACCACATAAGGGCCGTCATAGTTCGGGGTCCATTTGCCCCGAGAATCAGTGAGAAATAATTGTATCTTCTTGAGCACAAGGTCTCCTTTCCTGAAGACGGGAGGTTGGACCTTTTTGTTAAACGCCATCTTCATTCTTTGCTGATACAACTGACCGTGGCATAGTGCCGTTATTCGTTTCTCTTCGATCAGGTTGAGTTCATCGTGTCGACTTTGACACCATTCAGCTTCTGTAAGCTTAGCTTCCATCAATACTCGGATTGACGGGATCTCTACTTCTATGGGGAGCACTGCTTCCATGCCATAGACTAGAGAGAAAGGGGTTGCCCCTGTTGCAGTGCGGACAGACGTGCGATAACCGTGAAGCGCAAAGGGTAACATCTTGTGCCAGTCTTTGTAGGTTACAACCATCTTTTGAACAATCTTCTTGATGTTCTTGTTAGCCGCTTCTACCGCTCTATTCATCTTTGGTCGGTAGGGAGATGAGTTATGGTGTTCAATCTTGAACTCTGCACACAACTCTTTCGTCATCTTGTTGTTCAAGTTAGATCTATTATCAGTAATGATCTGGCTCGGAATACCATAACGACAGATGATATTGTTTTTGATAAATCGGACCACCACTTGTCGGGTTACATTGGCGTATGATGCCGCTTCGACCCACTTGGTAAAATAGTCAATGGCTACCAGGATGAACCGATGTTCGTTTGAAGCTTTGGGCTCAATCATACCAATCATGTCGATTCCCCATATGGAAAAAGGCCATGGGGAAGAAAGAACTTTGAGATGCGTTGGCGGTACATGAATTTTGTCGGAGTATATATGACACTTGTGACACCTCCTCATGTACTTGTAGCAGTCAGATTCCATTGTCAACCAATAGTACCTTGCTCTTAGAATTTTTCTCGCCATTGTGTGTCCGTTAGCATGAATGCCAAAGGATCCTTCGTGAATTTCTTTCATCAGCATGTCTGCCTCTGGTCTGTCTACGCATTAGAGCAAGACCATGTCAAAATTCCATTTATACAGCGTATCACCGCTCAGGAAAAAACTACCTGCTAGTCTTCTGAGGGTCTTCCTATCCTTTCTGAATGCCCCAGGAGGGTACTCTTGTTTTTGAAGGAAGCATTTGATATCGTGATACCAAGGTTTGTCATCTATGACTGCTTCAATCATGAAGATATAAGCGGGCCGTTCAAGGCACATTATGTCGATCTTAGGTAGGTTAGTCCATTGACATACACTAATCATAGAAGAGAGAATGGCTAAGGCGTTAGCCATGTGATTCTCATCACGAGGGATGTGATGAAACTCGATTCTGTTGAAGAAAGGTAACAACCTTCTTGCATAATCTCTGTAAGGAATCAGTCCTGATTGGTATGTGTTCCAATCTCCTTTTATCTGATTGATAACCAGGGCTGAGTCGCCATATACGTCCAAGTTTTTGATCCTTAAATCAATCGCTTCCTCGAGACCCATAATACAAGCTTCGTATTCGGCCTCATTGTTCGTACATTTGAACGTAAGTCGAGCGGTGAAAGGAATGTGGGTAGCCTGAGGGGTAACAATTATTGCCCCAATTCCATTTCCATAATGATTAACTGCTCCGTCAAAGATTAGTCCCCATTGGGAACCTGGTTCTGGCCCTTCACTAGGTAGCGGTTCGTCGCAGTCCTTCATCTTTAGATACATGACATCTTCATCTGGGAAGTCGAGCCCGATTTATTATTGATTGTCAATGGGTTGATGAGCCAAATAATCTGCTAAAATACTTCCTTTAACGGCTTTTTGAGCGTGGTACTCTATGTCATATTCTGATAGCAACATCTGCCAACGGGCAATCCTTCCCGTGAGAGCAGGTTTTTCAAATACATACTTGATTGGGTCCATCTCGGAGACCAACCAAGTAGTGTGACGAATCATGTACTGACGCAGACGTTTGGCTGCCCAAGCCAAAGCATAACAAGTTTTCTCGAGCATCGTGTACCGAGTTTCACAGTCGGTGAACTTCTTGCTTAGATAGTAAATGGCAGACTCTTTTCGTTTGGTTTCGTCTTGTTGACCAAGTACACCACCCATTGAGTCTTCCAAGACTGTTAAGTAGATGATCAGTGGTCTTCCTTCCACTGGAGGTGATATAATCGGAGGATTCAACAGATATCCCTTAATACTGTCGAAGGCGGTTTGGCAATCTTCTGTCTAAACGCAGTCCTGGTTCTTTTTGAGTAACTTGAAAATCGGTGCACATGTCGCGGTCATGAGGAATATGAATCTAGAGATGTAGTTCAAACGTCCCAGGAATCCTCTGACTTGTTTTTCAGTTTTCGGAGAAGGCATTTCTTGAATGGCCTTGACCTTGTCAGGATCAACCTCAATTCCTTTCTGGCTGATGATGAACCCTAAGAGTTTCCCCGAGCGGACACCGAAGGTGCACTTGTTGGGATTCAAGCGGAGTTTGTATTTTCTCAGATGCTCTAATAGTTTTGACAGGTGGGTCATATGCTCCTCCTCTGTCTTAGATTTTGCAATCATATCATCGACACATACCTCGATTTCCTTGTGTATCATGTCATGAAACAGAGTAGTCATGGCCCTTTGATAGGTTGCCCCGGCGTTCCTCAAACCGAACGACATTACCTTGTAACAAAAGGTACCCCATGGGGTAATGAACTAAGTTTTCTCCATGTCTTTCGGCGCCATTTTAATCTGGTTGTAGCCCGAGAATCCATCCATGAAGGAGAAAACTTTGAACTTTGCTGTACTGTTAACCAGCATGTCAATATGCGGTAAAGGAAAGTCGTCCTTTGGACTTGCCTTGTTCAGATCCCTATAATCGACACACATTCTGACCTTTCCATCCTTTTTCGGAACTGGTACGATATTGGCTAACCATTGAGGATATTCTGATGTGGCGAGGAAACCCGCGTCAATCTGTTTCTGTACCTCCTCTTTGATTTTGATGGCCATGTCCGGGTGAGTGCGTCTCAATCTCTGCTTTACTGGCGGACATTCCGATCTTAATGGTAAGTGATGTTCCACGATGCTGGTATCCAACCCTGGCATGTCCTGATAGGACCAAGCGAATACATTGGGGAATTCTTTGAGAAGCTTTATCAAACTCTCTTTGGCAGTTGGACTAAGCAGTGCCCCAATCCTGATTTCTCTTCTCTCTTTTTCTGAACCCAAGTTTACCGTTTCAAACGGCTCTTTGTGAGGTTCAATGGACCTTTCCTCTTGTCTGAGTAATCGAGAGATCTCTTCTGGAATTACGTTGTCAACTTCTTCTTCAGCCCCAAATACCGGGAACTCAAAGTTGGGAGAAGGCATCAGATCGTATGTTTCAACGAGATTTAAAACATGCAATCTACATGACGTGATGATTCGTGTTTAGAAGAGATAGAGAGAATGCAAAAGTGTGTGCAGTGTATTTTTTATTAATGCTTGTTTTTATTATTGAATTGTTTTTTAGGATTACCATTTTCTGAGAAAAAGCAAAAAGAGAAAACAACAATTAATGCGGAAATTATAGAACAACGTTATTTTATTAATGAACAAGTCGACTCTTGAAACTACAGCCCTATAAAACAAAACTATGTCGCTTTGGGCCAAGCAAAGAGGGACATTTACAGAAAGTGAGCCCTATCAAAACATCCGTTTCACCTGGGCAGGGTGAAAGGTTAAAGACGACAATTACTTTGACTTATGAATAATCTTTGGAACATCGACAGCAACCCATTGGCGGCGAACTCCTCGGTGAATCACAAAGTCTGGCACCTTCCTTGATTTGTCTTCAGAAATAACGCTGATTTCTGGTGGAGCAGGATCATTGGAATCTGTCTCCCAGGCAGAATTTTCGTAGGAGGATTCCTCAGTTGTGTTTTGCATAGCATTTGTGCTCTCAGCTGTATCTCCCCATCGAGTTAGCTGGATATCTTCAAGCCTGATACGAGAGCTTTCGGGAGCGGTGTACTTGACCATATAGTCGTATTTTCCACTCGGTTGTCCCAAGGTGTCCCACACTTCTTTGGAACTGGAGGAGTCATCCCTCTGGATGACATTGACCTCGGGAATAGCATAATTAATGAATTCTAGTCCTACAAACATTGCAAATTCATCGTCATGTTGAGTAGTTTCTGAATGACCTGAGTGTTGATCCCATGACATGGTGGGGACACAGGTATTCTGTTCAATGATGCTCAGCTGAGTTTCATTACTCGACTGACTTTCTGGCCCCAAGTCTCTTGGGTAAGGCTGCCACATTGGCAGGTCATCCATCGGGCCATAGTAATTGTGGTCAAAGTTGTCTTTCATCAGAGTGTCCTCCTCTAATGAAATTGGCGGAGCACGACATCCTTCCGGATTGTAGCACCCCAAAATTTGCTCACCTTACCTTAAGTACTAACTGGCTTATGTTTCACTTCATTTTTGCATTATCATGTGTGCATATCATTGGTTCTTAGCATGGGATCAAGGTGCCTGAGGCAGTTCAAGAGGAGAAGATGTTCTTCAAGCAAGAGTCCCTATATTGTCCAAGAGAGCTCAAGTGGATCACTCTCTCCCAACCAGTGCAGAGATTAGGGTTTTGAGATTCTTGGGTTTATTGCTCCAAGGGGAAAGCTTCTTGGGTTTTTATCATCACCAGATGGCATATCTTATCTTTGATGGAGAGGATACACATCATATTCAGACGAATTTGGATTTGGAGACTGTGCTATTTCCTCCTAGACTGAGGGTACCAAAACTAGGGTTTGCTATAAAGTCAGTTTATTTCTGATTTTTTGGGCGAGACTTGATTCCATGGTATTCCTTGGGTCCCTGAGTATCTAGGAATGGAAGATTGTCCATCAGTTTGGTTCAGGAGAAGTTCAATTGGCCAATGGATTGGGAATCAGGAGAATTGGATAAAAGTCAACAGTGAGAGGGGAAGTCAACTGTGAAATTTTGAGGTTTTCTTCAAGGTTTTCAAGGTCTCACATCCTCATATGGTCTTCAAGGGTCAAGTTTCATACCATTTATCAAGAATCAAGGATTGATACAAAAGTTACTAAATATGGAAATGACCTATAATTTGAAAGTTTCCTTTTTGGGCAAGTTCTTACACTACATTCAACTTGACTTTTCATCATCAAGAAAGCTTCAAATGAATTTTCCTCAAACATGAAAGTTGAAGATCTTTTTCTCCCATTTCCAAAAATTACTATATGGTCTCCATATCATTTGTGAAACTCAAGTTATGATCAAAAGAAGGCAAAGTGGTTTTTTAGGGTTTTCTCATGGTTCCATTTGTATTTTGGGACATAGTGACCTATAATTGATTCCATTGCTTCATGTCACATTCTAACATCAAAGAACATTCCTTAAGGATCATTTTGGGCCTTTGAACCAAGGGATTTCATGACTTATTCATTACTTATTTCACATGGTGCAAAATTGCAAAATCATTCAAAACTCATGCCAAGACATCTCAAGGCCCAAATCAAATTCTGGTGTGATTAGCAACTGTTAAATAAGTGATCCATCATGAAATATCTGGGTGTACATGCATGGAAGAGGGTGTATTTCACATAATGCAATTTTCCAAAATCATCCAAAACTCATTAAGTGTGGAATTAATAAGGCCCAAATAATTATCAGTGGATTAACCCTAAGTATTTAAGTTAACTCATGCACTAGTTGGGAGGGACACACGTGATTTTGGAGGAGAACAAAGTTTGCAACCCTAAAGCTTTTCTTCATCGAATCTCACAATCCACAAGGGTTTCTCAAAATATTCTTTCACAACTTTCATCCTTGGCATCTACAGAGTACAAATCACCCATCGTTGGAAGCTAAAAGCAAGGATAAGGGCTGCGTGATCTCAGGTCAGTGGTATTTTCCATGATCTTAAAACTCAGATTTTTGACATGCATAATGATGTGTGACATTCATTGATCATTCTGGTCAAAATGATGTACTAGCATGAAATTTCTGGGCAAGTTTTGGTTGCAGGTCACCGGAGATGACGACCGGAGCTAGGGCTCCGGCATCTGGTTCTTTCTCCGGCCAGGCTAGGGTTTGTGTGGGGAAGACAATCTCCCAGCCGCTGATGCGTTTCATCGTGTGGCCCTCATGCTGCCACGCATTTTAAAATTTGTTTTTATTTTATTGATTACGTGTGTGACGTCCCATGATTAATTATGTGCACCTTCAATCTGTACTATGCATCTTGTTTATTTTTGTTTTTTATTGACTAATCTTGGGCGTTGGATGAATCATGTGGCTTACAGGATGCCAACACATTAAAATAACCATGTGCCTTACCACGTGCTATTTTTTATTTTATTTATTTTTTGAGCAATTGTGTGTGGGTGCGTGCATACTTATTATGGTGTGCTTGAGATCTGGAATGTTCATCATTATTACTTTGTGGTTGTGTTGACTGGTTAAGGAGCGCAAGATTGATCTAAAGGTGAGTATGGAGTCAATCAGTTGACTGGGTCACATGTGTTCTCTTTTTTTATTTTATTTTCGCTAATGGACCTCTTGTGTTGGGCTTGCTTCCCACACCCCTCATTTTGAGCCCATGTTCATACTCAACGTGTTTTATTGTTGTTCATACCCCCACTCATTTTTTTTTCTATTTTACTTTTATTTAATTATTGCATTTGCATTTTCATTTTTTAAAAATAGTTTCTTGCATTAAAAAATTCCGAAAAAATTCATGAATCATATTTATAATTTTATAAAATTTTCCCAAATTTTATTTTTAGCATCTGAAATAATTATTTGTTTATTTTCTTTTTGAATTTATTCCATATATGCATAATCTAACTTGTTTATTTTATTTCTCATCATCCATGAAACATTTTGAGTCCATTCTTTCTGCATTGTTTCACCAACACATTGAATTGCATTAAAATATTTTTCTCTCATTTTTAAAACTTTTTCATATTGCATTTTAGTCCTCTTCTTTTGCATATTGAGTCATGTTTCCTGTCTGAACTTTACAGAATTGTTTAGGTGACCTATCTTATGAATTTTTGCATGAGTTTTGGACATGTTGTTTGCTTCTGGTTGAGATATGTTGATAATTAATTTGGTGATTTTAGAAGATGTTTTGCTAATTGTTTGATTGCTTTTATTTGAGGTCTTCTTGTATGCATATCTCTGATCATGTCTGGTTACCTGTTTGAAAAGGCACTTGTGCCATTGTTTTGGGATTGTGTCTTTGACTTCATAAACCATGTTTAGATTGTTATAGGTCACTTGATTGCCATTATATGTCATCGCTTGGGTTTCATTTATCTCATTTCTTTTACGTATGTCTGTTTTGTACTAACCTTTTATGCAGAGGCTGAGGTAAGTTATTCTAGGGTGTGGATAGTTATCCATGCTCTCTCTCATTCTTTCTTTCTCCCATCTTTTCTTTTCTTTAGGCTTAGGTTGTTGTTAAACCTCCCCTTAGGGCCATCTTTGCATGATAACATTAGGATAGATTTTCCCCGTAGTGTTTTTCTTTTTTTTGAGTCCCTCTTCTCATCTCAAAACATCTCTAAGATACTTAATAAGGTCAACTTGCCTTGCACACGAGCCTTAAACATAGGAAATGAAGATTGAGGGGTCCCCCTTCTCTCTTCTAGAGTGTTGAGCATACGTCCCATTGGGGGCGACCATGCGACGCATTCGCTCCCGTGTCATAGACTTTGGTTCAAGTTGAGTTATGAACTAACTCAAGTCACTTCTGTCCTAAAAAAATACAAACAAACTTCAAACCTTTTTATCCTTCGAGATCGTCAAACTAAAGGCTATTTTCAAAAAGGGCATGTTACTTTCCGTCTGAGTCGCAAACAGGCATCGACCCTAACTGTCGGACGCGAACTTAACGCCGCTCATAAAAAACACAAAAAGAACTTGGTCCAAACTACGTTGGCTCTGAATTCCCCATTGCACCAAGGGGGTACGTAGGCCTAGGACAACGACGTCCTACCGAGTCTGTCTTAGTTTTTCCCCTCCCCCGTTTTAGTGCATCCCTAGATGTTAGGATAACTCACCCTTAGAATAGACAACAAGCGTGGATCCCATCGAGTACAATGGACGCGTGGGGTGCTAGTACCTTCCCCTCGTGTAACCGACTCCCGAACCCAGGCTATGGTTGCGATGACCATTCCTTTCCCTCTTCCTCAGGTTTATGTGGTGTTCCCTTTCCCTCTCTTGGGATAAATTTACACGGCTGGCGACTCTGTTTTCCGCGCCACTCTCGCGTTTTTACCTGGATGAAAATCCTGGGAGCGACAGCTGGCGACTCTGCTGGGGACCTGGTTGACCTATGCTGGTCCATCCCTAAGCGAGTCAATCCTAGCGCTTGCTTGTCTTTGTTCTCTTTGGGTGTTTTTTTTTTGTTTTGCTTTATTTGTTGTATTTTATTTTACTGCATTTTTTGCATTGCATATTATTATCAGCTGCTGCACTATTTTTCTGTTTGGCGGGTTGGGAGTTCTGAGAGATAAGCCCAATACTCAGGTTTGAGTATACACGTAGGATTAGCGTGGCAAGTAGTGTGACTCGTGTGGCGTTTGGCCAGACGTAGTATACATGAAAACTCCACACCCAGACGAGGTCTTCTTTGGTAATGTTCTATCCTGCCAATTGGTGCAGATGATTGAATGTAACCTGGAAAACTGTCGACTCTGGCGACCATTCCCGAGAACTCAGTAACGACACTCCTTCTGAGACGTAATAATGGCAGACCAGAAATGGCAAACCCATTGCACATGTCGATCCGAGGACCCAATACTCGGAACTTGCTATAGGGTGTCCTTTGGAAAAGAATCGGTGGAAGCACTCCTCGTTTGGCGATAGTACTGTACCCTGAGGGATGAATGTACTATTGCTTCTCGACCTTAGTGCCGAAGCTGAGGACTTGCCATGGGATGTTTTCTTTTTGAGGGGAATCAGTTAAGGCCTCCTCGATTGGTGATGATGCCAAACCAGAGATGGTGACCGTATCATTATTTCTCGACCTGAGAGCCCGTGATATTGAGGATCCTCGGCTTTCTAGTACCCACATGTGAGAGGGCAGGGTGTTTACAGGTTTGCAGGTAACATTGACCTTCAACATACCCGATTTTCTGATCAGCAGATTTATCAGCGTGGTACTACGGTTACTATGGTTATTCTGGGTATTTGGGCAGATCTTTGAGATGGTTCAGTTTGTTCAGTGCAACAGTTGTCCAGTCTGTGTGGCATCCTTGATCCCATGTGTGCATTTCCATCATCATTTTGCATCCTAACATATTTGTTCATTTGCAGGGTTGCATCCTAACTTTGATTCTGGTTTTTGAAGACTGTTAAGGATGAGTACTGGGAAGAGAAAGAACATCATAGTGTATAAGCTCCAATCATTGTTTCTGGATACTGTTCACAAGATTGTGTCTATGACCGAACCTGGGGTATTGGCAAACTTTAGAGGAGAGTATGGAAGAATTCTGATTTTTGCTTGCAACATCACTGAATACGAGTATAAGGCTTTGCACACTCTGGTGCAATTCTATGACCCCCACCTGCGTTGTTTTCTATTCACTGATTATCTGTTGGCTCCGACATTGGAGGAATTTTCTCTCATTCTGGATATTGCCATAAAAGAAGAAGCTCATTTCTATCCTTCTGAAGAACTTCCTGATTTGGAAAAGGTTTCTGAGGCTTTGCATTTAGATCCGTCTTTGTTGAAAAATAACATTTCCAGTAAGGGAGGGTGTAAAGGTTTTCATGCGAAATTTTTGATAGAACAGGCTGCCGTGTATGCTAAGGCTAGATGTTGGACAGTTTTCAACGCCATCTTGGCTGTGTGTGTCTATGGAACAATGTTATTCCCGAATATGAAGGATTTTGTGGACATGCACGCTGTCCGGATATTTACCATGAAGAATCTGGTACCTACTTTGCTTGGAGATCTGTATTATTCGGTGCATTATAAGAATGAGAAGAGGAGGGGTGAACCCCTTTATTTTTGTGCGCCAATCTTCTACAAATGGTTTGCTGATCGTCTTCCCGAATCTGGGGCATTTTTAGATACTCAAGGAACTTTGGAGTGGTCCAAAAGATTGATGGGCTTGAGAGCAAATAATCTAATTTGGGTTAATCGTGACTTGTTGGGCCAAGATATCATGATTAGTTGTGGAGGTCTCCCAAATGTGCCTCTAATAGGAAGGAAAGGGGGAATTAACTACAACCCTATTCTTGCTATTAGGCAATTCGGGTATGCCTTAAAAGAGCCATCAAGAGACGAGGAGGTCCAAGAATCTTTATATCTGAGTGGGGAAACCGATCCAGAACTGTTAAAAGAAGCTGCGAATACTTGGGGAAATCGTCATAAGAAGGGGAAGATTTCTTTTGGGAAGAGCAACAACAGAACATTTCCCGCATATGAAGATTGGATTCAGAAAAGGGTAGAGGAGGAGCTTTTGCCATTCGCCAAAGAACCACCATCTTACCCCTTGCTGATTGAGTCCCCTACAACAGTCGAAATAGAGAAGTTTACCAAGTTATGGGCTGAAAAAGAAAAGCTGCGAGAAGAAAACAGTGAGCTACTAAGAGAGATTTATCAGTTGAAACATGAGCGGGGTGAAGCTGTTCATATCGCCAAGTTGAAGACAGAGCTTCTCGCTAAGGCAGAAAAGGAGCTAGCTGACAAGGTCGCATCCAGACAAAGGATGAAGCAAGCGCTAGACGGTATCAGTAAGGTTCTCGAGTCTAAGAAGGAAGAATTAGACAAGGCTTTGCTAAAAATTCACAGGTTCAATGCTCACCGAGAAACTGCAATGGCTGAGAATAAGCAAAAGAAAGACGGTTATCTAGCTCAGATTGATCAATTGAAGTTGAGGCTCAAGAAGAAAGACGTTGAGATCCTATCAGGGGTATTCCAGAGACAAGCAGTCGAGGGTCGACTCAATGAAGCTATAGCCTCCATAGAGGAACTGAAGATCCAAGCTGAAGTGAAGAGACCTAGAAATGAGGGTCCTAGCATGGATGATGCTTCTGGAGAAGACGCTTGGGAGTTGCATTGCCGATACTTGGAAGGGATCATTGTAATACCCCAAATTTTGACCACTTAGATTTCCCATTATTGTGAAAATCATCATCACAATATGGATGAACCATCATGCTTCATCAGTCTCCCCAAAGATGGGTGAGCATCCAATACAATCAAAATTAGGGTTTCAGGCCCTCTCTGAGTGCTTAGACAAAGGATCAATCAAGAAATGACATGATCTTCAACTTGTCTAATCTCTTAAACATCCACAATGGATCAAAAAGGACTCCCACTTCAAGGATTAAGCACAAGGCTGTTCCCTTCTAGGTGGATCAAGTCTCAAGATCGACAGTGTCACCAAATTAGGGTTTTGGTCGACCAGGGCCTCCAGATGGAAATTTTCATCTAGGCACAAGGCAATGATCCAAAACATAACCTAATATACTTCATGGAACCTCATGAACCCATGCATCAAGTCAATTTTGCCTCAGGGGATGTATTCATCAAAAATCAGGAATTAGGGTTTCTTGACCTAATTCACCCCTAAGTTGACTTTTGGGACAAACCATGAGCCAAGACCTCAAGAGATGATTTGAGGGTCTCTAATATACCATACTGATCCATTTGGAACAATGGATTGATCCAAGAAGCTTGAGCAACAAGTCTCAATTTCATCTGCACCACAATTAGGGTTTTAAGAGAAAAGTCAACTGTAACTTTGACTTTTGACCAAGACATGCTCCCAAACCCTAATACATGATTGAATATACCCTATGACACCCATGTAACATGTCCATCAAGTTTGATTTAGGTCAAGGACATGATTTCCTGAAGAGTTGCACAGTTTGGAATTCATCTGATAAAAAGTCAACTGTGCACAAAAGTCAACTTTGACTTTTTGAGATTTTTCACCAAAATGGATTTTTAACCCTAAAATGATGTTAATGTATGATTTGAATCATCATTCATCAAGAAAAATCAAGAAAAGTGAGATAACTTGTAAAAGGGGTAACCATAAAACTTAGAAATTTTTCTAAGTTAAAAATAAAGTGGCAAAGGTACCAACTTTGGAGGACCATAACTCCTAAACCACAAGGCCATTTTTTCTCATCCAAAGATGGATTTGTAGCCCTCATTATCACCTACAAAAACTTCAACTACAAGTCATTCCAATTCATTAAGGATTTTGAGTTATGGAGTGATCAAAGTGGCTGAAAAGTGAAAATGTCACTTTTTCCAACACTTAGTGAAATTTTCACTAAGTCAGATTCTGCCTCACTTTTTGCCAAATGTAGGGGGATTTTTCACTTGGAATCAAAAGAGATCAAAACCAAACTTGTTCAAATAGTTGTTGTATCATGTAAGAGCTTTCCAAAATGGCCAAGAACATTGCCAAATTCAACCTACACCATGAGATACAACATTGCCAAGTTGCCTTGCTGAAATTTGTCAAGGCAAGGCAGAATTTGCAACTTTGGTCGATTTGCCAAAATCAGCCAAATTCAATTGCTCCAATCCACTTGGACACCTCAGAGGATTGAATCTAAAGGGGACAATCACTGAGCCAAGCCTCCAAGGTCCAAGGAACAAGGAATAGCATGTTGAACCTAGAGTTGCCAAAATAGGGACAAGACTTCAAATTTGGAATGAGGCATTCAATGGAACCATCAAGGTGGCATGGACTGAGCCATTCTCATCTGAAATCAGTCAAGACTTATCCAAGACCAAGGGGACCAAAGCTCTGTGCCCTAACCTCTAGTCAATGGCTAGAGGAGACTTGGATTTTCATTTACCAACATTGGCCAAACCTACTTACCAGCTGCCATGCACTATTCCTTGCAAAACAAACTTGCTCTACTATAAATAGAGCTCAATTGTGGTCAGTTTGAGTACACCAAAGCCATCTAACAGATGCTTTCCTCAAAATCTCTTCTTTCACTCCAATTTTGCCTTCTAAGGCAAGTCACTATCGGGTTTTGAGTTTGAGAGCAATTCCAATCAAACCAATCACTCACACACCTCACATACATCACATATGAGATGATCAAACACTCACATAACATCTGGAACATCAAAATCTCAAAATCACTTGCCATCCACACAAGTTTGAAGTGAAGTTGCAGCTGAGATGCCATAAACTGATCCAGTCCATTTCAATTCAATACAAGTGTTCAAACACACTCCATATGGTGTAGGGAAGCTGTCCAGATCATCACAACTTGTCTGTAACACCTCCAACTCAAAATCACATCTGCTCTTGCTGTCACGACTTGGAGGTAAGCACATACTTGGTCATCTCTCAATCTATGCATATTTCCTCACACAATAATTTGGCCATATGTTCATAATCATGCATGGAATGTTTTCCCTCAATTAATTGCATTGTTTGAATCGTGTATCAAAAATCCTAGCCTTCATGCAGAAATTAGGGTTCTTGAGGTCTCTTCGTGATTTCTTGTTGTATGTTTAATTTAAATGAAATTAAAGTACATAGACATGATCGTGAGGTTGAGGCGAGCATAATGATATGTGGATTGCATGATATGATTAAGTATTCATGGAGATTGGATAGAAAATGCAAATCTGAGAATTCAAGAACACGCGCGTGTTCTTCAGCCTGTTCTTGGCGCCATTTTTAGAAATTTGAATATTTGAATTTTGTGATTTTGTTTAATTGATTCAAAAATTAATTTCTCTCTGAGTTTTAATGATTTTGAGTTGATTCTTTTTTTAATAATTCACAAAAATGTTAAAATATTTCATTTATCAAAAAAATCCCAAAAATATTATTTATTTCATGTAATTGATATTTTTGCAAAAAATTAATATTTTAATTGTTTTTGGCATTTTAAATATTTTTTCTACATTGATTTTGCAACTTTTAATGCTTTCTAATTATTTTGTAGGTCAATACTTAATTTTTGAAACATTAATCCAAAGTCACAATTTGTTTTCCATGTGTTAAACAATTTTTGACCATTTTAATTAATTTTTTATTCAATTAAATACATTTTGAAAAAAAATTAGGGTTTTGGATTAATTCAACCCTCATAAATCATTTTCAAAACACTTTGGGCCTCTTGAGAGAGTATAAGACCCATCCCCCCTTGTACAAAAACTTTTTGGGCCTCACTTATTGTATAAGTCCCTCTGTACAAGTAAACAGCGCGATCGTCGCCCGTTTAAAAATAAAAATCATCTGGGCCTCTCCTTGAGCTATAAGACCCATTCAAAACACTTTGGGCCTCTATTAGAGTGTAAGACCCAATCCCCCTTTTAACCAAAACATTTTGGGCCTCACTTATTGTATAAGTCCCTCTGCGTTTAAAGAAAACCTCGGCGCGATCGCCATTTTTAAACGAAAAATCATTTGGGCCTACCCTCGTGTTATAAGCCCCTCTCTTTTCTTTAAACCTTTTTTGGGCCTCTTGAGAGAGTGTAAGACCCATCCCTTTGTACAGAAAACCATTTTGGGCCCCAGTCACTTGTATAAGTCCTGCTGTACAAATTCAAACAGTGTGCTCACTGATAAAACCCTGGGCATCTCCTTGAGCTGTAAGCCCCAAATCTTTCTTTTTCAAAGCACTTTCTCCTTTGATTTTGAATATACTGTTGTTTTCAATCTTTCTTTGTTGAACAACTAACCAAACAGCATGGAAGCACTCCAACCGAGTAAGTGGTTATTGCTTTCATTTACTACTTTCATATTATAAACTGTATTGTGGGGCTGCTCACTGTAAGTCTCCTTTCATAAACTCATATCTACTGTGTAATAATAGTATAGATATTTCAAGTTTCCCCAGCAACTACGTCTAGAACTAGGTGATGCCGTTTCATTTATTCGTAGAAATAGACGCCTAGATCCCCAATAGGAGCACCAGACACAGTCTTCTCTTCGGCTATCCTCCTTAGGAATCGTCAAGAAGCTCTACTCCCCAAGATGAATGTATTCTCCGTGAATGGCATCTTTGAGTTTCTTCCAAATTCTCGAACTTTCCTGACTTGATCTATTCCTTGTGGATAACTTGCCTTGAATGTTTCGGGGTTTGGGTACCCACTACGGTCATAATCTTGGACCTTAACTAAGGAACCCTCTTTAAAAGCTAAAAGTCGCTGGATAGTAAACCTCGCACGTTTACCAGTGGTTTTTATCTTTAAAAGAGTTATCTCTCCTAATGGAAAGGAGATGATAGACCCACGGGCTTCTTAAAAGCATCGGCCTCCTCTTGGGCATCGTACAAGGACCCGTCGGCTTCTTAGAAGTATTCACAGCCTTCTCTTAGGCTTCGTATAATGATCTCTTCCTTCGAGAATGATAGCCTCCTCTTGGGCTTCGTACAAGGACCTGTCGGCTTCTTAAAAGATTCCAGCCTCCTCTTGGGCTTCGTACAAATTGTCCCGACGACCTCCTAGAGGTATAGGAACAGAACCTAGTCATCCTCATAGAACAGTCCTTTCATAGAGTCTACTACTGTTTCTCATAGCATAGTACAAAAGAAAAAAACTCTAGACTTAGACATTCTAACTTCCTTGAGTCTGAAAGACATTCTGAAGTGACCCTTTCGTTAAATAGGAAGGAAACCCGTAGACTAGGACAATCTCAATACCCTTTGGATTTCCCGTTTCCTCAAAGAGAAGGAAATATCCCTGATCCTCAAATCAAATCCATGAGTACAATGTTGCTCATATAAGAACTGATTTTCTCTTTCAAAATCAGTATACTGGACCTGTCACTTGACTGAAACAGTAACTTTAGCCTCCTCTTGGGCTTTGTACAAACGTTTCTCCCCAGCGGAGTCAAACAACTTTTAGCCTCTCTCTCGGGCTTTGTACGAGACACATAAGAAACTCCCTCGTCGAGTCAATTACCCCTTTCGCCTCCATCTCAGGCTTTATACGAGAAACAAAAAGGTTCTTATTGAGCCAGTCCAACAACAGCCTCCGTCTCGGGCTTCGTACGAGATACATAAACACTCTCTTGTTGAGTATCAAAGACTCTCTTGTTGAGTCAAACTTTTAGCCTCCATCTCGGGCTTTATACGAGATACCAAAAGACTTCATCGTTGGGTGAAAATCTTTTAGCCTCTCTCTCGGGCTTTGTACGAGACACAAAATAGCCTCCTCTTAGGCTTTGTATAATGATTTTCCTAGCAGAAATTAGCCTCCTCTTAGGCTTTGTATAAGAAAACCACTGGTTGATCCAATCAACCTTTTAGCATCAAAGCTGTGCCTCGTTCACAGTACACAAACATCAACAACTCTTTCCCCCATCTAATCGCTGTAAGCGGCAAGCCTCTGGATCATCTATATCCATGCCACTGTCCCTCTTTTAGCATGAGAAATTCCTAAGGAAAGATGGCATTGCTCTACACTGAGTTAAAGTCTTCTCCTTCAGGTTAAAACCCTTTCTTCGGAAATTATGGCATTGCTCGGATCCGCGTATCCCAGTTAAAGTAATTCTCCTTCTCCCCTCTTTAGAGGTGAAAAATTCTCTCTAAAGTCGAGATCTTTCAGCTTCACGTCTTGGGCTTTGAACAAGACACAAATTGACCTTTTAGCTTCACATCTTGGGCTTTGAACAAGATACAAACAACCTTTTCGCTTCACGTCTTGGGCTTTGAACAAGACACCAAAAAACCATTTCCTCCCATAGAATAGGAGGAACTACAAACGCTCTGATTTCCCTGTTTCGGTAAACGGGAATACGTAGGCATAAGATCGAAAGAAAAGATCTTAGCGAGCGCAATCAACAAAAAACCCAATTCCCATATCTCCATCAATCAAAATCAGTATTTCAAAAGCACCAGTCCTAACATCCTAATCCTTGTTCCCCGTCAGAAACCCTTTGCCTAGATTGAAAGAAAGAAAACAGTATTGGCGAAAATACAAATAACCAGTACAAAGGCCCCCCACATTGATAGCATCCGTAATCTAACAGACCGCTGTTTAAACTCAGCATGCAAGCAGGGTTAATTGGAGACATCTATTTCCCTTCCTTATTCAGCTCACAATAGGATAAAAAATGAATCGACCTGTAGTTTAAGCTCAACCGCAGAGAGCGACCAGCGCTTAAGAACCGCGTCCAAAATCGCTCGCTACAGAAAAGTGGCGCCCACCGTGGGGCAAAATTCTTTCTTTCTTACTTCTCTTGTGTGAAAAATTACACAAATGGCGAATCTGCTGGGGAGTCTCCTTTTCTGCCTTAGGGCATCATCCCCGTTTTCTACGGAAAATGGGAACTCTACCGAAGAGAAAGATTGACCTATGCTGGTCCATCTCTTAGGCAGAGAACCACAGATTGGGGCTTCCGCCGGGGAACCCATTTCTGTCAGGAACTTAAGAATCGTAGCTTTATAAGTCTAGGATGATTAGGACAAATATATATACTGCTTTTCCTAATTGCTATACGTGTTTATTTTTCTGCTACTGAGAATGCGTGTGATGCCGCATGTGGTGAGATTGAGTATACACTTAAGAAAATCCAACCTTTTTCGTAGTGCGGAAGCTATCGGAAATAGCTGTTACGCGATACTACCCTCATTTGAGGCTGGTGATCTATTCTCGGTGAATGGCACTTACTCTAATATTGCACACAACTCGCTGGCGATCCGCTTGTTGTCTGCCTTCCTGGGAGGAGCTGATGATAATGAGTACAGGTACAGAAATCACCCTAGTATAAACCTTTGGGGATGGGTAGAGCCTTGACTTCATGACAACGACCCTTTGACCCCATGTTTTTTCTATGTTTTTGTGTGCTGCATTCATGCATTCATTTAATAAAACATTAAAACATTCAAAAAACTTCTCTTCTAGTCTCTCTGTTTTTCAAATTAAACTAAGACTGTGATTGCAAATATCAGAGAAAAAGATTACGCTAATGGACTTCGGTAGAAGGAGAACTCACCAGTATACCTTTAAGGTTCCAAGACTAGGGGATTTGAGAAGGTTAGCAAGGATGATCTTTAACCCAGAGGCTTTCAGAGCCAAGCACGGTGGTTTGCTACCACTGTTAAGAGTCCATGTGATTGAGGGAATCATGGATGTGCTCATTCAGTTCTACAATCCGGTTTATCACTGTTTCACATTCCCGGATTACCAGCTAGCACCAACGCTGGAGGAGTATTCTCACCTGACTGATTTATATATCACTGATCGAGCTCTATTTTCTGGACTGGAAGAAATTCCAAAGAATCAGACTATTGCAATAGCAATTCATTTGGACGAGTCTGAGGTCAGGACTCACATGACCACTAAGGGTGGCATCCAAGGTTTGCCAGCCCAGTTCTTGACAAAAAAGGCTCTATACTTCGCTAGTATAGGGAACGGGACTGCTTTTGAAAGCATCTTTGTCTTACTCACCTACGGATTATTTTTGTTTCCCAACATCAATAACTTCGTCGATATCAACGCTATTAAGGTTTTTCTCATTCGAAACCCTGTGCCGATTTTGCTCGCAGATGCGTATCATTCTGTACACTTGGGAAATTTGTACAGCGGAGGGGAGATCACATGCTGTGTACCTTTACTCTACAAATGGTTTATCTCTCACTTGCCCAAGTCTGCTACTTTTTGGGATTGCAAGAGTGTCTTACGTTGGTCGCAGAAGATCATGTCTCTCACCAATTCCGATATAGATTGGTGTAATAGGATTTATGAGGGAATCAGAATCATTGACCGTTGTGGAAACTTCCCCAGCGTACCCCTCATAGGAACTAAAGGAGGAATCAACTATCATCCGAGTTTGGTTCTTCGTCAATTTGGATACCCGATGAGACACATCCCACTGGGTGTTCATCTGGAAGGTATTTTCTTCAAAGAAGGAGAAAACAACGGAGCACTAAAGATGGAAATAGTGCAAGCTTGGAAACATGTTCATAAGAAAGGACGAGAGTCTCTAGGAAAACCGGACTGTGTCTCGGTGGAGCCTTATCTCCATTGGGTACAAACCAGAGCTCTCAAGCTAAAGATGCCTTATCCTCGTTACGGAATTCTTCCACCGAGGGAATCTGTCGTGTACTTCATGACAGAAACTGAAAAGCTTCAGGTTACTCTCAACAAGGTTCAAAAGGAAAGAAAATCTTGGAAGAACAAGTACCGCACCCTCGACGTAGAGTGTATCCAAATACAGCAACTACTAAAAGAGAAAGATACTCTGATTGAAATTTTGGAGCAGCATGCTGTAGAGAATCAAGATGACCAAAGGAATTTGCTCACTCCTTTCACTTGGCAAAGGAATGACAACCCGACAACGGCCCAAGCGCCCCGGTCAAAGAAAAGGAGGATACCAGAGTCAGCACCCGGTTTCTCCTCAGAGAGGACTCAGGACCCATTAGTTTAGGTTTCTGTTTCTGCACTTTGTAATCTACTGTATTTCCATTTCTGTAATCCTTTGGAATTCAATAAAAAGGGGTTTCCCCAGTGTTTGATATTTGCAATCTAGTTGTCGAAGTTTATTTTGATTAAACAAAAAAAAACAACAATTAATATAATCATTGCATTCATCATTCTCACATTGCGTATTCTTCCTCCTTACGAATCTCACGTTTGTGTCTCGATTCTAGAGTCAAACTGTCTCATTCGTATAATACTCGGGCCAATCGTCAGAAAAGATGGATGATCTTGAGGAAGAAAACAGAGAGTTGAAAGAAGAGATCGACGCTCTGAGAGAGGATATGAGAAAGCTTCGTAACGACATGCAAGCCATGGCAGAAGCTCAGCTACAAAGAACTGTGATCTCAGAGATCACCTCAACGCCCATCATAGAAAAGTATGATCCTAGGTATCAGATGCCGAAAGATCGTCCTTGGGGCATGCCTGTTAACTATATCCCGGAAGGATATGTTCCGCCGATCACTGAAGATCAGGGAATCGCAACAGAAACCGATGGGCCTGAAGGTTACAAACTTCGGGAAAGCGAAGATGCCAGGGGCATACTCAAGACTCCTGAAGGTTACAAACTTCGGGAGGCGCCAAGAATTACTGTCGTAGTCACGGTACCACTCCCTGTGGTGCACACTGTCCCGGAAGGACATATTCCACCAACACCTTCTGGTAAGAAGGAAACTATGTTTGACAGAATGGAGGAATTCCAGGAACAGTTCTTGGAAATGCATAAAGAACTGCAAGCCATTCGCGGTCAGGATCTATTTGGAAATGACGCCGCAGACCTCTGCTTGGTCCCAAATGTGAAAGTCCCGCACAAGTTCCAAGTGCCCGACTTTGAAAAATACAAGGGTAACTCTTGCCCTCAGAGCCATCTGGTGATGTACGCTCGGCGGATGTTAGCTCAGACGGAGAATCAGGACCTGCTGATTCACTACTTTCAGGATAGTTTAACCGGTGCCGCACTCAAATGGTACATGGGTTTAAACTGTACTACGATCAGTACATTCAGAGATCTTGGTACTGCCTTCGTCCAACAATACAAATACAATTTGGACATGGCACCCGACAGAGATCAACTCAGATCAATGTCGCAAAAGGAAAAGGAAACCTTTAAGGAGAATGCTCAAAGGTGGCGTGAAATTGCCTCTCAAATTTGTCCACCTCTTGAGGAAAAAGAGATGACAAAAATCTTCTTAAAGACCTTGAGCTCATTTTACTACGGCCGAATGGTCGCCAGTGCACCCAGTGATTTCACCGAAATGGTCGGCATGGGTGTACGTCTTGAGGAAGCCGACCGAGAAGGACGTTTGGTAAAAGACACTGGATCGACGAGCGGTACTAAAAAATACGGTGGTGCTCTCCCTAAGAAAAAAGAGCAAGATATTGGGAATATCTCTCTCGGAAAGCAAAGGCGACGTTACCAGCCAGTAGCAGCTGTTACTCCTGCTATCGGCCCCGCGCCTGTTCCTATGTATCAACCTCAGGTTGCGCAGAGCCAACCTGACCAACAAAGGACACAACAGCCTCTTCAGCAGACTCGTCCTCCATATAACAACAACCGTACAACACGGCCACCAGGATTTGATCCTATACCCATAACGTACGCAGAGCTGTTTCTGTTACTGCTGGCTAAGGGGCACATTCAGACTAAGTCTCCCCTTTCAGTTCCATAAAATCCGCCTTTTTGGTTTAAAGCGGATCAGACACGCCCTTATCATCAAGGAGGTTCATGGCATAACATTGAGACTTGTCTCAATTTCAAATCCGACATGCAAAAGCTTGTTAGGAGCGGGCTCTTATCTTTCAAAGATACGAATCCTAATGTTCTTACGAACCCGCTGCCTCAACACGAGAAAGCTGCAGTCAATCTGATTGAGAAAGAGACTAACAATGTCTATCAAATTCATGATGTACTCTTATTGGGGACCAATCTGGTCAAGATGCATTGTAGACAGAGTGGATATGGCCATGTGCCACCTCATAATTATCACCAGTGTAATATCTGCTCTAAAGATAACCAAGGATGTTCTGTAGTGCAAGCAGCTCTACAGGAACAAATGGATCTTGGATGGATCCAAGAGCACCGAGTTCGTGGAGTTAACATGGTTTACACGAATTCCAACGTCATTCAAAACCACGACATCCGTGCGATGAATGTCAACTTGGTGCAATGCACTCAAGGCAAAGCCAGTATCATGATCTTCCGCGACACGATTACAGTTCCTGTCTGATTTGCTCGGTAAACAAACAGGGATGCTCTTTCATACAAGAGGCCCTCCAGCGTCAGATGGATCTTGGATGGATCCAAGACTACCATGATAGGAACTCCTATCAAATCAATATGGTTCAGATCTTCGACATCCCCGTAATGGATACCAACCTGGTAGAGTTACATGCTGAGCAGGTCCGACTTGGATTCTTAATATCACATGACTATCAAAATTGTAAAGCGGGTTGCGAAAACGATCGAGGTTGTACCCTTGTCTAGGAGGCGCTTCAGCACTTGTTAAATTACTGGTGGATGCCAATCTATATGGACGAAGATACTCAGCAGATTAGTATCATTCACAGGAATCCTACTCGTCGTCAAAGTCAGGATGTCCGATCAATGGAAGGTAACCTAGTGAGGTTACATTGTATTCAAAGTGGGCGTGGCCAGGTGCCACCACACAACTATGATAGTTGTAGCGTCTGTTCGGAAAGTAACCAAGGGTGTTACCTTGTGAGAGCAGCTCTTCAGGGTCAGGTCGATCATGGATAAATTCGTCCATATCCAGGTTCAGGACCCATCATTTGGTCGCCGAACTACCTTGCCGAGCAAGTTGAGGATGTTGTCACGATCTCTGGTCATCACAGGACCAGGGATGTTTTTGCCATCATCCCTCTACTTGACGAATCTAGAGTTCCCAACCAGGAACGGATCAAGGTTACTTATGATGGTCAGAAAAATCAGAAGGTTCCCATAGTCATCTATCTACCGGGGCCACTACCGTATGAATCAGCTAAGGCAATCCCTTACAAATACGGTGCAACAATAATCGAGAATGGAAAGGAAATTCTATTACCCTCCGTCGTGAATATTGCAGACATCAGTCGTGTAACACGGAGCGGTCGAATCTTCAACCGAGGGGTTAGAGAATCCAACAAAGAAAAGGAACTTCAGGTGGAAATTCCTGATCCACCAGTCGGTCAATCTAGTAATCCCGACTTTTCAAAAGACAAAGATGAGATGCTAAAGCTCATCCAAAGGAGTGAATATAACATTGTTGATCAACTGTTACAGACTCCTTCAAAGATCTCAGTATTATCACTGTTACTCAGTTCAGAAGCACACAGAGAGGCTCTACAGAAAGTCTTGGAGCAAGCCTTTGTGGAACAGGATGTAACAATCAGACAATTCGATAGCATTATCTCTAACATCACTTCCTGCAATAATTTGGGATTTAGTGATGAGGAATTACCTGAAGAGGGTCGTCGTCATAACATGGCGCTCAACATTACAGTTAACTGCCAGAGCGATGCTTTAGCCAACGTACTGGTAGACATAGGGTCAGCCCTGAATGTTATGCCGAAGTCCACTTTGACGCAATTATCATTTAAGGGCCCTCCGATGAGAGTCAGCGAGGTCGTCGTCAAAGCATTCGACGGATCCAGAAAAACGGTTATCGGCGAAGTTGATCTTCCCATAACTATTGGTCCTCACACTTTCCAAATCACTTTCCAGGTCATGGACATCTGGGCAACATACAGTTGTTTATTAGGAAGACCTTGGATACATCAGGCTGGAGCGGTTACTTCAACCCTCCACCAAAAGCTAAAGTTCATCAAGAACGATCAACTTGTCACGGTTTGTGGGGAACAAGCCTTGCTTGTAAGCAACTTATCATCATCTACTTGTGTGGAACCCGAGGAGGTTATTGGAACTCAGTTCCAAGCACTATCGGTGAGCAAGGACAATCAATCTGAAGAAGGAACTTCAATTTCTTCATACAAAGATGCTATCAGAGCGGTCGAGAGTACCGATACAAAAGGATGGGGACGGGTTGTCATTCCCACTGATAATAAAATAAAGAAGGGTTTTGGTTTTTCTGCGACCTGTACTCAGACAGCCGCCAACGATGAAAGTCTTCATCCCCTTCAAAACTTCTTCCACAGTGGAGGTTTTCTTCACCCAGTGTCTCAGATAGTTCATGCTATCAATGAGGAAGATCCCTCTGACACAGATGAAGAATGGAAGTCCTACCTTAACAAGGACGGCTATATGTCTCAGGAAGAGGTGCCTATGCCTTTTTGCTTTCCTACAGAAAGTCCGAGATTTATACCAAGATCAGATGTCGAAATGATCTACGGAGATTGTGATCTGGAAGGATGCCGTGCTCCGCGAAATTCATTAGAGGAAGACACTCTGATGAAAGAAAACTTTGATCACAATTACTATGGCCCGATGGATGGTCTGCCAATGTGGCAGCCTTACCCAGGAAACTTGAGGCAAGAAAGTCAGCCGAGTAATGAAACTCAGCTGAGCGTCATTGAACAGAATACCTGTGTCCCCTCCATGTCATGGGATCAACACTCTGGTTATTCGGAAACTACTCAACATGAAGATGAATTCGCAATGTTTGCAGGACTAGAATTCATCACTATGCTTTTCCTGAGGTCAACGTCATCGAGAGGGATGACTTCTCCAGTTCCAAAGAAGTTTGGGACACTTTGGGACAACCAAGTGGAAAATACGACTTTATGGTCAAGTACACTGCTCCCGAAAGCTCTCGTATTAGGCTCGAAGATATCCAGTCAACTGGATGGGGAGATACAGCTGAGAGCACAAATGCTATGCAAAATACAACAGAGGAATCCTCCCACGACAATTCTGCCTGGGAGACAGATTCCAATGATCCTACTCCACCAAAATCAGCGTCATTTCTGAAGACAAATCAAGGAAGGTGCCAGACTTTGTGATTCACCGAGGAGTTCGCCGCCAATGGGTTGCTGTCGAGGTTCTGAAGGTCGTTCGTCGGTCAAAGTAATTGCCATCTTTAACCTTTCACCCTGCCCAAGTGAAACGGATGTTTTGATAGGGCTCGCTTTCTGTAAATTTCCCTCTTCGCTTTGCCCAGAGCGACAGAGTTTTGTTTTATAGGGCTGTAGTTTCAAGATTCGACTTGTTCATTAATAAAATAACGTCGTTCTGTAATTTCCGCATTAATTGCTGTTTTCTCTTTTCGCTTTTTCAGAAAATGGTAATCCTAAAAAACATTCAATAATAAAAACAAGCAGTAAAATAAAAACACTGTACACACTTGCATTTTCTCTATCTCTTCTAAACACGAATCATCACGTCATGCAGATTGCTTGTTTTATACCCCGTTGAAACATACGATCCGATGCCTTCTTCCAACTTTGAGTTCCCGATATTCGAGGCTGAAGAAGAAAATGACAACGAAATTCCAGAAGAGATCTCCCGATTACTCAGACAAGAGGAAAGGTCCATTGAACCTCACAAAGAGCTGTTGGAAACGGTAAACTTGGGTTCAGAAAAAGAGAGAAAAGAAATCAGGATCTGAGCACTGCTCAGTCCAACTGTCAAAGAAAGTTTGATAAAGCTTCTCAAAGAATTCCCCGATGTATTCGCTTGGTCCTATCAGGATATGCCAGGGTTGGATACCAGCATCGTGGAACATCACTTGCCGCTAAGATCAGAATGTCCGCCAGTAATACAAAGGTTGAGACGGACTCACCCGGACATGGCCATCAAAATCAAAGAGGAGGTACAGAAACAGATCGATGCGGGTTTCCTCGCTACATATGAATATCCTCAATGGTTAGCCAATATCGTACCCGTTCCCAAAAAGGATGGAAAGGTCAGAATGTGTGTTGATTACAGAGATCTAAACAAGGCAAGTCCAAAGGACGACTTTCCTTTACCACACATTGACATGCTGGTTGACAGCACAACAAAGTTCAAAGTATTCTCCTTCATGGATGGATTCTCGGGCTATAACCAGATCAAAATGGCGCCGAAAGACATGGAGAAAACTTCGTTCATTACCCCATGGGGTACCTTTTGTTACAAGGTAATGCCGTTCAGTTTGAAGAATGCCGGGGCAACCTATCAAAGGGCCATGACTACTCTGTTTCATGACATGATACACAAAGAAATCGAGGTATATGTCGATGATTTGATTGCAAAATCAAGAACAGAGGATGAGCACGTTGAACATCTGTCAAAATTGTTCGAACGTCTAAGAAAATTCAAGCTCCGCTTGAATCCTAACAAGTGCACCTTCGGTGTCCGTTCAGGGAAATTACTAGGGTTCATCGTCAGCCAGAAAGGAATTGAAGTTGATCCTGACAAGGTCAAGGCCATTCAAGAAATGCCTTCTCCGAAAACTGAAAAACAAGTCAGAGGATTCCTGGGACGTTTGAACTACATCTCCAGATTCATATCACCTCCGACAGTATCAAGGAATATCTGTTGAATCCTCTGATTCTATCACCTCCAATGGAAGGAAGACCACTGATCATTTACCTCACAGTCCTAGAGGACTCAATGGGATGTGTACTTGGCCAACAAGACGAAACTAAAAGGAAAGAGTCTGCCATTTACTATCTAAGCAAGAAATTCACCGACTGCGAGACTCGGTACACGATGCTTGAGAAAACTTGTTGCGCTTTGGCTTGGGTAGCCAAACGTCTTCGCCAGTACATGATTCGTCATACTACTTGGTTGGTCTCCGAAATGGATCCAATCAAGTACGTTTTCAAAAAACCTGCTCTCACGGGAAGGATTGCCCGTTGGCAGATGCTGCTATCAGAATATGACATAGAGTACCATGCTCAGAAAGCCGTTAAAGGAAGTATTTTAGCCAATCATTTGGCTCATCAACCGATTGACGATCAAGAATCAATCGGGTTTGACTTCCCAGACGAAGATGTCATGTATCTAAAGATGAAAGATTGCGATGAACCGCTACCCAATGAAGGGCCAGAACCAGGTTCCCAGTGGGGACTTATCTTTGACGGGGCAGTCAATCATTATGGAAATGGAATTGGGGCAATCATTGTTACCCCTCAGGGTACCCACATTCCTTTCACTGCTAGACTTACATTCAAATGTACGAACAACGAGGCCGAATACGAAGCATGTATCATGGGTCTCGAAGAAGTGATTGATTTAAGGATAAAAAACTTGGACGTATATGGCGATTCAGCCCTGGTTATTAACCAGATAAAAGGAGATTGGAACACATACCAATCGGGATTGATTCCTTACAAAGACTATGCAAGGAGGTTGTTACCCTTCTTCAACAGAGTCGACTTTCATCACATCCCTCGTGATGAGAATCACATGGCTGATGCATTAGCCACTCTCTCTTCCATGATTAGTATAGGTCGATGGAATGACATACCTAAGATCGACATCATGCGCCTTGAACGGCCCGCTTACATCTTCGTGATTGAAGCAGTCATAGACGACAGACCTTGGTATCACGATATCAAATGCTTCCTTCAGAAACAAGAGTACCCATCTGGGGCACTCAGAAAAGACAGGAAAACCCTCAGAAGATTGGCTGGAAACTTCTTCCTGAGCGGTGACACTCTTTATAAGAGAAATTTTGACATGGTCTTGCTCCGATGCGTCGACAGACCAGAAGCAGACATGCTCATGAAAGAAATTCATGAAGGATCCTTTGGCACTCATGCCAACGGACACACAATGGCGAGAAAAATTCTTAGAGCAGGGTACTATTGGTTGACAATGGAATCCGACTGCTACAAGTACATGAGGAGGTGTCACAAGTGTCAGATATACTCCGAAAAATTCATGTACCGCCGTCACATCTCAAAGTTCTTTCTTCCCCGTGGCCATTTTCCATATGGGGAATCGATATGATTGGTATGATTGAGCCCAAGGCTTCAAACGGACATCGGTTCATCCTGGTAGCCATTGACTATTTCACCAAGTGGGTCGAAGCAGCGTCATTCGCCAATGTAACCCGACAAGTGGTGGTCCGATTTATCAAAAACAATATCATCTGCCGTTATGGTGTTCCAAGCGAGATCATTACTGATAATGGATCTAACTTGAACAATAAGATGATGAAAGAGTTGTGTGCAGAGTTCAAGATCGAACACCATAACTCATCTCCCTACCGAACCAAGATGAACGGGGCGGTAGAAGCGGCTAACAAGAACATCAAGAAGATCGTTCAAAAGATGGTTGTAACCTATAAAGATTGGCACGAGATGCTACCCTTTGCTCTTCACAGTTATCGAACATCTGTCCGTACTTCAACAGGGGCAACCCCTTTCTCTCTAGTATATGGCATGGAGGCAGTTCTCCCCATAGAAGTAGAGATCCCATCAATCCGGGTATTGATGGAAGCTAAGCTCACCGAAGCTGAATGGTGTCAAAGTCGACACGAGGACCTGAACCTGATCAAAGAGAAGCGAATCACGGCACTATGCCATGGTCAGTTATATCAACAGAGAATGAAGAGGGCATTCGACAAAAAGGTCTGACCTCGTGTCTTTAGGAAAGGAGACCTCGTGCTCAAGAAGATACAATCATTTCTCACTGACTCTCGGGGCAAATTGACCCCAAATTATGATGGCCCCTATGTGGTCACGAAAGCTTTCTCAGGCGGCGCCTTGAGACTTGCAACCATGGACGGAGAGGAATTTGCCTACCCCACGAATGTTGATGTAGTCAAGAAATACTTCGCCTAAAAAAAAAACATCTTGGTGGATTGAAAACCCGAAAGGGCGGTCCAGGAAAAAGTTAGAGACATGGAAAAAAAAATCATCCCGATGGATTGGAAATCTCATAGTACAATCCAGGCAAAAATTAGGGATAATGGCAAGTAACTATGTTCAACAGAGGCAAGTCCCTCAACAGCAATTGCATTATCATCCGTCAGGAAAACTCCAGTTAAGGTCATCTTCGACAGAAGCTCAGGATGTCTCGAATTCAAAGTTGGTAGAAGGATAGTGGTCGTTATGTTTCAACGTAGCCCTTTTCCCTGTAAATTACCATTTTCTAACTTTGTATATACTCTTTGGAATCACGCGTTTGGCTGATCTCCATCTTATCAATAAAATTTGAGCCCTTGTGCTTTTGTTTGTAATTCCTTACTTGTTTTAGCTTTACAGAACGACGTTGTTTAAACTTAATCAGCGATTCTTGAAATAAAACAAAAAATAAATTTACTTGTTAAACTTTTTCTGCTTTTAAATTAAAGATGGCATTTCTTTTGACTGTTGAACATCAGAAGAACATCGATCGCTTCTCCCGAAGTAAGCGAACTTCAAAGTACAGAATCAAAGTACTCCTTCTAAGCCAGTATGCCTGAATGAAGGGATCAACAATGTCAGAGACCATGTTCCATCTGACATCTTCGGCCGAGTTCTCATCTCCTAAGCCCGATCAACATAGCTCCCAACGGGACTATCTCTCCTAAGCAAGGTGGAATTGCTATTTTGAATCAACGGTACTTCTTTGCCCCGCGATGGCCGAGTATCCAATTGTGTTCATCCATTAGTCTGTATGTCGCGTCAGTTTTGTCAGCATATACATACGTACTTCATGCATTTTGGATTTGCATTTACATTTCATATTGCATCGTTATCACTCTAGCCGGTCTTGTCCCCTAGTGAGAAGCAGTTTTCTCAATCGAGTTTGTCAGTTCTTTCCTCGTCAG
Source organism: Lathyrus tuberosus (assembly GCA_022829125.1). NCBI lineage: Eukaryota > Viridiplantae > Streptophyta > Magnoliopsida > Fabales > Fabaceae > Lathyrus > Lathyrus tuberosus. The sequence goes on along the minus strand of JALAZF010000352.1, from coordinate 6,418,234 downwards.
GAAGTGTTGCGTCTGCACAATCTCGCCACCAGTGTATCTTTAGATCAGCGTCGGCACTTGGCCACTTTGATAACTTGAACCTCTGAAAGATCAGAGAACCTTCAACAGATGTCACTCTTCGCCATTGAAGATGATATCCTCGCTTTCTCGGATTAAGGAAAATCCCCAGAGAAGGCCTCTTAAACAGAGATTCGGCAGTACATCAGTATTTTTCCGAAAAGTTGTTGATGAAAAGGTCATCGGCACCTCAAAATTGGATCCCATCATATGGCGTTTCTCCGGAAAGATCCCGAGAAAAGTATAATGTAAGCCCCCAAACGAAAACAGACTCTCAAGAGACTCGCTTTCCCCAGTAGAATCGACAAATGGCGTCTCCAAAATAGAGAAGTTTGTGTACCTCTACAATTCAGACGAATGGGTTCCCCAGCAAGTCTGACATCAAATCTTTTCCCACTCAAATGGCATATCCCCAGGAAAATTCGGCGAGAAGTTTGAAGGAAAGCCGCTACGCATAGCGTCCATTGTCAATAAAGTTTATTGACAAAAGAAACTTAGACCAGTTCCTTGGTAGAAAACCAAGATCGAGGGGAAGTTTATATCAGAAACTAAGACCAGTTCCTTGGTAGGAAACCAGGATCGAGGGGAGGTTTATTTCAACTGAGACCAGTTCCTTGGTGGGAAACCAGGATCGAGGGGAAGTTTAGATCAGAAACTAAGACCAGTTCCTTGGTAGGAAACCAGGATCGAGGGGAAGTTTATTTCAAAAGAGACTGAGACCAGTTCCTTGGTAGGAGACCAGGACCGAGGGGAAGTTTACCTTTTCTAAGCATCATTGCTTAGCTAAAGAAGATGAATGCGTAAGCTACCATTCATAACCACCATCAAAATTTCGGATATTCTGATATTTAATCCTCTTGCACCCCGAATGCTCGAATACCTTCGTCATTCACACCTTCGGGTCCAAGAAGATTAAATAGGGGCATCTGTAATACCCCAAATTTTGACCACTTAGATTTCCCATTATTGTGAAAATCATCATCACAATATGGATGAACCATCATGCTTCATCAGTCTCCCCAAAGATGGGTGAGCATCCAATACAATCAAAATTAGGGTTTCAAGCCCTCTCTGAGTGCTTAGATAAAGGATCAATCAAGAAATGACATGATCTTCAACTTGTCTAATCTCTTAAACTTCCACAATGGATCAAAAAGGACTCCCACTTCAAGGATTAAGCATAAGGCTTCTCCCTTCTAGGTGGATCAAGTCTCAAGATCGACAGTGTCACCAAATTAGGGTTTTGGTCGACCAGGGCCTCCAGATGGAAATTTTCATCTGGGCATAAGGCAATGATCCAAAACATAACCTAATATACTTCATGAAACCTCATGAACCCATGCACCAAGTCAATTTTTCCTCAGGGGATGCATTCATAAAAAATCAGGAATTAGGGTTTCTTGACCTAATTCACCCCTAAGTTGACTTTTGGGACAAACCATGAGCCAAGACCTCAAGAGATGATTTGAGGGTCTCTAATATACCATACTGATCCATTTGGAACAATGGATTGATCCAAGAAGCTTGAGCAACAAGTCTCAATTTCATCTGCACCACAATTAGGGTTTTAAGAGAAAAGTCAACTGTAACTTTGACTTTTGACCAAGACATGCTCCCAAACCCTAATACATGATTAAATATACCCTATGACACCCATGGAACATGTCCATCAAGTTTGATTTAGGTCAAGGACATGATTTCCTGAAGAGTTGCACAGTTTGGAATTCATCCGATAAAAAGTCAACTGTGCACAAAAGTCAACTTTGACTTTTTGAGATTTTTCACCAAAATGGATTTTTAACCCTAAAATGATGTTAATGTATGATTTGAATCATCATTCATCAAGAAAAATCAAGAAAAGTGAGATAACTTGTAAAAGGGGTAACCATAAAACTTAGAAATTTTTCTAAGTTAAAAATAAAGTGGCAAAGGTACCAACTTTGGAGGACCATAACTCCTAAACCACAAGGCCATTTTTTCTCATCCAAAGATGGATTTGTAGCCCTTATTATCACCTACAAAAACTTCAACTACAAGTCATTCCAATTCATTAAGGATTTTGAGTTATGGAGTGATCAAAGTGGCTGAAAAGTGAAAATGTCACTTTTTCCAACACTTAGTGAAATTTTCACTAAGTCAGATTCTGCCTCACTTTTTGCCAAATGTAGGGGGATTTTTCATTTGGAATCAAAAGATATCAAAACCAAACTTGTTCAAACAGTTGTTGTATCATGTAAGAGCTTTCCAAAATGGCCAAGAACATTGCCAAATTCAACCTACACCATGAGATACAACATTGCCAAGTTGCCTTGCTGAAATCTGTCAAGGCAAGGCAGAATTTGCAACTTTGGTCGATTTGCCAAAATCAGCCAAATTTAATTGCTCCAATCCACTTGGACACCTCAGAGGATTGAATCTAAAGGGGACAATCACTGAGCCAAGCCTCCAAGGTCCAAGGAACAAGGAATAACATGTTGAACCTAGAGTTGCCAAAATAGGGACAAGACTTCAAATTTGGAATGAGGCATTCAATGGAACCATCAAGGTGGCATGGACTGAGCCATTCTCATCTGAAATCAGTCAAGACTTATCCAAGACCAAGGGGACCAAAGCTCTGTGCCCTAACCTCTAGTCAATGGCTAGCGGAGACTTGGATTTTCATTTGCCAACATTGGCCAAACCTACTTACCAGCTGCCATGCACTATTCCTTGCAAAACAAACTTGCTCTACTATAAATAGAGCTCAATTGTGGTCAGTTTGAGTACACCAAAGCCATCTAACAGATGTTTTCCTCAAAATCTCTTCTTTCACTCCAATTTTGCCTTCTAAGGCAAGTCACTATCGGGTTTTGAGTTTGAGAGCAATTCCAATCAAACCAATTACTCACACACCTCACATACATCACATATGAGTTGATCAAACACTCACATAACATCTGGAACATCAAAATCTTAAAATCACTTGCCATCCACACAAGTTTGAAGTGAAGTTGCAGCTGAGATGCCATAAACTGATCCAGTCCATTTCAATTCAATCCAAGTGTTCAAACACACTCCATATGGTGTAGGGAAGCTGTCCAGATCATCACAACTTGTCTGTAACACCTCCAACTCAAAATCACATCTGCTCTTGCTGTCACGACTTGGAGGTAAGCACATACTTGGTCATCTCTCAATCTATGCATATTTCCTCGCACAATAATTTGGCCATATGTTCATAATCATGCATGGAATGTTTTCCCTCAATTAATTGCATTGTTTGAATCGTGTATCAAAAATCCTAGCCTTCATGCAGAAATTAGGGTTCTTGAGGTCTCTTCGTGATTTCTTGTTGTATGTTTAATTTAAATGAAATTAAAGTACATAGACATGATCGTGAGGTTGAGGCGAGCATAATGATATGTGGATTGCATGATATGATTAAGTATTCATGGAGATTGGATAGAAAATGTAAATCTGAGAATTCAAGAACACGCGCGTGTTCTTCATCCTGTTCTTGGCGCCATTTTTAGAAATTTGAATATTTGAATTTTGTGATTTTGTTTAATTGATTCAAAAATTAATTTCTCTCTGAGTTTTAATGATTTTGAGTTGATTCTTTTTTTAATAATTCACAAAAATGTTAAAATATTTTATTTTATCAAAAAAATCCCAAAAATATTATTTATTTCATGTAATTGATATTTTTGCAAAGAATTAATATTTTAATTATTTTTGGCATTTTAAATATTTTTTCTACATTGATTTTGCAACTTTTAATGCTTTCTAATTATTTTGTAGGTCAATACTTATTTTTTGAAACATTAATCCAAGGTCACAATTTGTTTTCCATGTGTTAAACAATTTTTGACCATTTTAATTGAATTTTTATTCAATTAAACACATTTTGAAAACAAATTAGGGTTTTGGATTAATTCAACCCTCATAAATCATTTTCAAAACACTTTAGGCCTCTTGAGAGAGTGTAAGACCCATCCCCCCTTGTACAAAAACTTTTTGAGCCTCACTTATTGTATAAGTCCCTCTGTACAAGTAAATGGCGCGATCGTTGCCCGTTTAAAAATAAAAATCATCTGGGCCTCTCCTTGAGCTATAAGACCCATTCAAAACACTTTGGGCCTCTATTAGAGTGTAAGACCCAATCCCCCTTTTAACCAAAACATTTTGGGCCTCACTTATTGTATAAGTCCCTCTGCGTTAAAAGAAAACCTCGGCGCGATCGCCATTTTTAAACGAAAAATCATTTGGGCCTACCCTCGTGTTATAAGCCCCTCTCTTTTCTTTAAACCTTTTTGGGGCCTATTGAGAGAGTGTAAGACCCATCCCTTTGTACAGAAAACCATTTTGGGCCCCAGTCACTTGTATAAGTCCCGCTGTACAAAGTCAAACAGTGTGCACACTGATAAAACCCTGGGCCTCTCCTTGAGCTGTAAGCCCCAAATCTTTCTTTTTCAAAGCACTTTCTCCTTTGATTTTGAATATACTGTTGTTTTCAATCTTTCTTTGTTGAACAACTAACCAAACAACATGGAAGCACTCCAACCGAGTAAGTGGTTATTGCTTTCATTTACTGCTTTCATATTATAAACTGTATTATGGGGCTGCTCACTGTAAGTCTCCTTTCATAAACTCATATCTACTGTGTAATAATAGTATAGATATTTCGAGTTTCCCCGGCAACTACGTCTAGAACTAGGTGACGCCGTTTCATTTATTCGTAGAAATAGACGCCTAGATCCCCAATAGGAGCACCAGATACAGTCTTCTCTTCGGCTGTCCTCCTTAGGAATCGTCAAGAAGCTCTACTCCCCAAGATGAATGTATTCTCCGTGAATGGCATCTTTGAGTTTCTTCCAAATTCTCGAACTTTCCTGACTTGATCTATTCCTTGTGGATAGCTTGCCTTGAATGTCTCGGGGTTTGGGTTCCCACTAAGGTCATAATCTTGGACCTTAACTAAGGAACCCTCTTTAAAAGCTAAAAGTCGCTGGATAGTAAACCTCGCACGTTTACCAGTGGTTTTTATCTTTAAAAGAGTTATCTCTCCTAATGGAAAGGAGATGATAGACCCACGGGCTTCTTAAAAGCATCAGCCTCCTCTTGGGCATCGTACAAGGACCCGTCGGCTTCTTAGAAGTATTCACAGCCTTCTCTTAGGCTTCGTATAATGATCTCTTCCTTCGGGAATGATAGCCTCCTCTTGGGCTTCGTACAAGGACCCGTCGGCTTCTTAAAAGATTCCAGCCTCCTCTTGGGCTTCGTACAAATTGTCCCGACGACCTCCTAGAGGTATAGGAACAGAACCTAGTCATCCTCATAGAACAGTCCTTTCATAGAGTCTACTACTGTTTCTCATAGCATAGTACAAAAGAAAAAAACTATAGACTTGGACAGTCTAACTCCCTTGAGTCTCAAATACATTCTCAAGTGACCCCTTCGTTAAATAGGAAGGAAACCCGTAGACTAGGACAGTCTCAATACCCTTTGGATTTCCCGTTTCCTCAAAGAGAAGGAAATATCCCTGATCCTCAAATCAAATCCATGAGTACAGTGTTGCTCATATAAGAACTGATTTTCTCTTTGAAAATCAGTATACTGGACCTGTCACTTAACTGAAACAGTAACTTTAGCCTCCTCTTGGGCTTTGTACAAACGATTCTCCCCAGCAGAGTCAAACAACTTTTAGCCTCTCTCTCGGACTTTGTACGAGACACATAAGAAACTCCCTCGTCGAGTCAATTACCCCTTTCGCCTCCATCTCGGGCTTTATATGAGATACAAAAAGGTTCTTATTGAGCCAGTCAAACAACAACCTCCATCTCGGGCTTCGTACGAGATACAGAAACACTCGCTTGTTGAGTATCAAAGACTCTCTTGTTGAGTCAAACTTTTAGCCTCCATCTCGGGCTTTATACGAGACCCTAAAAGACTCCATCGTCGGGTGAAAATATTTTAGCCTCTCTCTCGGGCTTTGTACGAGACACAAAATAGCCTCCTCTTAGGCTTTGTATAATGATTTTCCTAGCAGAAATTAGCCTCCTCTTAGGCTTTATATAAGAAAACCACTGGTTGATCCAATCAACCTTTTAGTATCAAAGTTGTGCCTCGTTCACAGTACACAAAAATCAACAACTCTTTCCCCCATCTAATCGCTGTAAGCGGCAAGCCTCTGGATCATCTATATCCATGCCACTATCCCTCTTTTAGCATGAGAAATTCCTAAGGAAAGATGGCATTGCTCTACACTGAGTTAAAGTCTTCTCCTTCAGGTTAAAACCTTTTCTTCGAAAATTATGGCATTGCTCGGATCCGCGTATCCCAGTTAAAGTAATTCTCCTTCTCCCCTCTTTAGAGGTGACAAATTCCCTCTAAAGTCGAGGTCTTTCAGCTTCACGTCTTGGGCTTTGAACAAGACACAAATAGACCTTTTAGCTTCACATCTTGGGCTTTGAACAAGATACAAACAACCTTTTTGCTTCACGTCTTGGGCTTTAAACAAGACACCAAAAAACCATTTCCTCCCATAGAATAGGAGGAACTACGAATGCTCTGATTTCCCTGTTTCGGTAAACGGGAATACGTAGGCATAAGATCGAAAGAAAAGATCTTAGCGAGCGCAATCAACAAAAAACCCAAATCCCATATCTCCATCAATCAAAATCAGTATTTCAAAAGCACCAGTCCTAACATCCTAATCCTTGTTCCCCGTCAGAAACCCTTTGCCTAGATTGAAAGAAAGGAAACAGTATTGGCGAAAATACAAATAACCAGTACAAAGGCCCCCCCACATTGATAGCATCCGTAATCTAACAGACCGCTGTTTAAACTCAGTATGCAAGCAGGGTTAATTGGAGACATCTATTTCCCTTCCTTATTCAGCTCACAATAGGATAAAAAATGAATCAACCTGTAGTTTAAGCTCAACCGCAGAGAGCGACCAGCGCTTAAGAACCGCGTCCAAAATCGCTCGCTACAATCATGCATAGGAGATACGTTCTCATTCAAGAGCTAATTCAGAGACCGAAGCATCCCAACACCAAAAAGCTGTTCAAGGAAATTCAAGACTGGAGCAAAAAGCATAATGGATGGGGGGATTGACACTTGTGGACTTTGATGACATGCCGTAGTTTTCTATTTTCTTTCATTATTTGGACCACCGCCAGGCTTGTTGGTTGGGATCTATGATTATTGTGTTCAGACTTGTTATCTTGGATTCGTGATTGTTGACATTTGGTTTTCCTCTGGTTTTCTTAATATATGAGCAGAAGTTTCGTTCTATCTTGTTGTTAAACTGGAATCAAGGGGTGGATCACCTTGTGAATATTCAAACATGTTCATTTGCATTTGCATATTCATAATCATTTTGCATAATCATTTTGCATAACAGGTGTTTATCTCTGGTGTTCTTATCTTGTTCTAATCTCAGTACAGGATTGCAGATCAGTACATTCATCGATATTCTACCAGACAAAATCAGAAGAGACTCATGGATCAGCTACAAAATGAGATGACTGAGATGCGGTCGCATGAACCAATTCATGGATTTGATGCAAGGGGTTGCTCAAGTCCAAGAGCAGTTAAGGACTCTCGTTCAGCCACTGATTGCGAGAATTGATGAAGAGGGTGTCCTTCATACTGGTGTCACTGGTAATAACGTTCAGAATGGCCCTCCGGGCGGAGGTATTCCTGTTGCTGGTGTTGTGGTTCCTCCGGGTGGAGGAGAAAATGTTGTGGTTCCTACTGTAGTGGGGGGAGGTAACAATGTCGGTACAATTCATGGCCTTCAGTATGATGATCTTCAAGAAGATGCATTTTCTATGCCAAGTGGAGATGCTGGTCCCCAGATTAACAATGATCAGAGGTTCGGGTTAATTGAGGAACAACTGAGGGGTGTTGTAAATCAGGATGCTTTGGGTATGGATCTGGAGGATTTGGGGCTGGTTCCAGTCGTTGTTATCCCGCACAAGTTTCAGACTCCCACTTTCGAGAAGTATAATGGTATGACTTGCCCAAGGACCCACGTGAGGGCATACGCGAGTAAAATGGCTGCGCATGCGAAGAATGAGAAGCTGATGATGCATTGCTTCCAGGATAGCCTATCTGGGGCATCCCTGGAGTGGTACATGCAACTAGAAAGGAAAGATGTGCATAGTTGGAGAGATCTGGCAGGGTCATTTATTAGACACTATCAATATAACACTGACATGGCTCCTAACAGGACACAGCTGCAGAACTTATCACAGAAGAACAATGAGAGTTTCAAGGAGTACGCCCAGAGGTGGCGTGAATTGGCAGCAAGGGTTCAGCCTCCCATGTTGAAACGTGAAATGATAACTATGTTTATGGCCACCTTGCAGGGTCATTACTATGAAAAGCTGGTACCATGTATGACTGGAAAGTTTGCTAATTTAATCTTAGTAGGAGAGATGGTGGAAAGAGGAATTAAGGCGGGAAAAATATCAGGCGGTGATGGGTCCTCATCTGGAGGAAGTAAGAAGCCTTATGCCAGTGGTTACAAGAAGAAGGAGGGAGATACAAACTCTATATCATCATATCGTGGTAGAGATGGACCTCGTCAGAACTTCAATCAGCAGGTGGCTTCTATAACCATCCCAGCAGCACCTCAGCAGCAAGCAGTGTCTCAACAACAAAATCAGGTTCCTCACAGACCACAGAATGCGTCTAGGCGGGATAGGCATCTTGACACTCCACCTATTCCCTACGCTCAATTATTTCAGCACTTGTTAAAGCTACAGTTAATTTAGAAGAGAACATTGGCTCCACATACTGGTAATCCGCCTCCCGGTTATGACGCCAACACCCACTGTGAATTCCATTCCGGAGCACCCGGACATCATACCGAGAACTGTAGAGCTTTTAAGCATCTGGTTCAAGATTTAGTGGATTCCAAAGCCATCAATTTCTCCAATGATGTTCCAAATTTGAATCAGAACCCGATGCCGAATCACGGTGAGCCGAGGGTCAATGCTATTATTAAAGATTGTGAAGGTTTGAGTCTGATTTCAGATGTGAACGAAGTCCAAACTCCCTTGGGTGTGGTGAAGGAAAGACTGTTGAAGGGAGGGGTATTTCCTGGCTGTGATGAAGGTTGTGTAGAATGTGTGTCGCAGCCAGGCGGTTGTGATTTATTGAAAGCAGGTATTCAAAAAATGATCAGTGCAGGGATATTACAGTTTGACAGGGGTTGTAGGCAGAGTAAAGTTACCGACAGAGAGATTAATGTTGCCACAACAACAATTCCATTCAAGACAATAACTATATCAGTGCCGGCGAGACCAGCGCCGGTTACTATCACTGTTCCTGGACCAGTCCCGTATGAGAGTGCCAAGGCCATCCCATGGAACTATGGGGCCGAGGTGTTTGTTAATGGTAAGAAGCAGGAATTGGAGGAGACATCAGCTGTGAATACAGGGGTTGAAAATCTTGTTGAAGCAGGGGCTATCACTAGGAGTGGTAGAGTCTTTATTCCGTCCAAGGATCAAGTTGGCAGCTCAAAACAGGACAAAGGTAAACAGATAATGGATGAGTCAGTACAGAGGCAGGAAGCAAATAATTCTATGACAAAGCAGGTTGGGGATACTTTCTCAGAAGACGTAGAAGAGTTCATGAGGTTGATCAGGAAAAGTGATTACAAGATTGTTGATCAACTTCACCAAACTCCGTCGAAGATTTCCATTCTATCCTTACTGTTGTGCTCTGAGGCACACCGAAATGCGTTACTGAAGGTTTTGAACATGGCTTATGTACCGCAGGAAATATCTGTCAACCAGTTAGAAGGGGTTGTGGCTCATGTGAATGCTGGTAATGGTTTGGGTTTCACCGATTTAGATCTGACTCCGGCTAGGAGGAATCACAACAACGCTCTGCATATTTCAGTGGAATGTCGTGGTTCCTTAATGTCGCATGTGTTAGTTGATACTGGGTCGTCTTTGAATGTGTTACCGAAGAAGGCTTTGATGAAATTGGATACTCGTGGGTTGATTTGTACGCCAAGTGACTTGGTGATACGTGCTTTTGATGGCTCCAAGAGGTCAGTTTTTGGAGAGTTGGTTCTGCCGATCAAGGTGGGTCCTGAGATTTTCAACACCACTTTTTACATAATGGATATTCAGCCTGCCTATAGTTGTTTGTTGGGTCGCCCTTGGATCCATGGTGCTGGGGCGGTAACATCTACGCTGCACCAGAAGTTGAAGTATATGGTGGATGGCCACGTTGTGACTATTTGTGGTAAGGAGGAGATCATGGTGAGTCACTTATCGACCTTCAAGTATGTAGAGGTAGATGGTAAGATACAGGAAACTTTGTGCCAAGCCTTTGAAGTTGTGAAGATTCCCGAGGAACCCCCAAAGGCAGTCAGTCAGCCTGAGGTGGTTGCTCAACCTGAAGTTGTCAGACAACCAGAGATTCCAATGTCCTCTTTCAAAGAGGCGCGTGCTATAGTTGAAGCTGGTGGTTCTCAGAGGTGGGGCAGTGTCATTGATGTTCAAAGAAAGCAAGATACCCATGGACTAGGTTACAAGCCACCTAGGCGTCCTGAAGAGCCTCCCAAGTTCTATGGTCCAGTCCGTTTCACCAGTGCCGGTGTTTTCTTCGACAGAGTCAATGCTATTGAGGGTGAAGGAGATAGTGACTGTGACATGGATGAGTGGATCCGTCCCTGCACCCCTGGTCAGAGTTTAGGCAACTGGTCCTCCGAGAAAGTCATCCAAGTGACGCGCCCGGAGTAATTTACTTTTGTTTTCTGTTATGTTGAATCCTACGTTCTGCCCAAGACGTAGTGATATTTATTTGTAGGGCTTGGATGTTTTATTTGCTATTTTTATCATTAATAAAGGACGTTTTTCATTCAAATATTTTGATCCCTGTTTTTCTGTTTTTTACTTTTTGCATTAACCCGCATCAAGATGGCAATGTGTTTTCTTGTTTGTTGCACTCATAATAAACATAAAACATCCATCATGCAGGTTTCTTTGTTCAGATTCCACCCATCATGACTTAGCTATGGCTCGATATGACTTCGACAATCCTATCTATCAAGCCGAAGAAGAGACTGACGAAGACTGTGACTTACCAGAAGAATTAGCCAGGTTACTGAAACAAGAGGAAAAGGTTATTCTACCTTATCAGGAGGAGGTTGAGACTGTTAATCTGGGAACCGAGGATGTTAAACGAGAAGTAAGGGTTGAGGCTGCTTTGGAAGACACTATTAAGACAAGATTGGTTGAGTTGCTTCGAGAGTATGTGGATATCTTCGCCTGGTCTTACCAAGACATGCCCGGGCTTGACACTAACATTGTTTCACACCGATTACCGCTTAAAGAAGGTTGTACTCCAATCAAGCAGAAACTAAGAAGGACGAAACCAGATATGGCTGTCAAGATCAAGGAAGAGGTTCAGAAACAGTTGGACGCCGGATTTCTTGCTGTGACAAACTATCCTCCGTGGGTTGCTAATATCGTACCTGTACCTAAGAAGGATGGGAAGGTTAGGATGTGTGTTGATTACCGAGATTTGAATAGGGCGAGCCCGAAGGATGATTTCCCGCTCCCCCACATTGACGTGTTGGTGGACAATACTGCTCAATATTCTGTATTTTCCTTCATGGATGGCTTCTCTGGGTATAACCAAATCAAAATGGCCCCAGAGGACATGGAGAAGACTACGTTCGTAACACCGTGGGGAACATTTTGCTACAAAGTAATGCCCTTTGGATTGAAGAATGCTGGGGCAACCTATCAGCGGGCAATAGTGACTCTCTTTCATGATATGATTCACAAGGAGATTGAAGTTTATGTTGATGACATGATTGCGAAGTTACAGACAGAGGAAGAACACTTGGTAAACCTCCAGAAGCTGTTTGAAAGGTTGAGAAAGTTCAGATTGAGATTGAATCCAAACAAGTGCACTTTTGGTGTGAGGTCTGGTAAATTGCTGGGATTCATTATTAGTAAAAGAGGTATCGAGGTTGATCCTGCAAAGATAAGAGCCATACAGGAGATGCCTGAGCCAAGAACAGAGAAAGAGGTTCGCGGTTTCTTGGGGAGGTTGAATTACTTTGCTAGGTTCATCTCTCATCTGACAGCCACGTGTGAACCAATTTACAAGTTGCTAAGAAAGGATCAAGAGGTCAAGTGGAATAAAAATTATCGAGAGGCGTTTGAAAGGATAAAGACGTATTTGCAGGAACCTCCAGTCCTTATGCCACCGGTGTTTGGGAGACCGTTGATTATGTACCTTACGGTTCTTGAGAATTCAATGGGTTGTGTGCTCGGTCAACACGATGAGACAGGTAGGAAAGAGTACGCCATTTACTACCTGAGTAAGAAGTTCACTGATTGCGAATCGAGATACTCTATGTTGGAAAAGACATGTTGTGCACTCGCTTGGGCAGCCAAGCGTCTGAGACAGTATACGCTAAACCACACAACCTTGTTGGTTTCGAAGATGGATCCGATTAAGTACGTGTTTGAAAAGCAAGCACTTTCTGGTAGGATAGCCCGCTGGCAGATGGTTTTGACAGAGTACGATATTCACTATGTTTCTCAGAAGGCCATTAAGGGAAGTGTTCTGTCAGAATATCTTGCTGAACAGCCGGTCGAGGATTATCAGCCAATGAAGTTTGAGTTTCCAGACGAGCACGTTATGTTTCTGAAAATGAAAGATTGTGAAGAGCCGCTGCCTGACGAAGGACCTGAGATTGGGTCTCAGTGAAAGATGATTTTTGATGGGGCTGTTAACTCATATGGTAATGGAATTGGGGCAATCATTACAACCCCAAAGGGTTCTCATATACCTTTCACTGCCCGGTTAGCATTCATGTGTACCAACAACGAGGCGGAGTATGAAGCATGCATCATGGGGTTAGAGGAAGCAATTGATTTGAGAATTAAGAACCTCGATGTCTATGGTGATTCTGCGTTGGTAGTTAATCAGATTACAGGAGAATAGGAGACTCGTCAGGCGAATTTGGTGCCTTACAATAACTATGCCAGAAGGTTGTTACCTTTCTTTGACAGGGTGGATTTTCATCACGTGCCCCGAGCTGAGAATCAGATGGCCGATGCGTTAGCGACATTGGCATCCATGTATAAGGTGAACGGTTGGAATGAAACACCTTCAATTAGAATCATGCGTCTGGACAGACCAGCTTTTGTGTTTTCAATTGAAGATGTGTCAGACAGCAAACCGTGGTATCATGATATTAAGGTTTTTCTGAAGAGATGGGAGTATCCAGAGGGTGCCTCCACCAAAGATAAGAAGACTCTGAGAAGGTTGGCAGGAAATTTATTTTTGAACAAGGATGATGTGTTATATAAGAGGAACTTCAATATGGTCTTGCTAAGTTGTGTTGATGAACACGAGGCAGGTTTGTTGATGGAGGAAGTTCACGAGGGTTCTTTCGGTACTCATTCCAGTGGACACACCATGGCCAGAAAGTTGTTGAGGGCAGGATATTATTGGATGACTATGGAGTCTGATTGTTTCAAGTACGCCCGAAAGTGCCATAAATGCTAGATTTATGCGGATAAGATGCATGTACCGCCTACGCTCTAAATGTGTTGTCATATCCTTGGCCTTTTGCAATATGGGGCATAAATATGATTGGAAAGATTGAGCCCACTGCTTCTAATGGGCATCGTTTCATTTTGGTTGCCATTGACTATTTCACAAAGTGGGTGGAAGCAGCCTCGTAGGCCAACGTCACCAAGCAAGTGGTAGCCCGGTTTATAAAGAAGGATATCATCTGTCGTTATGGGGTCCCGGAGAGAATCATTACTGACAACGGCTCGAATTTGAACAACAAGATGATGAAGGAACTATGTCAGAGTTTTAAGATCGAGCGTCATAATTCCTCTCCATATCGTCCGAAGATGAATGGTGCTGTTGAGGCAGCGAATAAGAACATCAAGAAGATTGTACAGAAGATGGTGGTAACATATAAAGACTGACATGAGATGCTACCTTACACACTACATGGTTACTGTACTTCGGTGCGTACGTCAACTGGGGAAACCCCTTTCTCATTGGTATATGGTATGGAAGCAGTTTTACCCTTAGAGGTCGAGATTCCGTCTTTGAGAATTCTGGCAGATGTGAAGCTTGATGAAGCTGAATGGGTGCGTTCCAGATTGGATCAGTTGAACCTTATTGAAGAAAAGAGATTGGAAGCCATCGAACATGGTCGGTTATATCAGAGCAGGATAAAGCACGCCTTTGACCAGAAAGTGCGTCCTCGGAGTTTTCAGACAGGTGAATTGGTTTTGAAAAGGATCCTTCCTCCTCAGACAGATCACAGGGGCAAATGGACTCCAAACTACGAGGGGCCGTATGTAGTCAGAAAGGTTTTCTCTGGTGGAGCCTTACTACTTTCAACTATGGATGGCGAAGATTTTACATCCCTTGTGAACGCAGACGTAGTCAAAAAATACTTCGCATAAAAGAGACCCGCTGGACATAAAAAGAAAGTCCAGGAAAAAAAGGGGCATCCCGGCGAACCATAAAAAGGAAAAGGTTCGAACAAAAATTAAGGATAAAATGTAAAAAAGAAACGTGTAAACCCGCAAAGTTGAAAACCCGAAAAGGCGGCTTTGGCAAAAATGGGTATCCCGATGGATTGAAAACCCGAAAAGGGCGATCCAGGCAAAAGTTAGGGATTTATAAGCGAAAGGCTATGGTCTGCGTTCGATCTGTGAGCACTTTCAATACCTGGAAATTCTGAAAGAAAGGAATCAGTACAGTCAGTCTCTTCAAAGGTCAAGATATTTGTGGATAAGCAAGACATACGGGTCATAGTTGAGTCGAATCATGGTGGATATCTGTTCCCACATTGCCGACATGTGTATTTTCCTTTTGCTTTTGTGCAATTACCCCTTTTTAGGAATTGCTTCCAATTGTAAATGCCAATTTACAGGCCACTTTTCTCAATAAAATTTTCATTTCACTCAGAGAGCTTTCCATTGTTTGTTTTACTTTTACTATTTTGTTTGCAAAAACGTCTGATATTTCCGATAAACATTGCATATAAAACTTCGAGCTTTGCGGAGCATAACGAAAAACAGCAGAAATTACTTAGGCATTATTGGTGACAGTCATGTTGTGGCATATTCTATTTGTTGTTATTTGACTTGCAGGGCAACAGGATTGTACTTCCCCAGCAGTTTGCTCTCCCCAGTGTTGAGATTGCCCTTTCCTCAGCAGAGCAGACTTTCCCCAGCACGAGACTCGGGGAATTTGTTCTCTGGATCAAGACGTTGTTTCCCCACAGAATCAGGGCGTCCAATTTCCCCATCCAATCAGGAAATGCACTTTCACCGACAATGTCATATTCTAATCCCCAACAAGGCGGGAGTAAAGTCATTCTCCCCATCAGCAGGATGGTATTATGGGCTGGCATCCCCCCAGCAGGTCCTAAGCCCATCTGTTATTAGCAATTTTCAGTAACAGATCGCCGATTCCGTTATCGGTGAAATTCTGGTACATATGTGTGATGTCTTGTGCAATGTCACAACATCGCAATCTGCTGAACAAGGCAATAATAGAAACAGTAAATAAACACAATCAATTGTTCACCCAGTTTGGTTCAACCAACCTACATCTGGGGGCATACCAAGCCAGGAAGGAAGTCCACTATTAGTAGTATCAAATTACAGACTCAACACACCAGTTGACAATCTACCTAATTCAATCACTACCCAATGACCCTTCTACCTAAGTCCTCCCTAGGTAAGAGACTCCATCTCACTTCCAATCATCTCGATGATGTCTAGCAGTCAACTACACCGTCACTGCATCAACAGCTTGACTCCTTAAACTTTTCTATTACATATACCTTGGAAGACACACTTCATTGACAACCCTTTGGAGTTGCTTCAAAGCTTCCTCCAAGAACAATACAAAACTCATTACCTACAGGTTTCTGAGTTAACCATAGTGACCATCTCACACCCCGAGTGGTTCACTAGACAAAGCCCTAATGATCTACATCTTGGACCCGTGCTCATTTTAGGTTACAAGCACTCTATTTATAATATCATCCCAGCTGAATTTGGGCCTTCAATCATATCATATCATATCAGCTGTACCAAATCTGATCATATCTTCAAATAAATCTTCATTTATTAGATCAGAATCTTCTCCATATCTTTATGCTTTAGATTCGTAACAATCTGATCTTCATAACAGATTGTAACAGAATATATATCTCCCTTGATTTTCGTCTGCATTCTCTGAATCTCTTTAGCAGAAAATCTCAAACACACCAGAACCACGTGCAGCCGTAAACACATTAAAGTCTGATGATCTGGTATAGTGATGTTACGACATCGCATGTGACATCACTCTTCAGTACTTTAATTCTTCAACAACAAACCAGAATGTTAGTTAAAACATACCTATACTATTAGAAGCTCATGTTGTAACATCAACCATGACAACACATTGTTTTAACAAAATTACAGCCAATTACAAGAACTTACAATCTCCCCCTTTGGCTAATTTTGGCTAAAACATATACATAGATATTACAACTCAGATTACAACAGTAATTACAATCCTACACTACTGTTGGGTGTTATCTGATCCTAACAGTGTACTGCATTCATGGGGAATCCTCTTCTGACTGATGTTAGGACATCACCATACGACATCAGCTCCAGGCAGCACATCAGGAGGTGCACATGAGGAAGAAGATATCCAATACTCCCCCTTAATACAACACATTTCTTTTTTCCTTTCAACTCAGACCCGGAGAGGATGTAGAAGACTCCTCCAGAAAAGAAATGCTTGTCTAGACCTCAAAGACCAATGGTGGCATGAGAGACTTATGCACACCTAAATTGATCAGACGCCCCCAGTCGACCTATGGCATAAGACGAAACTTAAGACGTGCCAATCTGCCAACTCATGTAACTCAGAACACAAGTCACAACTGTGTTCATAACTCAGGACACATGTCACAAAGACTCAACACCAACTGTGGCTGAGACCTTGTTCTGCAACAGCTGGGACTGCAGACTTCAGGCAAAACATCTGCGCAAACCATTTAGCCCATCTCTCACTTTTCTCCCCCTTTTTAGCCACAAATTGGCAAAGGAAGCCCTCACAAAACCAGATCCAAGAAGTACTCACCCAAAGGCACACAAAAGCCATAAGCCTTATGAACCAAGAACACTCACGAGTTGAAAGAGAGAAGAATTGCCCCTATATATATCAGATCAGTTACTTAGGAATTAACGAGCTTTGAATATTTCAAAGTTCTTGGTCAAGGAAACGCTATTTTAGGAACTAAAAACTCCATCCAAATTCAATGTCTTCCGTCCAAAACAGTCTTGACCAGATTTATTGTTTCCTAACTGATATATACCATAAATTGTGCCAAAACAGTTCTATGCAGAGTCGGATCCACGTGTTGCACCTCACCGTCCAAAATAATTCCTTGTTTGGCCCAAGAGAAACATGTCCTATCCCATGTTCTGACATCTCATCAGACATTGTCTGCTGGTTCACAGCACAACCAATCCAAGACTTCACAGTAGATTCTAAGACACAACCAATATCAATCACATCCAAAACTTCACAAGGCTAAACTCCCCCTAAAGGCAGGAACCGGCTGTACAAACATGCGCACTCCCCCTCAATCCTAGAGCCTTCTTAGTCAACACACATTGGCTATCCCTCCCTCCTTGTAGCCACAATAGGACAACCAAGTACACACAATTCCAAAGACAACCTCTTAAACATCCAACCACCATACTCACACAATGAGGTAGATGTACACTACTGGTTCAATCAGGTCAAAATTGTCATCTCCACACCAACATGTCATAACATGTTGTCTGACATTATATCCAGTCTTCTTGATCAGCATGCAGTCTTCAGAAACATCAGCAATACTTTCTCTCAACATCTGAACCATATCAGACAAGGTCACACACCTACACACCTAGGCTAACTCTCCACAAGCTTGAACACCCTGCAAGCTTCACACTATGTGCACCTTTGCAGCAGAAACCATAGCCAAGTACCCCAATGCATTTGTCCACTACTTCACATATCTGCTGAACCTCTTGGTTAGTTCACTTCACATGCTAGGCTGATCAACCTCTCTCCAGCAGGACTTGACCAAAGGGCTAAATCTCCTTCACAGGCGTTTCTTCACTGAAACAATAGGTGAATAACCCTTTTCAGACTCTCAAGCAATCAATCCTGATCTACTTCAGTCTTCTCTACATACTCCATCTAAGGCATACCTTCTACTTCATCATTCTCCCATATGACTATGTAGACGCTCCTTAGGCATAATGTAGGCACCAAGCTCGTGACCCAGAGCATAATCATCCTTCACCAAGGATATCCAAAATAATGTCCCAACATAAGTTAGAACGCCTGCCACACACCAAAACATCATCACCATGATTCTTAATATGCTCCACCAACTGGACTTACTCTAGCAAAGTAATACAAAGAACTAGAGAGTAACCTCTCATCCACCTTCAAGAAGAATAATCTCCTTGAGTCTTCAACCCATCACCCTTCTGCCCAAGAGTAACTTGTTCCAAGACAAACCTCAATAATATCCAGCTGCCACTCTCTGATTATTTTGATTCCTCGACTCCACTTCTGAGATCAACCACATGCCTCAGTTTGGTCACCTCATCCACGAATCCTCAAATGAAACCAGTCAAATGCCACATTTTGACCTTTTTCACGTTTGTCAGAACTCTCACAAAGGTATCTACCAAGGAAACTTGATCTTCAAGTCACATGATCCACTTGCTCAAAAGCAAACCCACTTAGACTCCCTAAGCCATGGTCATGTACCATCTTCTCCTTCCTGCAGCTCCTGCAACCTGCCATGAGAACGATCTTTTTAAAGCCTCCTATCATTCCTGTAGATTATCCTATCATTAGCTGATGTGCCACATCACCAGCTGAGACTCCTGATGTTGAGCAAGATGTCAGAACATCTAACTGTTGAATTCAGCTCAACCTTCTGCCACTCAGAAGAACCTCCTCCCTTTGCAGAAACAGATTTCCATGCTCTCATAGGCTTGATTCAATAATCAAGTTTGAGTAGACAACCTCCATCCTGCTTAGAAACTCCAAAGACTTCAAACCTACCACATCTGAATCTTCAGAAAATAAGTAGTCCAAGACTACCCCATAGCTTTACCAAAGAATGCCACTTCCCTTAGTAGAGCCGTCAGTAGAAAGCCAGAGATAACTGCCACTTATCCTAGACCTTCACAACCAGAGCAACCACCCTGCTCCAAACCACTTAGATCAGAAATAAACTGATCCAAGCTGAAACCCACAAGACTATGATGTCTTCATATCTTTTAGCCTTAAACACGTCAGCTTGTCAACATTCCTCAACACTCTGCCTCTTCTAATTCAAACTTATCCCAGATAATTTGGATGATGCTCCAAGCACACAGTCACCAATCAACCCCACCAGATGATACATTCTCACACCACAAAGAGAAATAACCAGCCACATAGAGAACAATAAATTCTCAATACTTCTGCAGTCCTGCACTTGTACCTCAGACATATACATAGTCTCCCGTCAATGTATATTGTCATTAGTTGAAGACAGACAAAAACTCAACATTTGATCTGGTCTGAAACTTGAGGCCCTAGCTGATCCCTCTTCTGCTAATCCACATCACAGATCACTATCTTTCTTTGGCTGAAATAATGTGTCAACATCAGTTCTGACATCAGTCTTCATCACATTAAACACTTCTACAATGGATTTGGAGACTCCGACCATATTAATCCACACATATCTCATGTAGGGGACACATGAGAACATATCAACATCTGATCAACTTCCAAGATTAGACCAACAAAACTGCAGTAACTTGCATACCACACTCTTCCAAAATCTTCTTCTTATAAGCACAAGGTTCAGACCTTTGTCAACTTAAGAGTGATAACTACCATCCTTCTGCATCTAAAGCCATACCCTAGACACTATGCTACTTCCAATCCTTTAAGCCTCAAAGCTGGAAGAGTTCACTTTTATATGAACAGCATCTCACAAATTGTTCAACTTCACAGCTTCAGAGATCCTTCAAAACAGCTACAGTCTAACAGGTCTTTGACTCAGTATTTACCTTTAAACTGCTGATGTGTAGTGCGATGTCGAGACATTAGGATTGACATATCAAGCTTAGCTTCTTTCTTGATGAAACTGATAACATAGCCAGAAAGACCCTCCTGAATAGGTCACCACATCTCAGCTTAAGAGATACCTTATCAAGATCTTCACTCCCGCATGAAAGATTTGACAGTGATACTCTTTTGCCTTGGGCTCCACCCTCTTCTTTCTTCATCAAGCCTTAAAAACAATCCATTCACCTTCTGATCACTTCTTTCCCCAAAACAAAGGTATGAGATAATCCTCAAGAATCTTCGATCTCTCAAACCAACCAGTTGAAGTTGCCTAGCACCAACTACCACGTCAGAGACCAACCTGTTGAGGAGACCAACCCTTAATGTCTTTTCAAGAGAATACCTTCCTAGAATCTCACCACCAGAGATGCGAGAACCAACCAGGGTTACCTGCAGCGGAACATACAATGACTCCTCAACAACCTTCAGGTGCTGCTCAAAAATCCTTGCTTGTCACCAAGGGTCAACACTCTTACAATGGCAGCTCTGATAAATAGTCCATCCTTTACTTCAAGGGATCCTACACCCAACTGTATGAACTGGCCTAGTCCACAACTCAGCAACTATCTTCCTTGCTCACGAACCAGAAAGTATCTTCCCAAGATCTCATCCAGAAACAGACAGGATGCCTGCTCTAATACCAATTGAAATTCTGGTACAGATGTGTGATGTCTTGTGCAATGTCACAACATCGCAATCTGCTAAACAAGGCAATAATAGAAACAGTAAATGAACACAATCAATTGTTCACCCAGTTCGGTTCAACCAACCTACATCTGGGGGCATACCAAGCCAGGAAGGAAGTCCACTATTAGTAGTATCAAATTACAGACTCAACACACCAGTTGACAATCTACCTAATTCAATCACTACCCAATGACCCTTCTACCTAAGTCCTCCCTAGGTAAGAGACTCCATCTCACTTCCAATCATCTCGATGATGTCTAGCAGTCAACTACACCGTCACTGCATCAACAGCTTGACTCCTTAAACTTTTCTATTACATATACCTTGGAAGACACACTTCCATGACAGCCCTTTGGAGTTGCTTCAAAGCTTCCTCCAAGAACAATACAAAACTCATTACCTACAGGTTTCTGAGTTAACCATAGTGACCATCTCACACCCCGAGTGGTTCACTAGACAAAGCCCTAATGATCTACATCTTGGACCCGTGCTCATTCTAGGTTACAAGCACTCTATTTATAATATCATCCCAGCTGAATTTGGGCCTTCAATCATATCATATCATATCAGCTGTACCAAATCTGATCATATCTTCAAATAAATCTTCATTTATTAGATCAGAATCTTCTCCATATCTTTATGCTTTAGATTCGTAACAATCTGATCTTCATAACAGATTGTAACAGAATATATATCTCCCTTGATTTTCGCCTGCATTCTCTGAATCTCTTTAGCAGAAAATCTCAAACACACCAGAACCACGTGCAGCCCTAAACACATTAAAGTCTGATGATCTGGTATAGTGATGTTACGACATCGCATGTGACATCACTCTTCAGTACTTTAATTCTTCAACAACAAACCAGAATGTTAGTTAAAACATACCTATACTGTTAGAAGCTCATGTTGTAACATCAACCATGACAACACATTGTTTTAACAAAATTACAGCCAATTACAAGAACTTACAATCGGTATTCATTCTCAACTCCCCCAGCAGAGGGGGAATCTCAGGTTCGTTGTCACCTTCAGTAAAGGACGTGTGTAAACCCCGGTAGAGTGTACATGCTTCTGGATTTCATCCCCGGCAGAGGTTGTGGATCCAAAGAGTCGGTCAGTGTGATCCTTCTCCGCAGAGTTCCTGGATTCAGAGGACAATTTGTTTTTGTCATCCCCAGCTGAATTGGTCTTTTCTCTCCAGCATTTATTTTGCTAGAGGGACCCTTTTTGCATATCATAAGCATTTGCATTGCATCCTCAAAAGTGTAGCATTTCTACTTCGTGTGGAGCATTACAGCAAAATTCAAACCTAGGCATCCGAAGCATAAGCCAGGTTTGAGCTTTCCTTCATCGGGAAAGAAGCAGATTTCGGAGAATATCATTCGACTCTACTCCACAAGTATTGGGTTAGTCATTCAAAGCAATATTTGGCATTCCCTTGCAGAGCTGTTTGCCAGAAGCATTAATCCATGATTTCATTTCTACCCCTTCATCCAGGTTGTCCTTTAGTTTACTCCCTCGAGGGTTTTCACCGTCAGACACCTGTCCGTGTCCTTTCAGCACCCGTCCGTGTTTGAACCTTTGTTTCAATGCCCGTCTACATTGACATTTGACGCCCGTCCGTGTCCTTTCAGCACCCGTCCGTGTTTGATCTTTGTTTCAATGCCCGTCCGTGTTGACTTTTGACGCCCGTCCGTGTCCTTTCAGCACCCGTCAGTGTTTGAACCTTTTAAGCCAATGCCCGTCCGTATTGACTTTTGACGCCCGTCCGTGTCCTTTCAGCACCCGTCCGTGTTTGAACCTTTTAAGCCAATGCCCGTCCGTATTGACTTTTAACGCCCGTTCGTGTCCTTTCAGCACCCGTCCGTGTTTGAACCTTTTAAGACAATGCCCGTCCGTATTGACTTTTGACGCCAGTCCGTGTCCTTTTAGCACCCGTCCGTGTTTGAACCTTTGTTTCAATGCCCATCCGCATTGACATTTGACGCCCGTCCGTGTCCTTTCAGCACCCGTCCGTGTTTAAACGTTTGTTTCAATGCTCGTCCGTACTGACGTTTGACACCCGTCCGTATTGCCTTCCATTCACCAGCGAGATCAATCCCCAGTAAATTTGCCCCTTTTATACCCGTCCGTGTACCCCTTCGATACCCGTCCGTGTTGAATCCTTTTACACCCTTCCGTGCATCGTTTCGATACCCGTCCGTATTGAACCTTTTTACACCCGTCCGTTTATCTTTTCGGTACCTTGTTCGTATCTGATATTGTTGACTCCTTGACACCCGTCAGTGTTTATCCCCAGCATAGTTAACACTCGTTTGTGTTTATGAAGCATTGTTTGTATCGGTCTCCAACACTCGTACGTGTTGTGACAGGTGCAACATCTATTGCTTGTTCCCCAGTGGAGTCGTCCCTCATTTGAGAATTGCAAATTTCAGGTTTCTTTCGGTATTCAATCCCCGTGTATCCTGGAATGTCTGAGAGCCGTCGCTATCATACCTTCAGGACCAAGTTGATTGAATAGGGGCATCTGTAGCACCCCAAAATTTACTCACCTTACCTTAAGTACTAACGGGCTTATGTTTCACTTCATTTTTGCACTATCATGTGTGCATATCATTGGTTCTTAGCATGGGATCAAGGTGCCTGAGGCAGTTCAAGAGGAGAAGATGTTCTTCAAGGAAGAGTCCCTATATTGTCCAAGAGAGCTCAAGTGGATCACTCTCTCCCAACCAGTGCAGAGATTAGGGTTTTGAGATTCTTGGGTTTATTGCTCCAAGGGGCAAGCTTCTTGGGTTTTTATCATCACCAGATGGCATATCTTATCTTTGTTAGAGAGTATACACATCATATTCAGAGGAATTTGGATTTGGAGAATGTGTTATTTCCTCCTAGACTGAGGGTACCAAAACTAGGGTTTGCTATAAAGTCAGTTTATTTCTGATTTTTTGGGCGAGACTTGATTCCATGGTATTCCTTGGGTCCCTGAGTATCTAGGAATGGAAGATTGTCCATCAGTTTGGTTCAGGAGAAGTTCAATTGGCCAATGGATTGGGAATCAGGAGAATTGGATAAAAGTCAACAGTGAGAGGGGAAGTCAACTGTGAAATTTTGAGGTTCTCTTCAAGGTTTTCAAGGTCTCACATCCTCATATGGTCTTCAAGGGTCAAGTTTCATACCATTTATCAAGAATCAAGGGTTGATACAAAAGTTACTAAATATGGAAATGACCTATAATTTGAAAGTTTCCTTTTTGGGCAAGTTCTTACACTACATTCAACTTGACTTTTCATAATCAAGAAAGCTTCAAATGAATTTTACTCAAACATGAAAGTTGAATATCTTTTTCTCCCCTTTCCAAAAAGTACTAGATGGTCTCCATATCATTTGTGAAACTCAAGTTATGATCAAAAGAAGGCAAAGTGCTTTTTTAGGGTTTTCTCATGGTTCCATTTGCATTTTGGGACATAGTGACCTATAATTGATTCCATTGCTTCATGTCACATTCTAACATCAAAGAACATTCCTTAAGGATCATTTTGGGCCTTTGAACCAAGGGATTTCATGACTTATTCATTACTTATTTCACATGGTGCAAAATTGTAAAATCATTCAAAACTCATGACCAAGACATCTCAAGGCCCAAATTAAATTCAGGTGTGATTAGCAACTGTTAAATAAGTGATCCATCATGAAATATTTGGGTGTACATGCATGGAAGAGGGTGTATTTCACATAATGCAATTTTCCAAAATCATCCAAAACTCATTAAGTGTGGAATTAACAAGGCCCAAATAATTATCAGTGGATTAACCCTAAGTATTTAAGTTAACTCATGCACTAGTTGGGAGGGACACACGTGATTTTGGAGGAGAACAAAGTTTGCAACCCTAAAGCTTTTCTTCATCGAATCTCATAATCCACAAGGGTTTCTCAAAAGATTCTTTCACAACTTTCATCCTTGGCATCTACAGAGTACAAATCACCCATCGTTGGAAGCTAAAAGCAAGGATAAGGGCTGCGTGATCTCAGGTCAGTGGTATTTTCCATGATCTTAAAACTCAGATTTTTGACATGCATAATGATGTGTGACATTCATTGATCATTCTGGTATAGTTTGTTTTGAATTTGGACGTGCATATTGATTGTATGATGAGTTTTTAAATTTTGAACCATACGTTATTTCCTCCGATTTGCTTTAGGTGTTAATTGTTTGTGATTTTTTATGACATATTTGAGTTCCTCATGATTTTCTGGTCAAAATGATGTACTAGCATGAAATTTCTGGGCAAGTTTTGGTTGCAGGTCACCGGAGATGACGACCGGAGCTAGGGCTCCGGCGTCTGGTTCTTTCTCCGGCCAGGCTAGGGTTTGTGTGGGGAAGACGATCTCCCAGCCGTTGATGCGTTTCATCGTGTGGCCCTCATGCTGCCACGCGTTTTAAAATTTGTTTTTATTTTATTGATTACGTGTGTGACGTCCCATGATTAATTATGTGCACCTTCAATCTGTACCACGCATCTTGTTTATTTTTGTTTTTTATTGACTAATCTTGGGCGTTGGATGAATCAAGTGGCTTACAGGATGCCAACACATTAAAATAACCATGTGCCTTACCACATGCTATTTTTTATTTTATTTATTTTCTGAGCAATTGTGTGTGGGTGTGTGCATCTTTATTATGGTGTGCTTGATGTAACGCCCCAGTTTTGCCAATTTTATTTTATTGAGTCTTTTGATTATTTTATTATTATTTTATTTTATTTTCGACTTTTGTGTGAAAATATGTTATTTTTAGTCGTGAATATATTTTATCGCGTTTCGGGAACATTTGCGAGATATTTGAGTGTGGGGGTATTTTGGGCATTTCATAGATATGTGGATAAGTTAGTAAGAATAGAAAATAGAAAAGGGAAAGAAAGAAAAATAGAGAGAAAGAAAGGAGAAAGAAGGAAAAAGAGAAGAAAAGAGGAGAAGAGAGAAAATTGAAGAAAGTGTGGAAAAATCATCAAGAGCAAGTTGTAGAGTCGATTAAATCGGGTAAGGGTGCGAAACTCGATTATTCTATGATTGTATACGATTATGTATGTGTGTTTGTTGTTGTTTTGGATTGAATTGGAAGAAAACGAGTAAAACCCATATTTGGTATAATTGATTAGAAATTGATGTGAATGTGTCAAAACTTGTGTTGATTGTGTTTTAGATTGTCTATACATGTTGGTTGTGTGTTATTGCAATTCAAATTGGTCATTTTTTGAGTTTTAGGTGAAAAATTGGTTGATTGGATTTGAAAAACGCAGAAATTGTTCTGCAGAATTTTTCTGGGTTTGTCCTGGAAATACGCGTAAGGGACTTGCCAATACGCGTATGGGCCAAGCGTTACGCGTAACATTGTGTTGTTTTTGGGGCATTACGCGTATGAAATGCATGTTTTCACGGCCCTCTGGCGATACGCGTAAGGGCGAGGGGCATACGCGTATGGTTTTTGGCAACGTGATTTTGTGAAGGAAATTTGTTCTGTCAATACGTGTATGGATAGTGGTGGTACGCGTATGGACAGGAGAATTGCAAAAATGTGATTTTTCAAAATGTTGTTCTCGGTTTTGTCCGTAACTTTGGTTCCGATTATCCGATTTTTGTATTCTTTGTGTCGTTAGAAAGGTATCGAGTTGTACTTTATGTTTATGAGGTTTTGAGAATTGTTAGCCGATTAAATTTTGTCGGAAACTATGAATAGTGTCGAATCTCAACTTTTGTCGTTTTAATGGTGCGTATTTGACGTGTATTATGTTATATGTTTGTGCTTTGAATGTGTATACCTTATGTACTGTTGTGATGATGATTTGTGGCCGAAAGGCAAGAAAATGATAAGTGTGGTATTTGATGATATATGCATGATTATGAATGGGTGTATGTATACAATGTGAATGTCATGAGTCATTGTATGCCAAGCATCATAATGTGCATTGTGGAAACGTCCTGAGTGACGGTTTGATTCCCGAGGGGAATATGCTATAACATCGTGTGCCTCGAAAATATGAGGCGATGCCTGAGGACTTAAAGCGATGGGTATAGACGATTGTGGGCTCCTTTGGAGACTTAAAGCAATCCTTAACGTCATGTGCCTCGAAAATATGAGGCGATGCCTGAGGACCTAAAGCGACGGGTGAACATCGTAGGCCCGACGGGGAGTTACTTGAGATTCTCAGTAACGAGCGATGGTTCCAATAGTTCCTGAGTGGACTAATGACGTGACAAAGGAAGTCGGTACCGCATGACATGTGCATAGAGTCGTGGTGTCGGTCTCTGTGCATTTGCATTCATCATGAGTCATTTGTGTATGAAATTGTGAATGTGATTTAATGAGATGGAATATGTGTGATTGTGATGTGAATGATTGATGTGCTGTGATATATGATACGTGAGAATTGTACTGTGTGCTGTTATAATTGATCTGTGTGCTTTGGTGGTGAGAATATGTTACTCGTGTATTTTTGTGTTAATATATAATGTTATGCAATTATATTATGGTTGTTTTTCTCACCCTTCTGCTGTTTTATAACGCTCTATGAAGCGTTGCAGATTAGAGTTGCTGGAGGTATTCTTTTTGTGAAGCTTTGCGTCTTTATTCTTTTGTCGGTCGGCTCTGATATGTGACTCCGGTTAGCTAGGGTGGCCGTTTGCGATTATTTTGTATATCTGATCATATATTTTGGTTGTATATGTATAACTGGATGTATGACAGACATGTTTATATGTATATATGTATATGTGTTATTCAGATTTTAGATCTTTCCGCTTTAATTCTAATTTCTGAAAAGTGGGTGTAAGGAACGAAGTTTCCTCAGTATGATTTGCTACCCCACGTTGCATATCTAAATGAGCAAGTGTTGTATGCTATGTTTTGTTACAGTTGATGTGATTTCTCCCTTTCTATGCCGCGAATTCAAATGTACTCTGACTAAATTTTCGAATTTTCTTTTACCGCCTTAATTGCGTGTTTTTGGGGGTATTAGATTGGGGGCGTGACATTAAGTGGTATCAGAGCTAGTCCGTGTCAGTTGTGTTTGTTGTGTCGGTTGTGTCTGGCATATTGGGCGAGTTGTGTTGGACGAGTTGTTGTTTAACCATAGTTTCTGTGTTTGGACGAACAGAATATGGCTGGTCGTAATGATGCTGCTTTGGCTGCGGCAATGGAGGCTATGGCACGAGCTGTGCAGGGTGCACCGAATGCTGCAGGAAATGATGAGTTTAGAAAGAATAAGTCGTCGGTCTTTAAAGGGAGGCATGATCCGGATGGTGCGCAGCTGTGGTTGAAAGAGATTGAGAGGATTTTCAGGGTGATGGATTGTGATGACGATGATGATAAGGTGAGGCTGGGCACTCACATGTTGCACGAAGAGGCTGATGACTGGTGGGTCAGTACTCGTCAGGTGTTGGAAGCTGAGGAGGAGGAAGAAGAGATCACTTGGGAGGTGTTTAGCTGAGAGTTTCTAAGGAAGTATTTTCCCGAGGATGTCCGAGGAAAGAAGGAGATTGAGTTTTTGGAACTAAAACAAGGTAATATGTCTGTAGTTGAATATACTGCTAAGTTTGTGGAACTTGTGCAGTTTTATCCTCATTATGTGGAAGCGACTGCTGAATTTTCAAAGTGTGTGAAGTATGAAAGTGGGTTGCGTCCTGAGATAAAGCAGGCGATTGGTTATCAGAGGATTCGAAGGTTTGCTGATTTGGTGGAATGCTGTAGGATTTATGATGAAGATAGTAAGGCTCGTTCTGCTCACTATAAAAGTGTAAGTGACAGGAAAGGGAAGCAACAGTTTCGCGGTGGACCGTATGTGTCACCGGCTGATAAAGGTAAAGAAAGGGGTAATTTTGATCGAAGGTCAGGTGGAGGAAGTATGTCTAATGCTTCTAGGTGTTTTAAATGTGGTGAATTGGGTCATCGCCAGCATGAATGTAGGAGGAATGTGATTAAGTGTTCTAATTGTGGTGGTATTGGACATGTTTTAGCTGATTGTAAAAGGAAGAATGTAGTGAAGTGTTATAACTGTGGGGAACCTGGTCACATTAGTTCGAAGTGTCCTAATCCGAAGAAAGCCCAGACTAGTGGGAAAGTGTTTTCATTGGCGGGAACTCAGACCTCAAGTGCAGATCGTCTGATAAGAGGTACTTGCTTTATTAATAATACGCCTTTAATTGCTATTATTGATACTGGAGCGACTCATTTGTTTATTTCGTCTGAGTGCGCGGAACGTTTGAATCTTGGGTTGTCTTCGATGGATGGTGAGATGGTTATTGATACTCCAGCGATGGGGTCAGTAACTACTTCTTTGGTGTGTTTGAGTTGTCCTTTAGCCATTTATGGTAAAGACTTTGTGATGGATTTGGTGTGTTTACCGTTGGA
Organism: Lathyrus tuberosus; assembly: GCA_022829125.1. Taxonomy (NCBI): domain Eukaryota; kingdom Viridiplantae; phylum Streptophyta; class Magnoliopsida; order Fabales; family Fabaceae; genus Lathyrus; species Lathyrus tuberosus. The sequence continues at coordinate 6,388,887 of JALAZF010000352.1, read as the reverse complement.
AGGTTTAGATGTGGTGTTGGGGATGAATTGGTTGCAATTCAATCGGGTGCACATTGATTGTTATCATAAGCTTGTAAGGTTTCCTTCTCTTGAGGAAGATGAAGACTCGAGTTTCTTATCTACCAAAGAGTTGAAGAAATTTTTGGCGGATGAAGCTCAGTTGTTTGGATTATTTGCATCTTTGACTGTGGATAGTCAAGTTTCATTGGAGGTGTTTCCTGTTGTGTGCGAATTTCCTGAGGTGTTTCCTGATGATATTTCAGATGTGCCGCCGGTGAGAGAGGTTGAATTTTCTATAGAGCTAGTTCCTGGTACTAGACCTGTTTCTATGGCACCTTATAGAATGTCGGCATCCGAATTGGTGGAGTTGAAAAAGCAGTTAAGTGAGTTGTTGGAAAAGAGGTTCGTGAGGCCAAGTGTTTCTCCTTGGGGTGCTCCAGTTTTGTTAGTGAAAAAGAAAGATGGGAGTATGCGATTATGTATTGATTATCGCCAGTTGAACAAAGTGACGATTAAGAATAAGTATCCTCTTCCAAGGATTGATGATCTGATGGATCAGTTGATTGGTGCTTGTGTATTTAGTAAGATTGATTTGAGATCGGGTTATCATCAAATAAGAGTGAAAGAAGAGGATATTCAGAAGACGGCCTTTAGAACACGTTACGGTCATTATGAATATTCCGTGATGCCGTTCGGGGTTTCTAACGCGCCTGGTGTGTTTATGGAATACATGAATCGTATTTTCCACGAGCATTTGGATCATTTTGTGGTGGTGTTTATTGATGATATTTTAATATATTATAAGTCCCGGGAAGAACATGCAGAGCATTTGTGTATTGTTTTGCAGGTTTTGAAGGAAAGGAAGCTTTTTGCCAAATTGTCCAAGTGTGAATTTTGGTTGTCTGAGGTGAGTTTTCTTGGGCACGTAATTTCAGGTAATGGTATTGCTATGGATCCATCTAAAGTGGAAGCAGTTCTAGAATGGGAGGCTCCTAGATCCGTTACTGAAATTCGAAGCTTTTTGGGTTTGGCTGGTTATTACCGGAGGTTCATTGAAGGTTTTTCTAAGCTTGCTCTTCCTTTGACGCAGTTGACTTGTAAGGGCAAAGCATTCATTTGGGATATGCAATGTGAAGAAAGTTTTTGTGAGCTGAAGAGAAGATTGACGACAGCTCCGATTCTTATTTTACCTAATCCTAATGAACCATTTGTTGTGTATTGTGATGCTTCTTTAATTGGTTTGGGTGGTGTTCTGATGCAGGATGGTAAAGTTGTAGCTTATGCTTCAAGGCAATTAAGAGTTCATGAGAAAAACTATCCTACTCATGATCTTGAGTTAGCGGCGGTAGTTTTTGTGTTGAAGATTTGGAGGCACTATCTCTATGGTGCAAGGTTCGAAGTTTTTAGTGATCATAGAAGCTTGAAATATTTATTTGATTAGAAAGAGTTGAACATGAGACAGCGGAGATGGTTGAAATTCTTGAAAGACTACGACTTTGGCTTGAATTACCATCCTGGTAAAGCTAATGTGGTAGCCGATGCATTGAGCCGGAGATCGTTGCATATGTCGGCTTTAATGGTGAAAGAGTGGGAACTTTTGGAATCGTTCAGAGATTTGAGTTTGGTATGTGAAGTGACTTCGGATAATGTAAGGCTTGGAATGTTGAAGGTTACTAATGAATTTTTGTTGTCGGTTAGTGAGAAACAAAAGCTGGATTTGAAATTCGTGGATTTGATGAGGAATGAGAATGTGGATTTCAAGGTGGATAATTTTGGTGTTTTGAGGTTTCGTAGTCGTATTTGCATTCCTGATGATGTGGAGTTGAAAAGAATGATTTTGGAGGAAGGACACAGGAGTAACCTAAGTATTCATCCGGGAGCGAATAAGATGTACCAAGATTTGAAGAAGATTTTCTGGTGGTCTGGTTTGAAAAGGGATGTGGCTCAGTTTGTGTATGCATGTTTGACTTGTCAGAAATCGAAAGTGGAACATTTGAGGCCTAGTGGTTTGTTGCAACCGTTGGATATTCCAGAGTGGAAGTGGGATAGCATTTCGATGGATTTTGTAACGAGATTACCGAATACGCAAAGAGGTCATAATGCTATTTGGGTGATTGTTGATAGGCTGACTAAATCGGCTCATTTTATTCCGATTGACAACAGTTTTTCTTTGGAGCGGTTAGCTGAAATTTATATCAGTGTGGTTGTGAAATTGAATGGGATTCCATTGAGTATTGTTTCTGATCGAGATCCTAGGTTTACATCGAGATTTTGGGAAAGTTTACAGAAGGCTTTGGGTTCTAGATTGAGGTTGAGTTCGGCTTATCATCCGCAGACGGATGGTCAGACCGAAAGAACTATTAAGTCTTTGGAGGATTTGTTGAGAGCGTGTGTTTTGGAACAAGGTAGTGCGTGGGACGGTTATCTGGCTTTGATTGAGTTCACGTATAATAACAGTTTCCATTCTAGTATTGGAATGGCACCTTTTGAGGCTTTATATGGACGAAGATGTCGAACGCCGTTGTGTTGGCACGAAACTGGTGAGAGTTCTGTGGTTGGGCCGGAATTAGTGCAACAAACGACGGAAAAGGTAAAGTTTATTCGTGAGAAAATGAAGGCTTCTCAGAGTAGACAAAAGAGTTATCATGATCGGAGACGGAAGGATCTTGAGTTTCGAGAGGGTGATCACGTATTTCTGAGGGTTACGCCGGTAACGGGTGTTGGTCGTGCTTTGAAATCTAAGAAGCTTACTTCTCGATTTATTGGTCCTTACCAGATATCTGCGAGAGTTGGTGTTGTGGCGTATCGTGTGGCGTTGCCACCAAATCTGTCGAATTTGCATGATGTGTTTCATGTTTCACAGCTTCGGAAGTATGATCCGGACCCTTCACATGTGATTCCGATGGACGAGGTTGAGGTAAGGGATAACCTTACGGTTGAGGCATTACCGGTTGGTATTTTGGGTCGCGAGGTGAAGCGGTTGAGGGGCAAAGAGATTGCACTTGTGAAAGTGGCGTGGGGAGGCGCTGCTGAGGGAAATTTGACGTGGGAGTTAGAGAGTAGGATGCGGGAGTCGTATCCAGAGTTGTTTGTATAAGGTAATATTTTCGAGGACGAAAATTTCTAAGTGGGGGAGAGTTGTAACGCCCCAGTTTTGCCAATTTTATTTTATTGAGTCTTTTGATTATTTTATTATTATTTTATTTTATTTTCGACTTTTGTGTGAAAATATGTTATTTTTAGTCGTGAATATATTTTATCGCGTTTCGGGAACATTTGCGAGATATTTGAGTGTGGGGGTATTTTGGGCATTTCATAGATATGTGGATAAGTTAGTAAGAATAGAAAATAGAAAAGGGAAAGAAAGAAAAATAGAGAGAAAGAAAGGAGAAAGAAGGAAAAAGAGAAGAAAAGAGGAGAAGAGAGAAAATTGAAGAAAGTGTGGAAAAATCATCAAGAGCAAGTTGTAGAGTCGATTAAATCGGGTAAGGGTGCGAAACTCGATTATTCTATGATTGTATACGATTATGTATGTGTGTTTGTTGTTGTTTTGGATTGAATTGGAAGAAAACGAGTAAAACCCATATTTGGTATAATTGATTAGAAATTGATGTGAATGTGTCAAAACTTGTGTTGATTGTGTTTTAGATTGTCTATACATGTTGGTTGTGTGTTATTGCAATTCAAATTGGTCATTTTCTGAGTTTTAGGTGAAAAATTGGTTGATTGGATTTGGAAAACGCAGAAATTGTTCTGCAGAATTTTTCTGGGTTTGTCCTGGCAATACGCGTAAGGGACTTGCCAATACGCGTATGGGCCAAGGCGTTACGCGTAACATTGTGTTGTTTTTTGGGCATTACGCGTATGAAATGCATGTTTTCACGGCCCTCTGGTGATACGCGTAAGGGCAAGGGGCATACGCGTATGGTTTTTGGCAACGTGATTTTGTGAAGGAAATTTGTTCTGTCAATACGCGTATGGATAGTGGTGGTACGCGTATGGACAGGAGAATTGCAAAAATGTGATTTTTCAAAATGTTGTTTTCGGTTTTGTCCGTAACTTTGGTTCCGATTATCCGATTTTTGTATTCTTGGTGTCGTTAGAAAGGTATCGAGTTGTACTTTATGTTTATGAGGTTTTGAGAGTTGTTAGCCGATTAAATTTTGTCGGAATCTATGAATAGTGTCGAATCTCGACTTTTGTCGTTTTAATGGTGCGTATTTGACGTGTATTATGTTATATGTTTGTGCTTTGAATGTGTATACCTTATGTGCTATTGTGATGATGATTTGTGGCCGAAAAGCAAGAAAATGATAAGTGTGGTATTTGATGATATATGCATGATTATGAATGGGTGTATGTATACAATGTGAATGTCATGAGTCATTGTATGCCAAGCATCATAATGTGCATTGTGGAAACGTCCTGAGTGACGGTTTGATTCCCAAGGGGAATATGCTATAACATCGTGTGCCTCGAAAATATGAGGCGATGCCTGAGGACTTAAAGCGATGGGTATAGACGATTGTGGGCTCCTTTGGAGACTTAAAGCAATCCTTAACGTCGTGTGCCTCGAAAATATGAGGCGATGCCTGAGGACCTAAAGCGACGGGTGAACATCGTAGGCCCGACGGGGAGTTACTTGAGATTCTCAGTAACGAGCGATGGTTCCAATAGTTCCTGAGTGGACTAATGACGTGACAAAGGAAGTCGATACCGCATGGCATGTGCATAGAGTCGTGGTGTCGGTCTCTGTGCATTTGCATTCATCATGAGTCATTTGTGTATGAAATTGTGAATGTGATTTAATGAGATGGAATATGTGTGATTGTGATGTGAATGATTGATGTGCTGTGATATATGATACGTGAGAATTGTACTGTGTGATGTTATAATTGATCTGTGTGCTTTGGTGGTGAGAATATGTTACTCGTGTATTTTTGTGTTAATATATAATGTTATGCAATTATATTATGGTTGTTTTTCTCACCCTTCTGCTGTTTTATAACGCTCTATGAGGCGTTGCAGATTAGAGTTGCTGGAGGTATTCTTTTTGTGAAGCTTTGCATCTTTATTCTTTTGTCGGTCGGCTCTGATATGTGACTCCGGGTAGCTAGGGTGGCCGTTTGCGATTATTTTGTATATCTGATCATATATTTTGGTTGTATATGTATAACTGGATGTATGACAGACATGTTTATATGTATATATGTATATGTGTTATTCAGATTTTAGATCTTTCCGCTTTAATTCTAATTTCTGAAAAGTGGGTGTAAGGAACGAAGTTTCCGCAGTATGATTTGCTACCCCATGTTGCATATCTAAATGAGCAGGTGTTATATGCTATGTTTTGTTATAGTTGATGTGATTTCTCCCTTTCTATGTCGCGAATTCAGATGTACTCTGACGAAATTTTCGAATTTTCTTTTACCGCCTTAATTGCGTGTTTTTGGGGGTATTAGATTGGGGGCGTCACATTAAGTGGTATCAGAGCTAGTCCGTGTCAGTTGTGTTTGTTGTGTCGGTTGTGTCTGGCATATTGGGCGAGTTGTGTTGGACGAGTTGTTGTTTAACCATAGTTTCTGTGTTTGGACGAACAGAATATGGCTGGTCGTAATGATGCTGCTTTGGCTGCGGCAATGGAGGCTATGGTACGAGCTGTACAGGGTGCACCGAATGCTGCAGGAAATGATGAGTTTAGAAAGAATAAGCCGTCGGTCTTTAAAGGGAGGCATGATCCGGATGGTGCGCAGCTGTGGTTGAAAGAGATTAAGAGGATTTTCAGGGTGATGGATTGTGATGACGATGATGATAAGGTGAGGCTGGGCACTCACATGTTGCACGAAGAGGCTGATGACTGGTGGGTCAGTACTCGTCAGGTGTTGGAAGCTGAGGAGGAGGAAGAAGAGATCACTTGGGAGGTGTTTAGTTGAGAGTTTCTAAGGAAGTATTTTCCCGAGGATGTCCGAGGAAAGAAGGAGATTGAGTTTTTGGAACTAAAACAAGGTAATATGTCTGTAGTTGAATATACTGCTAAGTTTGTGGAACTTGTGCAGTTTTATCCTCATTATGTGGAAGCGACTGCTGAATTTTCAAAGTGTGTGAAGTATGAAAGTGGGTTGCGTCCTGAGATAAAGCAGGCGATTGGTTATCAGAGGATTCGAAGGTTTACTAATTTGGTGGAATGCTGTAGGATTTATGATGAAGATAGTAAGGCTCGTTCTGCTCACTATAAAAGTGTAAGTGACAGGAAAGGGAAGCAACAGTTTCGCGGTGGACCGTATGTGTCACCGGCTGATAAAGGTAAAGAAAGGGGTAATTTTGATCGAAGGTCAGGTGGAGGAAGTATGTCTAATGCTTCTAGGTGTTTTAAATGTGGTGAATTGGGTCATCGCCAGCATGAATGTAGGAGGAATGTGATTAAGTGTTCTAATTGTGGTGGTATTGGACATGTTTTAGCTGATTGTAAAAGGAAGAATGTAGTGAAGTGTTATAACTGTGGGGAACCTGGTCACATTAGTTCGAAGTGTCCTAATCCGAAGAAAGCCCAGACTAGTGGGAAAGTGTTTTCATTGGCGGGAACTCAGACCTCAAGTGCAGATCGTCTGATAAGAGGTACTTGCTTTATTAATAATACGCCTTTAATTGCTATTATTGATACTGGAGCGACTCATTTGTTTATTTCGTCTGATTGCGCGGAACGTTTGAATCTTGGGTTGTCTTCGATGGATGGTGAGATGGTTATTGATACTCCAGCGATGGGGTCAGTAACTACTTCTTTGGTGTGTTTGAGTTGTCCTTTAGCCATTTATGGTAAAGACTTTGTGATGGATTTGGTGTGTTTACCGTTGGAAGGTTTAGATGTGGTGTTGGGGATGAATTGGTTGCAATTCAATCGGGTGCACATTGATTGTTATCATAAGCTTGTAAGGTTTCCTTCTCTTGAGGAAGATGAAGACTCGAGTTTCTTATCTACCAAAGAGTTGAAGAAACTTTTGGCGGATGAAGCTCAGTTGTTTGGATTATTTGCATCTTTGACTGTGGATAGTCAAGTTTCATTGGAGGTGTTTCCTGTTGTGTGCGAATTTCCTGAGGTGTTTCCTGATGATATTTCAGATGTGCCACCGGTGAGAGAGGTTGAATTTTCTATAGAGCTAGTTCCTGGTACTAGACCTGTTTCTATGGCACCTTATAGAATGTCGGCATCCGAATTGGTGGAGTTGAAAAAGCAGTTAAGTGAGTTGTTGGAAAAGAGGTTCGTGAGGCCAAGTGTTTCTCCTTGGGGTGCTCCAGTTTTGTTAGTGAAAAAGAAAGATGGGAGTATGCGATTATGTATTGATTATCGCCAGTTGAACAAAGTGACGATTAAGAATAAGTATCCTATTCCAAGGATTGATGATCTGATGGATCAGTTGATTGGTGCTTGTGTATTTAGTAAGATTGATTTGAGATCGGGTTATCATCAAATAAGAGTGAAAGAAGAGGATATTCAGAAGACGGCCTTTAGAACACGTTACGGTCATTATGAATATTCCGTGATGCCGTTCGGGGTTTCTAACGTGCCTGGTGTGTTTATGGAATACATGAATCGTATTTTCCACGAGCATTTGGATCGTTTTGTGGTGGTGTTTATTGATGATATTTTAATCTATTCTAAGTCCCGGGAAGAACATGCAGAGCATTTGTGTATTATTTTGCAGGTTTTGAAGGAAAGGAAGCTTTTTGCCAAATTGTCCAAGTGTGAATTCTGGTTGTCTGAGGTGAGTTTTCTTGGGCACGTAATTTCAGGTAATGGTATTGCTATGGATCCATCTAAAGTGGAAGCAGTTCTAGAATGGGAGGCTCCTAGATCCGTTACTGAAATTCGAAGCTTTTTGGGTTTGGCTGGTTATTACCGGAGGTTCATTGAAGGTTTTTCTAAGCTAGCTCTTCCTTTGACGCAGTTGACTTATAAGGGCAAAGCATTCATTTGGGATATGCAATGTGAAGAAAGTTTTTGTGAGCTGAAGAGAAGATTGACGACAGCTCCGATTCTTATTTTACCTAATCCTAATGAACCATTTGTTGTGTATTGTGATGCTTCTTTAATTGGTTTGGGTGGTGTTCTGATGCAGGAAGGTAAAGTTGTAGCTTATGCTTCAAGGCAATTAAGAGTTCATGAGAAAAACTATCCTACTCATGATCTTGAGTTAGCGGCGGTAGTTTTTGTGTTGAAGATTTGGAGGCACTATCTCTATGGTGCAAGGTTCGAAGTTTTTAGTGATCATAGAAGCTTGAAATATTTATTTGATTAGAAAAAGTTGAACATGAGACAGCGGAGATGGTTGAAATTCTTGAAAGACTACGACTTTGGCTTGAATTACCATCCTGGTAAAGCTAATGTGGTAGCCGATGCATTGAGCCGGAGATCGTTGCATATGTCGGCTTTAATGGTGAAAGAGTGGGAACTTTTGGAATCGTTCAGAGATTTGAGTTTGGTATGTGAAGTGACTTCGGATAGTGTAAGGCTTGGAATGTTGAAGGTTACTAATGAATTTTTGTTGTCGGTTAGTGAGAAACAAAAGCTGGATTTGAAATTCGTGGATTTGATGAGGAATGAGAATGTGGATTTCAAGGTGGATAATTTTGGTGTTTTGAGGTTTCGTAGTCGTATTTGCATTCCTGATGATGCGGAGTTGAAAAGAATGATTTTGGAGGAAGGACACAGGAGTAACCTAAGTATTCATCCGGGAGCGAATAAGATGTACCAAGATTTGAAGAAGATTTTCTGGTGGTCTGGTTTGAAAAGGGATGTGGCTCAGTTTGTGTACGCATGTTTGACTTGTCAGAAATCGAAAGTGGAACATTTGAGGCCTAGTGGTTTGTTGCAACCGTTGGATATTCCTGCGTGGAAGTGGGATAGCATTTCGATGGATTTTGTAACGAGATTTCCGAATACGCAAAGAGGTCATAATGCTATTTGGGTGATTGTTGATAGGCTGACTAAATCGGCTCATTTTATTCCGATTGACAACAGTTTTTCTTTGGAGCGGTTAGCTGAAATTTATATCAGTGTGGTTGTGAAGTTGCATGGGATTCCATTGAGTATTGTTTCTGATCGAGATCCTAGGTTTACATCGAGATTTTGGGAAAGTTTACAGAAGGCTTTGGGTTCTAGATTGAGGTTGAGTTCGGCTTATCATCCGCAGACGGATGGTCAGACCGAAAGAACTATTCAGTCTTTGGAGGATTTGTTGAGAGCGTGTGTTTTGGAACAAGGTAGTGCGTGGGACGGTTATCTTGCTTTGATTGAGTTCACGTATAATAACAGTTTCTATTCTAGTATTGGAATGGCACCTTTTGAGGCTTTATATGGACGAAGATGTCGAACGCCATTGTGTTGGCACGAAACTGGTGAGAGTTCTGTGGTTGGGCCGGAATTAGTGCAACAAACGACGAAAAAGGTAAAGTTTATTCGTGAGAAAATGAAGGCTTCTCAGAGTAGACAAAAGAGTTATCATGATCGGAGACGGAAGGATCTTGAGTTTCGAGAGGGTGATCACGTATTTCTGAGGGTTACGCCGATAACGGGTGTTGGTCGTGCTTTGAAATCTAAGAAGCTTACTTCTCGATTTATTGGTCCTTACCAGATATCTGCGAGAGTTGGTGCTGTGGCGTATCGTGTGGCGTTGCCGCCGAATCTGTCGAATTTGCATGATGTGTTTCATGTTTCACAGCTTCAGAAGTATGATCCGGACCCTTCACATGTGATTCCGATGGACGAGGTTGAGGTAAGGGATAACCTTACGGTCGAGGCATTACCGGTTGGTATTTTGGATCGCGAGGTGAAGCGGTTGAGGGGCAAAGAGATTGCACTTGTGAAAGTGGCGTGGGGAGGCGCTGCTGAGGGAAATTTGACGTGGGAGTTAGAGAGTAGGATGCGGGAGTCGTATCCAGAGTTGTTTGTATCAGGTAATATTTTCGAGGACGAAAATTTCTAAGTGGGGGAGAGTTGTAACGCCCCAGTTTTGCCAATTTTATTTTATTGAGTCTTTTGATTATTTTATTATTATTTTATTTTATTTTCGACTTTTGTGTGAAAATATGTTATTTTTAGTCGTGAATGTATTTTATCGCGTTTCGGGAACATTTGCGAGATATTTGAGTGTGGGGGTATTTTGGGCATTTCATAGATATGTGGATAAGTTAGTAAGAATAGAAAATAGAAAAGGGAAAGAAAGAAAAATAGAGAGAAAGAAAGGAGAAAGAAGGAAAAAGAGAAGAAAAGAGGAGAAGAGAGAAAATTGAAGAAAGTGTGGAAAAATCATCAAGAGCAAGTTGTAGAGTCGATTAAATCGGGTAAGGGTGCGAAACTCGATTATTCTATGATTGTATACGATTATGTATGTGTGTTTGTTGTTGTTTTGGATTGAATTGGAAGAAAATGGGTAAAACCCATATTTGGTATAATTGATTAGAAATTGATGTGAATGTGTCAAAACTTGTGTTGATTGTGTTTTAGATTGTCTATACATGTTGGTTGTGTGTTATTGCAATTCAAATTGGTCATTTTCTGAGTTTTAGGTGAAAAATTGGTTGATTGGATTTGGAAAACGCAGAAATTGTTCTGCAGAATTTTTCTGGGTTTCTCCTGGCAATACGCGTAAGGGACTTGCCAATACGCGTATGGGCCAAGGCGTTACGCGTAACATTGTGTTGTTTTTGGGGCATTACGCGTATGAAATGCATGTTTTCACGGCCCTCTGGTGATACGCGTAAGGGCGAGGGGCATACGCGTATGATTTTTGGCAACGTGATTTTGTGAAGGAAATTTGTTCTGTCAATACGCGTATGGATAGTGGTGGTACGCGTATGGACAGGAGAATTGCAAAAATGTGATTTTTCAAAATGTTGTTTTCGGTTTTGTCCGTAACTTTGGTTCCGATTATCCGATTTTTGTATTCTTGGTGTCGTTAGAAAGGTATCGAGTTGTACTTTATGTTTATGAGGTTTTGAGAGTTGTTAGCTGATTAAATTTTGTCGGAAACTATGAATAGTGTCGAATCTCGACTTTTGTCGTTTTAATGGTGCGTATTTGACGTGTATTATGTTATATGTTTGTGCTTTGAATGTGTATACCTTATGTGCTGTTGTGATGATGATTTGTGGCCGAAAAGCAAGGAAATGATAAGTGTGGTATTTGATGATATATGCATGATTATGAATGGGTGTATGTATACAATGTGAATGTCATGAGTCATTGTATGCCAAGCATCATAATGTGCATTGTGGAAACGTCCTGAGTGACGGTTTGATTCCCAAGGGGAATATGCTATAACATCGTGTGCCTCGAAAATATGAGGCGATGCCTGAGGACTTAAAGCGATGGGTATAGACGATTGTGGGCTCCTTTGGAGACTTAAAGCAATCCTTAACGTCGTGTGCCTCGAAAATATGAGGCGATGCCTGAGGACCTAAAGCGACGGGTGAACATCGTAGGCCCGACGGGGAGTTACTTGAGATTCTCAGTAACGAGCGATGGTTCCAATAGTTCCTGAGTGGACTAATGACGTGACAAAGGAAGTCGATACCGCATGGCATGTGCATAGAGTCGTGGTGTCGGTCTCTGTGCATTTGCATTCATCATGAGTCATTTGTGTATGAAATTGTGAATGTGATTTAATGAGATGGAATATGTGTGATTGTGATGTGAATGATTGATGTGCTGTGATATATGATACGTGAGAATTGAACTGTGTGCTGTTATAATTGATCTGTGTGCTTTGGTGGTGAGAATATGTTACTCGTGTATTTTTGTGTTAATATATAATGTTATGCAATTATATTATGGTTGTTTTTCTCACCCTTCTGTTGTTTTATAACGCTCTATGAGGCGTTGCAGATTAGAGTTGCTGGAGGTATTCTTTTTGTGAAGCTTTGCGTCTTCATTCTTTTGTCGGTCGGCTCTGATATGTGACTCCGGGTAGCTAGGGTGGCCGTTTGCGATTATTTTGTATATCTGATCATATATTTTGGTTGTATATGTATAACTGGATGTATGACAGACATGTTTATATGTATATATGTATATGTGTTATTCAGATTTTAGATCTTTCCGCTTTAATTCTAATTTCTGAAAAGTGGGTGTAAGGAACGAAGTTTCCTCAGTATGATTTGCTACCCCACGTTGTATATCTAAATGAGCAAGTGTTGTATGCTATGTTTTGTTACAGTTGATGTGATTTCTCCCTTTCTATGCCGCGAATTCAAATGTACTCTGACGAAATTTTCGAATTTTCTTTTACCGCCTTAATTGCGTGTTTTTGGGGGTATTAGATTGGGGGCGTCACACTTGAGATCTGGAACGTTCATCATTATTACTTTGTGGTTGTGTTGACTGGTTAAGGAGCGCAAGATTGATCTAAAGGTGAGTATGGAGTCAATCAGTTGACTGGGTCACATGTGTTCTCTTTTTTAATTTTATTTTCGCTAATGGACCTCTTGTGTTGGGCTTGCTTCCCACACCCCTCATTTTGAGCCCATGTTCATACTCAACGTGTTTTATTGCTGTTCATACCCCCACTCATTTTCTTTCTATTTTATTTTTATTTAATAATTGCATTTGCATTTTCATTTTTTAAAAATAGTTTCTTGCATTAAAAAATTCCCAAAAAATTCATGAATCATATTTATAATTTTATAAAATTTTCCCAAATTTTATTTTTTATTTTTTATTTTATTTTTAGCATCTGAAATAATTATTTGTTTATTTTCTTTTTGAATTTATTCCATATATGCATAATCTAACTTGTTTATTTTATTTCTCATCATCCATGAAACATTTTGAGTATATTCTTTTTGCATTGTTTCACCAACACATTGAATTGCATTAAAATATTTTTCTCTCATTTTTAAAACTTTTTCATATTGCATTTTAGTCCTCTTCTTTTGCATATTGAGTCATGTTTCCTGTCTGAAATTTACATAATTGTTTGGGTGACCTATCTTATGAAGTTTTGCATGAGTTTTGGACATGTTGTTTGCTTCTGGTTGAGATATGTTGATAATTAATTTGGTAATTTTAGAAGATGTTTTGCTAATTGTTTGATTGCTTTTATTTGAGGTCTTCTTGTATGCATATCTCTGATCATGTCTGGTTACCTGTTTGAAAAGGCACTTGTGCCATTGTTTTGGGATTGTGTCTTTGACTTCATAAACCATGTTTAGATTGTTATAGGTCACTTGATTGCCATTATATGTCATCGCTTGGGTTTCATTTATCTCATTTCTTTTACGTATGTCTGTTTTGTACTAACCTTTTATGCAGAGGCTGAGGTAAGTTATTCAAGGGTGTGGATAGTTATCCATGCTCACTCTCATTCTTTCTTTCTCCCATCTTTTATTTTATTTAGGCTTAGGTTGTTGTTAAACCTCCCCTTAGGGCCATCTTTGCTTGATAACATTAGGATAGATTTTCCCCGTAGTGTTTTTCTTTTTTTTGAGTTCCTCTTCTCATCTCAACACATCTCTAAGATACTTAATAAGGTCAACTTGCCTTGCACACGAGCCTTAAACATAGGAAATGAAGATTGAGGGGTCCCCCTTCTCTCTTCTAGAGTTTTGAGCATACGTCCCATTGGGGGCGATCATGCGACGCATTCGCTCCCGTGTCATAGACTTTGGTTCAAGTTGAGTTACAAACTAACTCAAGTCACTCCTGTCCTAAAAAAATACAAATAAAATTCAAACCTTTTTATCCTTCGGGATCGTCAAACTAAAGGCTATTTTCAAAAAGGGCACGTTACTTTCCGTCTGAATCGCAAACAGGCATCGACCCTAACTGCAGGACGCGAACTTAACGTCGCTCATAAAAAACACAAAAAGAGCTTGGTCCGAACTACGTTGGCT